>JAALXI010000078.1:0-255613 GCA_012977755.1 Fusarium nurragi
GGCGGGGTGGGGGCATCATTCCACCATCAAATGGAAGCTTCTATTCGACTTATCACTGCTGTCGATCGTCATGGTACGACTTTTTAAGAAACGTTAGCACGGCCGTTGATATTATATGATATTATTACTATGGTAGCACCTTAATCGCAATAATTTAATTTTCCCGCTCATCGTTGATGCTCAATTACCGAGCCTTCCCTTAACTATATCAAGCTCAAGCTCAAATCTTGTACTTTAGACTAACCCCTCCAATGACAACATTGCTCTACGCCATGCTCCTCATCAAGCTAAAGCAGAGCTCAAGCTGTTAGTTATTTTAGACTATCTCATCCAAGTCTAACAAATATTTACAAATCATCAGGGTTGCTGACTGAACTTTTCGCATCTTTTCGTCATGTCTCCATAATCGACTAATGCGTCATCGTGGTCGCGTCGCATCGTGCAGTCCAGGATTTCCGGTTAAGCCGGGCACTCGCCGCAATTGTCCCGCATCACCTCCGGTCTCACCACCGAAGCCCAGCCTTGTTCACCAAAAGTCGGCAATAAATAAATCCAGCAATCCACTATGCTACAGTAGCGTACCGAGTGTTAGCCTGACACCTGCTTTTCCGCTCCATGTCCATGTTTTCGGTAATCTCGCCGAGAAAGGTCTTTGCCTCTAGGTGAATTGGTTGGAAAGTTGAGTGATATCATGACAGCTCATGTAATGAATCCATCTTCCATATCACGATATATCACCAGCACTTCAAAAAAGCATCACATTGTTAACATGGCAGTCTACAACGAGCCACAAAACAAACGAGTGTATCAAACTCCGACGCGCCAAAACAAGGCTTTATCTACATTCATCCTCTGGCTTCTACTATATTGTGCTTATCATGGCTTACATGTGTTTCCTTAACACATCCCACTGACTGTCATTCTCAGCTACCTTGCTCCTTGACAAGACTCAAATCCTGTCTGATTGAGCCAGTACAGACTCGAGCCTGCTCGCCGTCTATCTTATCCGGTTCACCGCTGGTAGTGATTTATCGGTTATCTGTCAAGCTTCCAACAAATGAAGGATCCTTGACACTGCCGCCAGCATCACCAAGGCCAGCGATCGGACGGTTGTAGCTGAAACCTTGGAACTGGTTCTGCATGGTCTGTGACAGCATAGGTCCCTCGACGTAGGAATCTTGAGGTGCTTCGGATGTGAATTCGGGATCAAAGTTGGCAGTGTCCAGAGCGTCGGCCTAAAATGTCAGTTGTGTTTGATTCATGAGGGGAAGGGTTCATACCACACTAGGCTTGAATGTAGGCTCGTACTTGCGCTGTAGCAGCTTCCGCCAGTCAATAGCATGGAAGAAGGGGTGTGCCTTGATCTCGGCAGAACCATTGGCGCCCAATCGTTCCTCAGGGTTGCGGTTAAGAAGCTTGGTAAGAAGATCCTTAGCAGCCGGAGGAACCACATCGGAAAAGTGGAGAGGCTCTGATAGAATCTTCCGGTACATCTCGTTGGTGTTCTCGTCGTAGAAAGGAGGGAGACCTGTCAACATCTCGTATAGCAAAACACCAAGAGTCCACCAATCGACCGTCTTGTTGTAGCCCTGACCCATCAACAACTCAGGGGCCAAGTACTCGGGGGTGCCACAGAAAGTGTTGGTTCGGTCCTCGTCCTTCATGTCAAGCTTGCAGAGACCGAAATCACACAGGGCGATGTGGCCCTGGTAATCCAGAAGAATGTTCTCAGGCTTAAGATCTCGGTAGATGACGCTAAAGCCGTGTAGACATTCCAAAGCGCAGAGAAGTTCGGCAGTGTAGAATCGAGATCGGTTTACGTCGAATCGGTGCTCCTTTTGCAAGTGATGGAACAACTCACCTCCGTTGACAAAGGCTAGGACGAAGTAGAGCTTCTCCGGGGACTGGAAACTGAACTTGAGCGGTACAATGAAGGGGTTGTTGATCTGCGCCAGCACAGACCGTTCGGCGAGGGTGTGTGCGACTTCAGAACGTGAAATGATGTGTGCCTTGCGGATTGTCTTGAGAGCGTAGATTCGGTTCGTGTCCTTCTTGCGCACCTGCATAACCTTGCCGAAACTGCCCTTACCGACGACCTTGAGAAGTTCGAAGTCCTCGATCTTGAGCTTACCTGCTCGGGTCTCGACGTACTCGACGCCAACCTTGATTTTGCCGGTCCCGTATTGCACGTCGACCCATTCGGCACCCTGGTGACCGCTACGCGCTGCGTGCTCAGCAGCCGCCTTCTCGCGGTCCTTCTTGCTGGCCTTGGGGTCCTCCACGTACTGCTGTCTCTCTTCAAATCGGGGGTTGATGCGGACCACGCCAAGGAAAATATCCTGGCTTCGCCCGGATCCGGGTGGTGCCGAAGGGTTACGCATGTACAGGTGAATGACGAGTTCTGTCACTCTTGAAACATCAAACTTGTACTGGGTGTTTCCGCCAGCCCACAGAGGGTTCTCGGGGTTTCCGTCGACCGAGTTGACAAAGACCTGAACCTTGTCGAAATCGAGGAGGGCATATGGCATGTACTTTCCGGAAATTCGGCCGTGGTTGGTGGGGATACCGCTAAAGCCGCCTGCTGACGAATGTGGTCGGGCGCTGCCGTTAACAAAAGACCCGGCGGCACGTTGTGAGGAGCCTGGTCGAACGGACCCAGACATATTGTTTCCAGAAGACACCGATCCTTGGTGTGACGAGGCAAATGCACTTCGGTGCTGCTCGGGGAGGGAAAATCCTTGGCCTTCATGAAGAGTAACAACGAGAATACCAGGCTTGGGGGGCTTGACAACAGGAGCCTGCGTCATGGCCTCAGAAGCAGCTTTTCAAGTCAGTCACTGACCAGCATCCCAATATGATGTGCTCACCTATGGCATTTTCGGTCGTGGGAGTAACAGAGCCGCTGGCCTGTGCTTCCTTCTCCTTATCGGTGATGGTTGAAGTGGATGGTGATCGGGAAAAAGGGCTCAGGGATTGACCCAGATGGGTTTCCTTTAGCTCTGATAGATGTCAGTTGTTGCGACAGATATTGGAGGCTAGATATGTAAACATACTCTTGGTAAGCTTCCAAGACATAGTTGCGACTGTTGACGAGGTGTTTGCGGATCAGAAGCGCGCTGTCGACAAGAGTTGCCCAGGTCGCAGACAAGGATCAACGGATGAGTATTTCACTGCTCTCGCTGACCAACTACTGATCAAGCAAAAGGCTGATGGCGTGGCAGACGAGTATTCAAGTGGATGATTTGTAACCCCGCATGAACGTGGAGAGGGACCAGCCGCTTTTTGGGTGGAAGAATCGTAGGTCGAAGAAGACGAAAGGAGATTGCGCGCCGACGGGTAGAGAGGGAGTTGAAGAGAGTCCAAATTGAACAAAGATGGAAGAGGTTCAGAGTATGAGGAGGAGGCGAAGCACAAGAGTCCAAGACGAGACGAGCCGAGCCCAGATACGGGGGATGGAAGAAGGGGATTACCATGACATTCAAGGCCCCCATTGGGTGGAAGTGACAGTGTGGATCTTCCGTCCTTGACCGCACTGTGACTAGGGTGCTCATGGTACTGTTTGAGTGCTGGAAACACAGTGTCTCAGCCTGCGACGTAGGACATCAAACTGTGGAGATGGTCTGGAGCAATACTGTCACCGGGCCGTCAGGTCGCCTTAAAGCCACTACCACGGGCTCTAGCATTGTTGATCTGTTAAAGCGAGATCCAGCCATATATAGCATAAGGGGTAAATGAGACGGAGGCGAGCTACGGTAGTCCTTACTCCTGATAAGCGGACTTGCACTGTCTTTCGAATGCGCTGCCCAATGGAGAACCCAATTAACGGTGTACAATACTGGTTGTAGCAGCATTGTACAGCCACACATTTCATGATGTACGAATTGAGACGCGTGTCGAGAAAAAGTTGCCTGGCGGAGCAAATAATTGTGGAGGGCGAGTTCCCAAAAACAGCCTATCGATTTTCTACTTTGGCTGTAGGCGCAGATCTCCTATTTGGATTTGGGTATGGGGGACTAGATACGTGTGTTGAGTTTATCAAATCTCTTAACACAACTTTGCGAGGTACATTACCCCAAGTTAGGCCCAATTACGGCTTTCAGACGTTGGTCGAAATATTGCATCATTACTTGACATAAACAAACCTCATACCAAGCGACGATACTGTGTAGAAAGCAATATCCAAACATCATGATATCTATTAATCCTCATGTTGTCTCGCCTACCCTACAACCCCCCTTTTCTGGAGTACCCCTGCGATAAGAAGGGATAAGGAGGTGGGGGCCTGACACTTCAGGCCAATACCACATGGCCAGCCTGGCAAGAGCCGCAGGACACATTTTGGAGAGCTCGAATTGGTCTACAGGAGCTCAAGCGTCAAGCTGCTGTCAACCAAATATCACCTCACGATTGACGATTAGCGATTGACTCTGTAATTTCTTCTGTCTTCCCCAACACTGCTACTATTTGCGACCACTGTCGTCCCGCATGGTAGCCTTTGTCAGGGATTCCTGCCGTCGACCCCACTACTTGGATATCACCGCCCTCGCTGGACAGCTTGCAACTTCAACTCTGCGCAACGCGAGACGACACCCGACAAGATGAAGTTAGACGTCAAGGTCAGTCCGTTGAATTGTTTGGGCGCGCCCGCTCGTTAGCATCATGATACTGTCCACCATGAGCGAGCATCCTCAAATCTCCGCTCCAGCTTAAACTTCCAGCTTGCGATCTGAGCTGACACGTTTCGCAATACAGCGCCAGCTCTATGCTCGCAGTGAGCGAGTCAAGGGCATTGACTTTCATCCTCACGAACCATGGATTCTCACAACCCTCTACAGTGGTATGTCTGTGTGATTTGGTTTAACATAGCCAGGCTAATAGTATAGGCCACGTCTACATCTGGTCCCATGAAACCCAGCAGATTGTCAAGACCTTTGAGCTCACCGATGTTCCTGTTCGTGCCGGTCGATTCATCGCCAGGAAAAACTGGATTGTCTGCGGTTCTGATGATTTCCAACTACGGGTCTACAATTACAACACCTCCGAGAAGATCACCTCTTTCGAGGCGCACCCCGACTACATTCGAGCGATTGCCGTTCACCCCACACAGCCTTTTGTGTTGACTGCCTCCGATGACATGACCATCAAGCTTTGGGATTGGGAGAAGGGATGGAAGTGTGTGCAGGTCTTTGAGGGCCATGGTCACTATGTCATGGGCTTGGCCATCAACCCCAAGGATACAAACACCTTTGCTTCGGCCTGCCTTGACCGAACTGTCAAAATCTGGAGTCTTGGATCTTCTACCCCAAACTTCACCCTCGAGGCCCACGAGACTAAGGGTGTCAACCACGTCGATTACTACCCTCACTCCGACAAGCCCTACCTCCTCACCACTTCGGACGACCGAACCGTCAAGATCTGGGATTATACCACAAAGTCCCTGATCGCCACTCTCGAAGGCCACACCAACAACGTCTCGTTTGCTTGCTACCACCCTGAATTGCCCGTCATCATCTCTGGTTCTGAGGACGGCACGATAAGGATATGGCACGCCAACACCTACCGATTCGAGCAATCACTCAACTACAGCCTGGAACGAGCCTGGTGTGTCTCGTATCAAAAGGGCAAGCAGGGCGTTGCTGTCGGTTTCGACGATGGTGCTGTCGTTGTCAAGCTTGGTCGTGAGGAGCCTGCTGTGTCGATGGATACGTCTGGCAAGCTTATTTGGGCCCGCCACAATGAGGTGGTCTCTTCCATTATCAAGGGAGGAGGTATGTACAATTCAAGACGTATCGGACAACACTAACGATGATAGATGCTTCCATCAAGGACAACGAACCGATCTCACTCCCCATCAAGGATCTCGGCACCTGCGAAATCTACCCCCAAACACTCATTCATTCCCCCAACGGTCGATTCGTCGCTGTCTGCGGCGATGGCGAGTATATCATCTACACTGCCCTTGCCTGGCGTAACAAAGCTTTCGGTTCAGCACTTGACTTTGTCTGGGCTTCCAAGGAGAACAACAACGACTTTGCTATCCGAGAGTCTGCCATGAGCGTCAAGATCTTCAAGAATTTTGTCGAGAAGAGTGGTGGTCTTGATGTTGGCTTCCAGGCCGAGAGACTCCATGGTGGTGTCCTTCTCGGTGTTACCGGTCAGGGTGGTGTCTCCTTCTTTGACTGGAACACTGGTGGTCTTGTTCGAAGAATCGAGGTTGAGCCTAAGCAAGTTTACTGGTCTGATAGCGGAGAGCTGGTGGCAATTGCTTGCGAGGACACCTTTTACGTTTTGCGATTCTCCCGCGAGAACTATGCCGACGCTGTTCAATCCGGACAAGTTGAGGAGGATGGTGTCGAGGCTGCGTTTGAGGTTATCACTGACATCAGCGAATCGTATGTTGCCCCCTTCTAATGTGTGTACCTTGCTAACCAGAAAGTGTGCGAACCGGCGAGTGGATCGGCGACTGCTTCATCTACACCAACAGCACCAACCGACTCAACTACCTTGTTGGAGACCAAACATACACCATCTCTCACTTTGACAAGCCCCAGTACATCCTGGGCTACATCCAGCGCGACTCCCGGATTTACCTTGCCGATAAGGATGTCAGCGTTACTTCTTTCGGTCTGTCTCTGCCTGTGCTCGAGTACCAGACCCTTGTCCTCCGAGAGGACATGGAGACCGCCGCTGAGTTGCTACCAACGATCCCTCAAGACCAGCTCAACAAGATCGCGCGATTCTTGGAAGGCCAGGGACACAAGGAGCTCGCGTTGGAAGTTGCCACAGATCCTGAGCACAAGTTCGATCTTGCACTGTCATTGAATGAGCTTGCCATTGCTCTGGAGCTTGCTCGTGAGGCTGATGCTGACCACAAGTGGAAGACTGTTGGTGACGCTGCCCTATCAGCCTGGGACGTTGCCCTCGCTGCTGAGTGCTTCACCCATGCCAAGGATCTCGGATCTCTGCTGCTTCTGCACTCATCAACAGGTGATAGAGATGGTCTGGCCGCTCTGGCCGCGCAAGCCCAAGAGGCTGGTTCGCACAACGTTGCCTTCTCATGCCAATGGCTTCTCGGTAACATTGAAGCATGCACACAGATCCTTACTGACACCGGCCGACTTGCTGAGGCCGTTATGTTCTCTCAAACCTATCAGCCCAGCTTGACTGTGCCAGTGGTGCAGCAGTGGAAGGAGAATCTGGAGAAGAACAAGAAGGGCCGGGTAGCCAAGCTGATCGGTGTGCCTGGCGAGGACGACGACCTCTTCCCTGAGTGGGATGAGTGGCTGAAGCTTGAGAAGGAGGGTGGCGCAACAGAAGCCGTTAATGGACAGATGACTGAGCCTGAGCCTGACGCTAAGGCTGAGGCCGAGGCTGAGGACGATGAGTCGGAGGAGGACGAAGAGTAGATGCGAGCATGTGTTTTTCCAAGCAAAGGTGCTTAGATGGCTGGTGTAGAAAAGGATTGGTCATTTTTCGTCAGGGTTGCCATGGCATCAATGAGTATAATGAAAAGAATTGGCAGTTTACTGTATTGTGGTATGCTTGAATGTGGCTTGCTGTGAGGTAAGAGTGGTGGGTCATGTGCGATGAGGTTATTCAGACCTCGTGAATGTACTGTCTCATGTAGAAGACCACCGAAGGTATCTATATTGACATTAGTTTCTTGTCCCCAACGCTTTGCAGTCCGGTTTTGATTAAAATAAACTTCAGCTTGGACCCTTGAAAGCTGGTGTTTAGTTCGAGCGGTCGTGTTTTGACACCGATGATTCGCTAACGTGTGGTATTGAAGTTGGAGGTTATTCTGGAGATCTGCAATACCTGGAACTATGTTGCGCCGTAGAGTTGCATCCTCAGTTCAACGACCGTGTAAGCCATCTGGTCATGTACAGTGTTAGATTAACATATAGGGCTGATGGATGAATTGCGTGCTACCTTGAAATACACGTAACCAACTTAATGGCCAGCCTAGTAGATGATCACCACCGCATTGTATCCTATTCTATTACTCTAAGCACCCAGCTAATACAACCCATTCGAACCTCCAGCAGGACATCCAGGTGTCCCATAACACGTCCCCCACAATCCAAAAGACCATATCAATAAGCGCGCTGCCGAAGGTTGCGATGAAAGTGTAGCTCAGCATGATGGGCTCCCATTTTCGAGTTGTGGATAAGATACCGTGGGCGAGGCCGCGGCCGAGCTTGTCTGCGAGAGTTTCTACTGTTCATGTTGGCTGTAGGTTGGTATGTTGATATTCATGTTATACTCTTCAGAAGCCTACGTGTTCAGTGTGGTTAGAGTTCAGTCAGTTGCCGTGCGCACCGATTGATATGATATATTGAGTTTAGACCTGCCCGGAAAGGTTATTATTGTTGATATCACGGAAGATAAATGGAAGACTTGGGCACCTTAAAGGTTGAAGTCGAAAAAATAAAAATAAGATATGTTGATATTGGAGTTGTAGCAGATAATGGCCTTTATAAACTGCACAAGCAAGACAGAGCAGCGACATACGCATTTACGCTGTTTGTTAATTGTGTAGTGTCACATCGTTTGGTGGAAGCCAGTGGCTGATTGTAAGAGGTCTGGTTACGAATGTGGTGACTATGGTGAACCACGGGAGAAACTGTGTAAGTGTCTCACTGCTTGTTTGGGAGTATGAGTTGTTTGGCACAGAGCTATGAGCATTTGGAGAACAAAGAACGGCAATTATGAAAGGATGCACGCTTGGACTGTATTTATAGACATGGCTGGATAGTGGGGTTACACTTTAAAACGGTTGACGGATGAAACTTTGAAACTACGCTTGTTGACGTGACATTTAAATGTCGGCAAGAAAGAGATGTGTTCTGTATTAAAAAGTGCCATCTACTTAAACGCCATGGCAGCCCGACTAATCCTTCTCAGTGTAAACTCCTTACAGAGCAGCAACGACAACACCGGCAACGGCAGCAGCGGCGTAGATGAAACCACCCTCACGAGCAGCGCCGTTGGTCTCAACGGCACCAGGGGTGGAGGTAGGGGTAGCAGCCTCACCAGCACCGGGGGTCTTGACGGGCTTCTCAGCAGAGGTAGGGACGACAGGAACAACAGTCTTGGAACCGGAAGCGGTAGCGGTGGCGATAGCCTCAGAAGGCTTGCCCATAACGTCGGACGCGCATACAGGAATGGCAGAGGCGTACTGGGCCAACTCGGGGCACTCTTTGAGAGCGGAGGAGACCTCGCCCTGGTACTCGTCGTACCACGAGACGATCTTGGAGCTGTAGCTCATGTAGTCCTTGGACAGCGAAGAAGGGACGGTGAAGTCGCAGGGGTCGGTCTGGGGGTTCTTCACGAGGTCCTCGATAACGGCGGGAGGAGGCGTGGGGAGGGTCTTGTAGACGTCGAGGATGGCGCCCTGGCACTCGCCGCTGATGCCCTCGACGAGGGGCGTGGCCTGGTCGGTTGCGCGGGGGGCGAGGAGGTCGCGCTTCATGAGAGGATGGGCCATGAAGCTGTTGGCCGAGACGGCCGAGGCGAGGAGCGAGGCGAGGATGATGGACTGCATATTGAAGATGATGTCAAACGAGTGAGGCTTGGTTGAAGATGGGAGTGAGTGTGGATGGGCGCAGGACAAGAACGGTCTTTAATAGTTCACTTCACCAGGTGTTATATTAATTAGACCACACCAAACCGAGCTGAGCTCGCCCGAGTCGGTACAGTATCATTTCGACTCACCGCCAGCGCCATTCCCAAGCCAGCATAAGTCAATGCCTTGGCCTTTGTGCTACGCCTTAGCACAGGGGTTAAGTGTACACTGCAAGGGCCAGCTCTACAGGCACCATACCGGTTGTAAACGTGAATGGATATTTGGGTAATCAGCGCAGGGCACAAGAAACCAGCTAAAAAAGCTTGGGGCATGTCATTATGTTCGATAGTGCTTTGGCTGGGTTCTCGGCGCGAGGGGACTGGGCTATAACATCGACGATCAGTTCTGGAGGATGAATGAGTAGCATTGACGTGGATCGATGTACAAGGTAGTCTAAGCTACACGGGAATAAACGTGTAGATTATGAGAAGTAAATGACAGGGCAGTCTAGGCAGTAAACGCTGTGCCTGGCTGTACTCACTCAGTGAATATCACAGAGACTGCGCTAAGATAGCGCTCGTAGCTGATAGGCTTGCCCCTCGGCCCCTGAATTAACTCTCCGAGATTAAGCACGGAATTCGGTTGGAGGAATTTGAGGAAACATCAGCTCACACAATACTTTGTAAAGCCAGCAAATTATTCCTGGGTATACCATTCTCCGCCTTGACTTGAGCCATTTTGTGACATTTGAGAGTAGGCTTCCAGTGCCAATACCATCGCCCTTGGATAAGTAAACGGGGCTACTATGTACCAATATTACGTATTTCAGATCCTTCTCGTCATATATGCATCCTTCCAATCCATTCAAGTGCACGTTCCAAACCCGCTTTGACACCCGGTTCCACAGTGATCACTCGAGCTTCCACACCAATTCGCCCGCGAACAACACGGATCGGGCTTGGAGCACTTCGCCCCTCCGAACGCGGCCCCACACCGTCCTCGCGTGCTCGTCGGCTCCGGGAGGCCCGGCTCCGACATCCCACTGCAGGTCCCGAAGACAGGCTGGCAGCCTCTCCCGCAGTGATCATCCGTCGAGCCGCACCATCCGTTCTGCGAACAGCAGGTCGCGCCTTCGGGTTCACCTCTGCACGTGGCCCCGCCGTGTCGCGAGCCGCACCGTCCGTTGGTCGTTGCCGGAAACGTCGCCGAGCTGGTGGCTGAGCTTACCGACGTCGGGACGCTCGTGTCTACCTTGCGGTACCAGTTCGCCTTGGGGTCCTGCAGACACTCGCCCACCGTCACGGCGGAGAAGTTGTTGCGGTTGAGTGACTTGAGCACGTACTCGGTGAGGTTGTAGACGCTTTGATAGACAGGGTCGTGCTCGATTTGCAGCCACGTGTTGGAGAGCGGACTACGGCCCTCGACGGTGTTATCCCAGATTTCCTTTGACGTGCTGATGGTGTTTGGGCTGTCGTGCAGATAGCCCTCCGTGTCGAGGTTGAAGTAGGTGATGTGGTAGCCCAACTCGTTCAGCCAAGCATCCGTCGTGTCATTGCTGGCTGAGTACGGGGGACGCATGTACGTGGGGAAGTAGCCGAGAATGTCGGCGAAGGCAATCTCGTTGAAGATCATCTGGTTCCAAAACTTGGCACGACTGATAGTTGTGAGACGCTGATGAGACCAAGTGTGGCTGGCGACTTGATGGCCGTCTTTGATCATGCGTCGAATGAGGCCGGGCCATGGTGTAGCCGGATCGTTGATGGCGCCTTTGCCGAGGTTTCGCCCGGTGATGAAGAAGGTAGCTCTGGCATTATATAGCTGTGGGTTTTAGATGCGATACTGACTTATATGCTACATATTGCTTACCTTGAGTATATCGAGAAGGTCTTGGGTATAAGTATATGGTCCATCATCATACGTCAAAGCAATATCACCATTGTGGCTACACCGGTAGATGGCCTCGCCATACGGAATACTACCAACCTTAGGTCGAGCGACGTTGATAGTATCCGGTCCAGTGGGACGAACATTGGCATCGCAACCAGGTCCATACTCGATCTGACACGCCGGGGCAGAGCAGTAGAGGTATCCATTTCCGCACCAGCTACAGCCATTCCATCAGATCAAGACATAAAACATAGGAGTTCTGTGACTTACCCAGCACTGGAACAGCACTCATCCTGTTCACAGACTCCCCCAAAGCCTGTCCCGCACCGTCCTGCCTGACGCTTCTCAACACGACCAAACAGAGAGCGCCAATTGGGAGAAGCAAGAACAGAACTAGCCAAAGAGGCGACGAGAAATGCAAACGAGCTCTTCATAATGACAGTTCAAACGAATGACTGTAACGAACGGATGCCTATGAGCGGTAGGCGTGATGAGAATGAGCAAGTATTTGGCTGTCGCAGTCCCGTCTTATATACCCTATTCTCATCACATCAATGCTATTGTTTCTGGAAATCTTACCGCATTTTTATATCAAGGTCGTATTGAGGCGCAGCCAACATAAGGTGTGGGTTTCACAGCATTCAAGGCGTCCTGGAAAGGATCAAGATCGGCTAGAAAACGAATATGATGGCAGACATCTCAAGGCCTTTGAACACCAAGCAAGCCACATCCCAGTGTTGCTTATACCCTCACCAATAACAAACAGCAGGTCCCCAGCCTGATCGTTCCTGAAAACTGACAGCTCGTACTCAAATGAGTAGCTTATCAACACGTGTCACAAAGGCTCCCTAAAAATGATGTGCAAGAAACAGTATTCGGAGCCTTTTTTTGCTTATGCATATGCGGCTGAGGAATACGAGGCAGCCGCTTCTGCGGCCAAGTCTCAACGCTGCTGAGAGATTGGCTGTAAAGATGCAGACTCAGGGATTGTGCATGCGCTGATGACATGCTACACGATAATGAGTTGTCCACCGCTAACCGAGGGGAGATTAACTCAGGAGAAAAGATCCGATGGTGAGATTCTGGAGGTGAGGTTATAGGTTGGGTTGTCGTTGGGATTTCGGCGGGTGGGTTATACAGGGCTTAACCTTAAGTCAACAAGCTTGTGCCTTGCAGATTGCGGAATAAAGTATTTAGGGTTAAGTTGTGGGAAGACAATTAAAGAGCATGATTGGAGGGCTCTTCGCGAAGCATATTCGTGTTGCATCTTGAATTGTGGTCGTAGAATAAGCAACGGTACCCAACCCTTGACCTTGATCAGACCATTCGAACCACGTAAATGACTAGACAATTATAGAAATATGCAGCCTCAGGTCTAAATCAATTATGATATCGGGATATTAAAATTATATACGGAGTACAACTTTTAAGCACTGGCACTCGTGCGCCCGGTAGCCTCGCCCGGCTTCTCGTTCTCCACCAAGTTCTGCTGATCAGTGAGCTTCGGGTTACGCAAGCACAGAGAGAAAGCGATAAGAGGGATACACAGGCAGATACCAGTGATGGTAAGCAGACGCTGCACATGCTTATAGGCGTCAATCATGGCGTCGCGCTCGTCGGTTCCGACGGGGAAGTCGATGATGGCGGAAAGAGGCTGGGTGTAGGTGTAAACGGCAAGGGTGTCGTTTCCGAAGCTGGCGAAGCTCTGCGCGAGACGCACAGGCAGGACCTGGGTCCAGATGGCGCCGGAGACAGCGTTACCAAATGCCGAGCCGACCTGGTACAAGGCGAGGTACAGGCCAGTCATCACGGCGAGCCTCTCGTGGGTGACATAGGCCTGGAGGGAAGCCTGCGCGGGGTACGGGAACATGCCACCCGCGATACCGAGGAGGATCTGAGCGCCAATAACACCGGATTGGTTGGAGCTACTGGGATGACCACGGTATCGAATGAGCAGACCAAAAGCAACGAGGAAGAGGCACGTGCCAGCGACGATGAAAACCTTGAAGCGGCGGACCTTGTAGACGATAAGACCGAGAATTGTGCCGGTGATGACACTGGCGAAGGAGTAGAGGGACTGGACTCGGGTGGCGGCCTTGATGCTGAAGTTGAAGGAGACCTGGAGAACAGTGTAGAGGTAATCGCCCTGCATGGTCCAGGCGAAGTTGAGCATGCATGCGATGCCCATGGGGGCCCAGACGGATCGGTCCTTCATGTGGTGGAAGGGGATCAAGGGGTGAGGAGCTCGGAGTTCCCAGATGACGAAGACGGGAATGCAGATGAAACCAACGACGAGAGGAGCGACGACCTGGGCGTCGGACCACTTGCTTTCGAAGCCACCGGCGATGGTCAAGGGGACGAGGAGGAGAGCAAAGACGGCGATCAGGAGAATAACACCGACGATGTCGAGAAGCCAGAAGAGCTCAACAGTGAAGCTCTTGAGTCCAAGTTGCTGGAAAGATGATCGGTACCCGACGAGATGGCCCTGCTTCTTTGCGCGGTGACCGACGATAAGGAGGCTGATGATGAGAGGCAGGGCGCAAACGGGGTAGATGATGCACCACATGCCGATCCCCCATCGCCAAGTCGTAGCTCCCAGCACAGCTGCCGTCACATCACCGCTGACCCAGGTATTGATAATGAAGGGCAGAGCGGGGATGTAGCTGAAGAAGAGACGGGACCGAACCGAAGTAATGTCTCCAATGATAACTTCGACGAGGAGCAGGATCATGGTGTAACCGATCTGGTAGATAACCGCGCCGGCGGAATAAGTATCGAGGTTCTGCGAGGCAGCCTCAATAACCGTACCAATAGTGTAAAAAAACACCGAAATGCAGATGAGTTCCACACGCCCAAAGACATCCGCGATCTTGCCCGCCGTCGGCTGCGCAGCAGCAGCAATAACCGCGCGCAGCGTATTAACAGAAGACTGCAGCGAATGCTCCTTAAACTCGTTCAGCGCCGACGGCTGATAAGCGTAGCGAACCGTGCCATCAAGACCGTACGCGTAGGCGATCAGAAAGACACCAAAGAAGATGAAGATGCGATCGGTAAAGGTGATGACCTCGGACATGGCCTTGATGCGCTGCACACCGGGCGACGTGATATCCCTGACCGCATCAGCCGCCGAGCCAGGTACCTCACGGCCGTGGTCGCTGCCAGGCGTCTTTGCAGACTCCTGCTCTTTGGTAGGGGACATGACGAACGAGTGGAAGCTTTAGAGTGAACCTCAGCGGGAGGGAAAAAAGGTTCATGGCTGGTGGGATTGAGGGGGGGGACGGCGGGTTAAAAGTGCGTGGGAGGAACGAGCGAAGATCCACTCAGATTGATTAGATAACTTAAAAAAGTAGTTGATGCCGATGCAAACTTTTCTCTTCGGAGGATGGATGGAGGATCTGATAGGGAGTGGAGAGGCATCATGCGACCTTTTGCACGCTAATAATTAGCGCTTCAGGGACGGAGACAGAAGGGTTTGGGATGTTGAAGGAGGCGGATGGTGATGATATCTACAGTACATGTACGCTGTGTTCCACAAGGTCAGTTCTCTACAGGCTTTTCTCAGTGCACTTCGTAGAGCTTTGCAAACTCGCATCTTCCCGTGAAAACTCTCCCTCTCCCTTCCATAAACTCTTATCCAAAAACACAGCCGACATCGCCGCCGAGTTTACAGTGGATCGACTCAACATCACGGTCGGTCTTGGCGTTAGTCAAATCAATCACAAAGGTGAGCCGAGGATCAAGACACGCCAGATTCCCCCCTATTGGCTAAAGAGTGATTACAGGGGTTGTTGAGTATGTAGCTGCCTGGAAATCCTTTTGGCCTTTGGGAGTATGGGCAGCGGGTTCGCCGATGCAATCAGCGGTACCACAGGAGGAAGTAATCGCCTGACTCGGAGCTGCCCGTAGAGCCGTTGGGCCGAATCAACGGTTACATCGCCGCGATCTTCGTAAATTCACTCTTCCAGCGTTTTTCTGCAAGGAACATCCCTCGTGGCTATCGCGAATACAACGTCGCTCTCGGGTCACCTGAGAAATTTTGAGTTTCTCCAAAGAGGGAAGAAAAATCGGTAGTGCACGGATGACGCGGACACGGGTTCAAGAGCCGCAACGGGACTGATTGATAACACGCCATGCCACTAATTAATAGCCTATCTTGGCTCGTGGCTTCTACGGCGAGATTCCGTCAGCTGGACTCCATTTAATCCCCCGGAGCGATTCTCCATCTGGACGTCATCCCACATCGTCGGGTTCAGTAGAAGGCTTGGCGAACGATAGTCGATTAAAATTCTGTCAAGAACTCCACAGCAGCATGATGAAAACGGTTTAGAAAGTCCTTAGTCTTTAGGAAAGTGGCATTTGGACGGACATAGGAGCTTATTGCACTCAGCAGACCCATACCTGGAAGCCGGATCCTTGAGCATCGGAAAAGAACGCAACAGGTCAGATAAAGCCAGAGTGACGAGGCAATTGGTGGGTCAAGGGGAACCTTGTGTATGAGGTAAATTTTATACAGGGAAGTGAAGGGAGGTTCGATGTTGAGATGGATCTGATAAAACGCCCTGATGTCACTCGGCCAATCAATGTACTTGGTCCATCTCTGCTGCAGGACGTCGAAAATCATCGTGCAAAACACGCTGAACCACTGATTCGCTTCCCTGCCGCGATGTCGGAGTGAGTTTGCCGCTACTTAAATCAAGAGCAGGTTCCTCGATGTCTTGGGTGAACAAGGAATGTATTCCTTGGCTGTACATCTCCAATTTTTGTGCTCAGAGGTGTCTCTAGTTCGCATTCCTGTCATGCAACCGCAAGTATCTCGTCTAATCTTATCTGATCCACCAAAATCCTTATTCCTAGACCGGAATTGACTTCGTTCACAACGTCTTGGCGCCACTGAGACCGTTTTCTTTCCACTGTACCTTGTGGCACCCTTTTTACGGATCGCCCTAACGTTTGACGGATACCGCCTAGATTGCATAGGCTTCCCTTCGCAAAAAGAATGAGAGGATTGTGGCTTTGTGGGCGCTCTTTATGACACTCTACTACGTAGTAAGCCTAACGAAAACCTTCACTAGGCTCACAGCCCGGAATGTTTTCCGTGTATATAAAAAGCAAACTGGGACGAGTAGATAGGCACTTAAAACATGATATGTAAGGTGGATAATTGTTCGATTGCATTAGAGAGGGTACAGGCTTATGATATTATAGAGAATCAAGAAACTTTCGCACGAAAATGAACTACTTGAGTAGCTGAGTGTAAGATCTACAGCTTCCTAAGCGGTTGTACTTCCCAGATATCTCCCTGAATCCAGTCAGGCATGCAACCACCGGCCTCAATCATGGTGTGGTGAGTTTAAGACATTGTTTTTAAAAAGGGGATGGAGTGAAATAATGCAAGTGTAGGCTATATACAGTCAAATATATACGATGATGTTAGACCAATATGCCGGACTAAACAGCGCTGCAGGCAATCTAGTTGACAGAGAGGCTGTAGGCAGAGGTGGAAAAGACACAATCAGAACCTACAAAAGGTTAGCTTAGCCGTTGGACAAATCTACAAAAACAAAAACTTACCGACGAAAGGCTCAGTACCGGCCTGGAAGCTGGTGGCGACGTAGCTACTGGGAACACCTTGGCTCTTGGTGAGGTAGGTGAGGAAAGGAAGAAGATCGCCCTGGAAGTTGCCCTGGTTCTTGGTGGCAACGAAAGAGTAAACAGTAGTGTCGCCGTTGGGGCCCCGGAAGAGCTTCCACTGAGCACCGTTGATGTTGAGAGTAGCAAGGGGAGTCGATCCGTGGTCAGAAATAGGCCCAGCACCACCGTAGCTGCCAACCCAGATCATGATCTCGTACTTGTTGTTGGCGCCAACCGAAGGAGCGAGCCAGAGATCGTAGGCAACATCAGAGACCATGTTGGTGCCAGTGTATCGCCAAGTCCACTTGGTAGGAATGGACTTGATGGCAGAGATCTTCTTGTTGATGTTCTCAAGAGCGACGTTGGAGTAGGACTTGACATGGATGTTACCGCCGGCCCAGCTCCACTTGGTAGACCAAGAGAAAGAACCGCTCTTGTAGGAGTTGAAAGTGGTGCACTGAGATCCAGAAGTAGCTTCGCCACGGCCCCAGTTGTTGTGGTACACGGTGTACCCGGCAGTCTGGACAGAGCCGAAAGAGTCGCACCAGGTCGTGGCGCGCTTGTCGAGGGTCTTTGAAGGAGTGGTAGGGGTGGCAGATGCCACAGCGGCGAGGAAGGCCGAGACGATGCCAAAGAACTTCATTGTGACAGATGGATAGAGAGAAATGATAGAATTGATCGAGGGACTGAAGAGCGTAGACACATCTTGGCAGATCATCTTACTTATAGCACAACAAGTCTAAAGTTCGGTATCCGTGCTCCCGGAGATTGATTAACCTGAAACTCCCAATCGGACAAGAACGTCGTATGTGGTAAGTGAGTGACTCCATCAAGTGCCGACTACCGAGCTTTTACTAGAAACTCCACCAATCACAGCTCAAGGTTAATTCTCCCAGCAATGAAATATCATGGAAGCATTATCCGCGTATTCTAGAAATTGACCCATGGGACCATCTGCTACATAATAACGAACACAGTTGGACCATAGTCGCGCTAATGGTGGACTTTCGGAACCACCGGGTTGTGGGAGAAGCAGGCGAAAATGTCTCTTCTTGTCTATTCAGGTAAGGGGTAGTGCATCAGGCCTCCTATTCATAGACCAAGGGATGATTCAAGTTATCAGAGAGTTCTCTAAAACCGAGTCCATGCATCGGCCTTGCTAATCTGGTATTGATCTTACATCCGCTTCGTCCGCCAGACAATCTCGGTTGTAGTAAAACCTAAACCAGGTCAATGTCCTTTCCCAGCAGCAGCAAACAAAGAGTCCATAAGACTACTCTTTGCTTTGATCAACTCCAGAACATCCTTAATCCGATCATCCACATGATCCAGAAACTGTGTCTTGTCCCACTCAGGCTTCCAGCCGATACTCTGTGGTCTGGAAGCGGTAAAATTACCACTACATTCTGTCAGGATCACGGCACAGAACTCAGACGGAGTCTCTTACCCTGGCTTCCAAAGAGCACATCAACGGCCTCTGCAGAAGATTATTCGCTGGGGAAGAGCTCAGGTTCTTCATCTGTGAAGAGTCCTCGGGTCTTCATGGCCGCAGCTAGATGATCTAGGAACTCCCACGTATCCAAGTCATGAGCGAGTGCAAGGTAATACCCTTCGACCCTAGGGATTGTTGCGTCCTGAAGGACCGCGTGGAGAATTTGCCAGTAAAGGGCGGTCAGATCTGAGACGTGAACGGCCTGCACCGTCTGTACAACTTTAGCAATATGCTCTTTGTCCTGAGCGGAGTAAACTGACCATATTCTCGTCGACTTTGTGGACTTTACCAAGCTTCAGACTCGCTTGCACAAGCCCAAGAATGACTATAGAAAGTTGATTCCACGGTTCACTGCCTCGCCCTTCTGGATGACTAGTCAGTTGTGTGGAATATCTTGCTCTACAGATGTTACTCAAAGACGTTCGAAGGTACGACGACAAACACATTGACTCCATGAGCCTTTGCATGCTCTAAGATGGTAACGTCGGCCTTGGAAACATAGTTTTGGTATAAGAATTTATTAGTCGCCGGCTCACCATCCGATTGGGATATGAATCTGCCAAGTCCTTTTCAGTCTGAAAGACTGCATCTGTATCTTTATTGACAGGAGATGGCCAGCCAGACCTTCCGTAGAATGCGCTCAGTGCTGAGGTATAATTTATGTGAGTAATGCTACTGAAAAAGTCACTCGGAAAGAATATACATGGATATTGGGTTGCCTTCCCAGTGGAAGATCCTTGCTTAGCCAAGGCATTGATCAAAGGCAAGGCCAAGCTTGGATCAATCGAACTAGCCGTATGCACAACGACGGAGACTTAAAAGAATCAGCTACCTATTTGAACACTGCAACGATATGCATACTATCATTCGAGCATACGCCATGAACAACGGCTTGCTTATCTGTAAGATCCAGCCTCAAGACATTAACGCCGAGATCAGAGAGTGCCTTTGCTTGCTCGTCCGATCGAACAGCAGCGAAGAGCGTTTGTTACTGATCGTGGTAGAGTGCTTGCTGAGATCGGCAACAACAGAGCCTCCTCTATAATTGCATTAGCAACTCCTGGCGAAGGTGAGGGATACGCACATGTAGCCAGCGGCCCCGGTGATGAGAATGTTCTGAGACATGCTGGAGTAGCCAAGAGATATGGCAAATTACTTGAAGTAGCGAGTTTGAACCAGTCTTGGCAACATTGGCTTGTGGTCTTATATGCACCGTGGATACTTTATACGGCTGAGAGACGGCATGACAAGGTGATGTAATTCACGGTATTGATAAGCCATAAGATCTTATCGAATTGGTAAGCTGTAAGATCTTCATGGTGCACAACGCTTTCCAGTCTAGCCAATGAGTATGTGGCAGCCTGCAATCTAAAGTCACTTACGTGTAGTGATATAGAATTAAATAACGCAACAGCGACTGCACACATCTATCTAATCGTTTTGTAATTATTGAGAAGTGTCAGATTGCGGCGATTGAGTTACACCGTCTGCGGAAAAGCATCTTGTCTATCAGTAAGCGTGCGGATAATAAAATACGACAAAAGTCTCACAACGCCCATGCAGAATCTTCACGTTTCATTGTAGAGATAACCCAGATATTGAAAAGTTTATGTAAGATATTTGATATTGAGCGTGATGTAGTATCCCTCCATGCTTATCAAGGTTCTAGATATAGACGATGCGGCCCCGAAGTCAGATGAACCCGCTAACTCAGTAGAGTTTTTAACTATCCATAAGAGCTGTCTCCTCAGCAGGCAATAATTCCAGCAGATTCCCATCAGGATCAGCCGCAAAGACAGCTTCAAGATTGATCTTGGTCATCCCATCCTGAATTGCTTTCCAGTCCTTACCGGTCAAATCCGTGGCGTCTCCGAATGCGTAAGGGTTCCCCAAAGGCCCTGATGTGGGCCACGGCTCCTCGATCTTCTTGTAGATCTCAGCCCCGTGCTTCTCAAGACGAGCTTGCGCTGC
Organism: Fusarium nurragi; assembly: GCA_012977755.1. Classification (NCBI taxonomy): domain Eukaryota; kingdom Fungi; phylum Ascomycota; class Sordariomycetes; order Hypocreales; family Nectriaceae; genus Fusarium; species Fusarium nurragi. Next base: position 20,550 of record JAALXI010000078.1, read on the forward strand.
TTTGACATCAGGGACGATGATCCCGATGAGATGTCGGAAAGAGCCGCTACTCTGTAGTCTGGGCTCTTCGCTGGCACTCAAGTGGATCAGTTCTATGTGACCGGTATTGTTGTTCTTGTAGCGGATCATCTCCTCGGCCGTTTGGTACCCCGTGCCGTTCTTCCCGCCGCTGCTGTGGCCCATGTACGAGATGGAGAAGCGAGGTGTTACGTGGTAAGTGAACATGTGGCGGAAGCCAAAGACCTCGCTGTAGAAGTCCATGCTACGGGTCAAGTTGCTGACGCTTATCCCCACTTTGTTCTGGAAGTACCCGGTGGTCGCAGGGTCGGAGGGTTTGTCGGAGCCGGGCACGAAGGGTGATGCTGTGGGTTTGCTTTGGGGGGCTGTTGTGGTGGCTAGGACCGACCCCAGGAGAAGGGCAATTGAGGCGATCTTGATATGCATGCTGAAGGGTCGCGTTTGCAGACAAATGGTTGTATGGATGGATAACAGCGTTGTCTCGACAGACTTATGTTCAAGCTTAGATATATCTTGATTATTTATATGTCGCTGATCAACTAAGCTTCGTTGAATCGGCTCACTTAGGTTTAGTCTTGTGCGAGAAGCGAGACAGCGAAACACGAGATACAGTCCGACTGGCTCCTTCGATTACATAAATCCCCAAGATTAGCATCTCACTGCCTGGAAGATCCGCTGGCACCGGCCACAGTGAGATAAGATCTGCACCACTGACAAGGTACGAGTCTGACCTTATATAGATCCGTTAGCTAAGCTTACACCGATGTCCGCATCACCTAGCATACCTGTCTGACACTCACGAGAGGGAAGCAAGCGCAGGATGCTAAGTTGGCCGTTTCAAATTCCCGGAAACAACATGAACCGAGTGAAGCAGACCAGAATAGAGATGAAGATGGCTGAGATGTTTTGTTGGGGGCTGTGATTGACGGCATAAGCTGAACATTCAGTCTGGGTCGGCTTGGCTGTCATCGAGTTGAGGCGTCACTACCAGTCAGATGTGTTTTCTAATGATACAGACCTGGAAAATATTACAAAGCCATGATGATGATAGCAAGACAGCCGTTATGATTATCATGACTAAATCAACCGTCGTAGCCACCAAGTCTACATTAAACCCTGACCTTATGCTTGTAGCCCATGATGTAATGTATCCTTCCATCTTAGCCACAAGCCTTTCAACAGCCTCCGTTAAAATAACAGTTGTGTATTTCAGAGATCCCCCACTACTCTCCGAGTGATCCAATATATAAACAATGTCTCGTATACAAAAACCCCACTAGATGCAAGAACCAACTTTTTCAACATGTGGAAAAGTAATCTTTCTCTATCTCGCCGAGATCTTACTCTCTTGGCAAGCTAAGTCATGGCTCTCCCAAGCTCCGTCTATTTCCATGCAAGCTCACATGGCATTCTTTAGAGGATGCCCCCACCTGCGCAATCCTCTATTCAACACTTCAAACTCAGGTCTGTTAGCATACCTTACTGCATTTTAGACTTATAATGCGGATAACAGTTGGTTCAGTGGAAGATGATTCAATAGGAAGTTTTCTGCCTAATACAGACATTGCGGTAGCAGACCTACCGCTATCAAGGCAACAGCATCACCCTCTGAAGGTGAGCAATATATACAGGTAGAGGTTGTTGCTAGAATACGCCACATATTCAAACAAGTAGGCCACATAGCATATTCCTCTATGCCAGGTTCAAACCAAGGTACCCACCAAGACCCAAAGCCAAGAACCCCCCACTCCAAGACACGACAGAACCAACTGAACAATCATCGTCGTGCTTCTTATTGGAGCTGCTGCTACTGCTCGCGCCTTCGCTGCTGGTATCACCAGCCGCTTCACTGCCACCACTTCCAGTCCCAGTCCCACCGCCTGCATCGCTTCCACTGCTGCCATCACTTGATCCAGAACCCGAGTCCGAATCTCCACTGTGAGGCACCTTGCGTTTACAAAGATTGGGGCTGCTCGGCTCCGTCTTCTCCGGCTGAGATGATTTTGTAGACGTGGGTTTTCTCTTTTTGACGTCGACGAACGTAATGGCCGTCATCCACAGCGAACTCTCCGAGGAACTGAGAGTCCTCGTCTTGGCCTCGTCTGATACCGCAGTCTGGGTAGCGCAAACTGCTTGGTCATTGCCCAATCCGCAGCCAAAGGATGTCACGCCGAATGCGACATCCATACTGGACTCTTCGTAAGTCACAGTGATGCCCGTAAATTCTCCATCGCATGTATAAGAGCTGTCAAAGTCTGTCTGACAGGCGAGGAGATATTCTGTCTTGGAGGCATCTTCTGTGATGAGAGAGGCGTAGATGTTTGTGGCGCTTCCTGTTTTGCGTGGAGGTATGAAGACGGTTTCAGTGCTGTAGTGGGTTGTACTTTTTGCCGCTTCGGCCATGTATGGGGCCAAAGCGAGGAGACTGAGAGTGATTGACCGCATGCTCTTGTTATGTATTTTGAAGTTATGCTCGAGTTTATTTGTTGAACAAGACAAGCCTGATGGATAGGAAATGCAATATTTATAAGATAAGCACATGAGTTCAAAGGTAGAAATGTCGGGAAATTGCTTTAGTCGTGTACTCTGTACATTCATGTCATTTAAACGCCTCCAATCCTGCCAAACACCCAAACCAATTAAAAGACATATCACCCTTGAATGTCTCTGAGACCCTTGCTTCAAAATACAGCATTGACTACGGGGATTCTCCCCAAGCGAGCGAGAAAGCCTCTTTTAGGCGATCCCTTCCCCCTATGCAAGGTTGTATGCTTGTTTCTCTGCACCCTGCCTAGGCTGTGCCAGTGTGCTTTTGTAGGAGGAATTGATCTTCTATCTAACTTAGGTACTATAATGATGGGTGAGGGGCCGCCAGTTTGGTACCACGAACTAAAATGGTCTGGCCGACGTAAAGACTATTGTGGCACGAATAGATTCGTTCAAGGACAATTGCTTGGGAGCTTTAAGTGTTACATTCTTGGGTGCCGTGTAGTACACAGCCAAATGGTCACGGCACCTCAGCCATGCAACAGAGCCGCCATGATGCTCACCGCCTTGCATTAATCGAGTAGGAAAGGAACAAATTGCCCAATCCTTATGATCTCGGTAGCAGTCTCAGAGTCCCAGGACCTGGTCGGATGGGTTTATATCCGTCAGGAAGAATCCTTTCTTGATCTTTTTATCCTTTCCTTAGCCGGACGGAAATGACCCATAGCTCCATCGCCTCATACCCCACCTCCGAGATGATTTTCCGGCCCGCCATTTTCGTTTACCTCAATGACGTAGTATCACGTACATCAACAATTATCTCAGTGACCACTTCACAATAGGTGGTATTCTTCCCCCACCCCCATAACTCAAGATGGCGGATGCAAAATCAAAGCGAGTTGCCGAGCTCCTCCTGGAGCCCCTCGGTCTCGAAGTCACTTCATTCAAAGAGCTGCAAACGCTCTGGGCTGGCTACGGCCATATCTGTGCCCTTACCGCACGACCAGCCGATGCCAAAGCAGCTGCTTCAGCCCGCCATCTAGCGCACGCAAAGGGATCTAACAATACCTTCTTTCTGATACTCAAAGTCATTTCACCACCGCCAGGCCCGACGGATGAAGGACACCTTCGTAAGATGCTGAGCTACGACGTGGAGCAGTATTTCTACGAACATATTGCCCCTCAGTTGGAATCTGACGTTCCGGTGGCGCATTGCTTGACGTCGAGTTGGAAGTCGAAACATGGGAATGGGGAATTGAAGGATTTGACGGCTACTATTCTGACAGACCTGAGAGTCAAGTTTCCTGTTGAAGGTGGGAAGCGAGCGATTCTAGGTCCTCGACAGGTTCAGTCTGCGTTGGAGTGGCTGGCAAAATTCCACAGCAGCTCGTGGAAGTCACTGCCTGAGAAACTGGATGATTATCTTCTACCACCACTGGAAGAGTTCAAGCGACGCGAGTCGAACACGTCTGCAGGAAGTAAGCTGTGGCTAAACGGTGGTTATACTTACCTTGCTACGCGACGCACAGAGTACGACTCACTTTCTGTTGACGCAAACTCGGAATGGTCCGAAGCCTTTTGTTCTCCATTTCAAGGATCAACCAAGTCAACTTCCGAACTGGTAGCCGAATTTCTCACACCCACCGGCCGCCCGTTCGAAACAATCATCCACGGCGACGTCAAATCTGAAAACCTGTTTACTACCGAGTCAGGCGAGGCCGTCTGCTTCTTCGACTTCCAGTACGTCGGGCTTGGTCTTGGCGTCTGCGATCTAGCCAAGCTCTTCACATGCTCTGTTCCCCTTGACATGCTCACGGACTACCCATCGATTCCGCACGAATTGGAAATGGATCAGGGAGAACAGGCTTTGCTATATTTATACCACGAGACCTTATTGAGCCGCCGACCGGCCGACAAAGAGCCCCTTGACTACGACTGGGATACGCTTGTCCGACACTGGGAGTGTGCTCTTGTCGACTGGTGTCGATTCCAAGCATCTTGGGGATTCTGGGGGAACACGGAGTGGCTTGAGGCGAGGGTCAGACGTATTCTTAAGGACGCTGAGTGGAGGAAGTGGTTACATCAGGAGGTTCTTGGTAATGAGCGGGCTTCTAGCATATAGACAAGATGAATATGACTATACACTATTGAATTGTGCGAGCAAGACGGCATATTGCTCAAATTGTCGGAAATATGATGTACTCTCTGTTATCGTTTAGGCAACAGGAAGCTTGAAAAAGTCTTTTGGCGTTGCCCATATTTACACAGCATCACGCACACATGTATAGCACGTTGTTGACCGAGTATACTATATCCACATTCTCGACCGAGAACAAGCATGAAGAGCACCGCGTATCAGTCGAGAAAAATGGTCTGGTATGGGCAGCCTGCTATGGCTACAGCACCCAGCATCATCTTACCACTCGCCCTGAAGACACTTGGTTCGCTATCATCAGTCAGATAAAATTATAAATCAACGCCTATGCTGAGGAGCCACGCGGCCACTGTGTTAGTCACGAGGGCCAGAAAGAACTCATCGTCGTACTGCTCGGGACCGTACTCACAGATGTATGATGTATTTATCCAGCGGATGACCGAGGAGATCTCGAAGAATGTCAAGGATCCAGAACTCTGTGACTGGATTTTGCCTTTATTTTCTACTACCGACACGGATCGAGTGGTGGGGTCAGTATCCTTCATGGGCGCAATACAGAATACGTGCGGGATAACCGTGGACTCCCTTCTATAACGCTTCTTGGGGGAATCAGCGACTACGAAGATATTCTGAAGCGTCTCGACTAACTGGAGAGATGGGCACCGAAGAATATCAGTTTACCGAGAAGGTGAGACCTAAAGGATTCTCTTTCGCAGAGCCAACCAACCCAGATGTGAATCCCTGACGACAAGACCTTGGGAGCAGCCAAGGAGAATACTTCGTTAAACGAGGCTGGAGAAGAACTTCTGAGCCGGTTTTAACTGGTATTAAATCGCTGACAGGTTGGGTGATTTACGAGAACAAGTAGTCAGCGAAACGAGCCCCTGACGCAAGTTTCTGGCGAAATTGTTGGATTAGGCAACACAAGATTATGGCCTATGGGGAACCTAAAATTGACCCTGGCAATTCATTGATCCACCCCCGCATTAGCTTAACCTCGGGACTTAAAACCATACGCAACCAACATATTGCTCCATTGGTTTGCAGTATTAATATATATCTTACAACGCGCCTATAAAGACCAGGCCTAAGGTCCGATGTATTCTTTCATGTTTTCGTTCATCTCACCCATTCCTTCTTTTTATGCTTGGGGGAATTCAGCCAACGATATCCAAGTTCATACCCCTGCCCAGGCACCTTAATAAAACTACGGAGTACTCCGCAGAGTTCGGACCGAGGCGGCCGGCTGAAGCACTCGGCTCATTGAGTAGCGAGCTGCCTCAGGCACCGCTAATTTCCTACATCGTAATCAAAGACACCTTTCCGTGTCGTCTCGTTCTGCGTCTCATCTCAATCGCTACTGACCTACTTCACGCACAACTCCATAACGACTCGCATATACACACCCAGGCGCGATGGCATCATTAGCACAAACCGGAGGCAAAACTGGGCTTGAGCCAAAAGCGCTCCTGACTGTACGTATCCATCCCCCATTTTCGTACATAGTGCTCACATTCGCATAGGCCTACGTGAAACAGCTACAGGTCAAGCCCCTGAGGACGAAGATGTACACTTCAGGCTCTTTGATGGCTTTGACTGAAATTGTAGCTTCGTGGCTTGCCTACGGACGTCCTGGCCATGGCCCTACCATCACGCCTCGAGTACCCCAGATGGCTTTCTACGGCGCCTTCATCAGCGCGCCACTAACGCATCTCCTCAACGGCACCCTCCAGCGGAAGTTCGCAGGCCGAACAGGCGCTGGGGCTGTGGTTCTGCAGAGCCTTCTAACTTACATATTCGTATGTGCCATCTTTCCACACGGGGAATGCTAGACACTGATGCTTTTTCACAGATCTTTCCTATACAAAACACCGTGTATTTAGCATCCATGGCCATCATCGCTGGTGCGCGTACCGTCGAGCAAGTTCGCGCAGCGGTTCGTGGTGGCCTGGTACCCATGACCACAGCCAACTGCGCCTTGCACCCGGTGCTCCTGGCATTTGCTAAGACATTTGTGCCTCCGCAGTTTTGGGCACCGTTTTTCAGTATGGTTGGGTTCTTCCTGGGAACTTACTTCAACACCTTGGCAAAGAAGAGAAGAGTCGCTGCGGCCAAGGCCAAGGTCAGTGATCCTTTGCACTCTTTGATGTGGGTGTGATGGCTAATGAGTGAGATAGGATGCTTAGATACGCACGATGTTCCGCTGACGGCCCTGGGGGTTGGAGGCTGCATGCAGGTATTTCGAAGGCCAAATGAATGTGTTTCAGATGGAAGATAGATTGGACTGTATAAACCAGGACTTGCATGGTGAGTCTAGTTATGGTGTTTTCTGATCCGTGGATTATTGGAGGAGTATGTTTGTTTTTCTGCATAAGGCGCCCAGTTCGATTGATAGCATTTCTGTTCTTCTCACGTAATATAGATAGATTATCCATTAGCGCCTCAACCGTTCTTGCCATAAGTGACTCTATTCTTGGTCAACTTCTACAAAAGCCTATGATTTACTCGCCAGGCTTCGACGTTTGGCTTAGGTGGGTTGGGGACTTCCTGATATCGCGGAGTAAAGTACCACATCCAAGTGGCCGGACTGTTGAGCATCGTACTGATTGATTGTAAGGTCTAGTAAGTCTATTGTCGTGTCTATCATGTTGTCGTCTAAGTCTACCGGAAGTCCACCTTCCATCTGCTCTATTATATCAGTAGCACCGCTATGCAAGTCTTTCCTCTATACCCTTTCTATAATTCCAAATTTAAGCCCAGCCAATTCTGAAAAGTTCGTAATGGCTCTCATCTCCACGTCCCACACCACTCCGCTTATCCAGCTTCTGGCGCTGCAAAATATCAAGTCGTTGACCTGCCGTGCCACAGGGTCGATCGGCTGCGGTAAAAGCAGCCTCCACTGTATCGCCAATACCGGCAAACTTGCCGTTCGGCCGTATTGTGACCAGGAGCCAAAAAACTCCATTTTCTGAAAGAAGCCGTGTGGCGCAGTCGCGGAGCCAGCGGGCGTGCTCGGGAGCATATACTACGTCTGTTGCGAAGAGCATCGTGGCGGGTACGTCGAATGGAGCGTCCCGTGAAAAGTCGGCCCAGTCAAGGGGACTTGTTTCAACTGGCGTGACTGAATCTTCTGGGTAGTTGATTGCAATGTTGGATTGCAAATTATCCAGAACAGCTGGGTGATAATCTGTGGCGATGATCTTGCAGTCTTTGATGTCCAGTGCGGGAATCAGTTTTCCTAAGACAAGGCTCACAAGCCCTGTGCCAGCACCAAGCTCGATTATCCGGTTGTGTGAAGTAGGTGAGAGATCCGTGAGACCAAAGCGTTCTGGTGTGGAACACATCATATCTGAGAAGACGATGGAAGCACCCCAACTTTGGAGGCCTACGTCTTCAAAATCTGTGTCGTTTGTTCCAGCAAGTCCGTCATTAAGCCGAACTTGGATCTGCTGCTTTTCCTGTCCTGGGATGAGTGTTTCGAAAGAAAACTGTCTCATGAAGGGGGAGTTCTGATCATCTTCGTCCAAGGCGGTGGCAAAGAGCGATTCGAAGATGTATGCGGCCTGATCAAGAGCGCGCTGACTCGTCTCTTCAGAAGTGAATATCGGGAGACTCTCGGCGCGTGAGATGAAGCCAGTTAACCAGCGCTCGGTAAATGTCCTTTCGTACGGATCAGCACGAATGGTCGCCGGCGTCTGCTCCTCGTCGCCATCTTCGTTTCCAGAGGTATAACCGGAATCCACCGGTTCAACAGGCGAATGTTTCTTATCCAACTGCAGCGAGAAGGGGAACGACAGCGGACAGTAAATAGCCGCCAAGTAGCCCAGGGCGTTGAAGACGTCTGTTTCAGCGAGCTTAGTCAGGGTGAACAAAGGCGGTAAGCTGCTCGAAGGCAGCGCGAGGGTGCTCATCTTATCTGTCCCGTAAAAAGCAAGAAGATGGATCGCGGAGGTCGAAGTAAGCGTGCGGAGAGAAGAAAGAGAAAAGAAAGGAGGAAGATTATTCTAAAGCGTGCAAGTGGGTGGCGCGCTACCTTAATAGGTCTAAACCCGGCGCCAGATGAAGCTATCATGAAAATTCTGCTTGGATGTTGCTGATTAGCACTGCGCGGGTCCCCACGTGGCCCACTGTTAGGCTAGAAGCTTTGAAGCCGAGGTTTTGCTTCCAGGCGAGGGAGAATGCGCTAAATTCAGCACGTTTCTGGGGGTTTAGAAGCGAGAGGTGATTGTGGAAGCGCTGAGGATGCGATAAGACAGCGGCAAGATTAGTGGACCGAGCTGTCACCTAACTCTATCTGACATTTACTTTTAGTTGGGTAGATAAGGTTGCACAAAGCAGGCAGATGGTAGCATTTTTCGTTGGACAAGAAGAGCTTGTTGCTGTAATTGTCTGCCAAAGTATGCAGGAGAACTTTATCCGCATTGATAGCGGCCACCTTGGTAATCACCACTGACAATTGCTTCCACTGAAAACAGGCCAGCACGCAGAACAATCTGGATCCGGCTCATCCAATCCTTTATGAACCTCACACTCTGCCTTCTGCGCCTCCACGACGAACTCGTGAAGATGATGCTCAGCACCCTCCCTCTCAGCATTCTTACATCTGCACGCAACGTCCTCATCTCCCGCATCCTCCTCATACTGCGCAAGTGCCTGAGCGTCATTAACTAACGCCATTGCGAAAACGCGCTGCCTTGAATCTCCGTCGTAATCCTGGTGCAGAATCGTGCTGTCGAAGATCTTGGTTATTTCACAGAATGTGTCGCCTCTGTCGTGGATGGTTTCAAGTTCGGCCTTGGCTTGGGACCCTGTTTTGACTTCTGGGTGGCGTTGGAGGAATTCTTTGATTGTTGTTGAAGGCGCGGAATCACTTTGATGGGTGGCCATGATGATGAGATACGCGAGGGGTGGCTTGAGAGTCGGTATGGAGTGCAAGTTTTGTTGTTGAATTGATTTCATCCGTTGAGTTTGGGAGGTCGCTTTATACTTCTTGCTGACAAGATAAGCCCGATGACTCATTTGAGGCTTAGATGCGTACATGAGCACGTCTGTGAACTATACGCGCTTTTGAATTATATTCTCACACTAAGTGTTCTATCGATCTGGGTGGATCCGTATCATATGTGAGTCTTTACTTTGATGACCGAGGTTGAAGCTGTACGTTGTGGGCTCTTCCTGGTATGAATCTTCCAGCACAAAGCCGAGAATCAGCGCCCAAGATATGATGCATTTAGGATGAAACCTCCGGGATAACCTCATCTAATAGCAAGCTTAGTCTCTCCAGCTCCAATATACATCTCACACCACCTGCCCACCCTCTCAAGCATATCTAGCCAAAACCTCTGCTGCTCAATACTGTGACCCTCACCTGGATACTTGACAAACTCACACGGCAGTCCATGCGCCCTTAAAGCACGACGGAAGCCCTCAGCCTGCGAGAACGGACATCTCACATCCTGCTCTCCATGCAGAATCAGCATCGGCGGAATCACTGGCTCGCCCGTGCGACGAGAGTGCTCCACTGCGCTGAAAACCTCCCACAGCGCACTGCCCTGTCGGCGCTTTGTATCGTCTTTTTTGAGGTTCCAGGTCGTGTCCCCGCCGGCCAGTTCAATCTCGTAAGTTGAGCCCAGATCCGCCGTCAGGGTGAGACTTTCGAGGTCGCATACTCCCGCCCCTGCAATACAGGCATTGAAGCGCCATCCGAGACCGTGCAGGCCATTTCTTACGCTGCAGAGGTAGGTTATAAGGCCGCCTTGACTCCATCCGCCCACAATTAGCTTTTTGGAATCTGCAAAACCTTTCTTAATGGCGTTGTCGGTGATGGAGATGACATCGGCGTAGTCGTATTTTCCCTGGCCGCCCATGCTATACGAAGCGAACTTCTCGCCCCGACCGCTTGAGCCGCGATATTCAGGGAGAAGCACCCCATAGCCTTGCGAGAGGACGTACGGCGCCCAGTTGAAGCACGTTGTATCGAAGCTGTCGCTATCACGACTCGTTGGTCCGCCGTGGATCAGAACAAATGTCGGTAGAGGTTCCGCAGGCTTGCCTTCAGATGCTACTTTCGAGGTAGGCGTCAGGTAGAGACCGTCCAGCTCAACTTCTCCATCTGCTGATTGGCAGGTGAGAACAGTACATGTACCGAAGGAGCGGTCTTCAAGGGTTTTGCCGTGGCTGGAAAGTTTGATCTTGTCTTTACCTGCTTCCATAATAAACATATCATAAGGCGTATTGGCATCGGATAAACTAGCAGCGAGGATTGTCTTGCCGGTCTCGGGACGCATAAAGACATCCCACACCCAGAACTCCTTGTTCTCTTTGAAGATGTCCTCGCCGCCTAACTCGCTGATGACATCGACGAGTCTGACGGCTCGATTTACTAGCAGTTTGTCGCCTACCACGAGAAGCCCTGCGGCATCGTCATCCACGCCGCAGGCGACTTTGACAAAACCGGATGATGCTGCTTCGGGGTCAACTTTGTAGACCGATGTTCCTCCGGCGTCTTTGTCGCTGGGTGTACCGGTGATGAAGTAGATCTGACCGTCTGGTGCCCAGGTCAGGTCATATGGATCGTTCATGACTTTGCATAACTTGTTGAGCTCGCCATTTTCAACGTTGACGATAGATACCGTCGTGCCGGTCAGCATGGCCTCTTCAATGTTGGGATTTTCAGCACTGAAAAACACCAGAGATTTCCCGTCTGGACTCCAGGCAATTTCGCCGACGTGTTGATCACCTCCAACGAGAACCTTGGTCTCATGAGTTGCCACATTAACGAGCCGCAACCTCGCATGTTCCCATTTCTCACCCCAGACTTCGACATCGGGTTCCTCTTTTTCTTCTTTATCTTTATCGTCTTGACTCTTCTCATCAGGGGAGACATAAGCAATGGTATTTCCATCAGGTGAAAAGACAAACGCCTCGATATCCTCAGCGTTATCCGTCGACGTAACAGAAATCGCATCTCCACCGTCCAAGCGCATAAGCCAGATAGCAGAACTCTCACCCGCTTTGGCGCGGTCGGACAGAAACGCAACTTGATTTCCGCTGGGATGCCAAGCCGGGCTGTCATCGTTGAAAAGCCCCGATGTCAACTTCCGCGAGGAGTCTGGTTCTGTGCTAGACGCGAGCCATAGTGTTGAGACGCTGTTCTTTGCTTTGCGCTGAGAGGCGACGAGAGAGGTTGCGTAGAGCACTTTTTGGCCGTCGGGTGAGATCTTGACCCGTTTGGGGACTTCTAGATCGCAGATGGCCTGGGCTAGGTCTTTGTCGAATGATGACTTGGTTGCGGATTGAGCCATGGTTGCCGGAGTGTGGGGAGAAGATTGCGGGTGCGGCGAGGAGCTCATCAAGGCGAGGGAATCTGGGGTGATTGATGCTCCAAAACATGCGGAGTCTCATCCTTAAATATTTCACATTGAAACCACATTCCATGTCCAGTAGTGGCACAAGGGATACCATGAAAACACAGGAATCATCCCATTCGTCCCCACTGTCAATTTAACTGCAGTCAGAATCTCGTTGACTCACTCCGCCGGCTCACTAGCGACTAAGCTTAAATCTGTCTTCCGATTGGGTGGCGCGTTAATTTACTGGACAAGCATGATCGACGAGGTAAACGAAATAAGTAGTGTTGTAGTTGATGACCTATAGACAAAATTGAGATGGCTCATCAGTAAACAGATCTAGTAGCGTGGGACCTGTGAGTCATTGCCTTTCGGCTTATTGCTTACTTCTCGCAGAGGTTTCCCAGTCAGTCGCAGTTGGGAACGTCGTATGACAAGTGGGACGGCAACGGATAAATATGTCGTCTCATGCAACATGTCGAATGCAGTAGGCACGAGTGATATTGAAAGATGAGACCCCTTTCAGCAATATTCTTACTGCCTGGTATTGGCGAGATCAATGAGGTGTCCCATTTCTCAGGCTTTTCAATCAACTAAGGGTGCAATCCTTTCAGCATGGTATCTTGACTCTCTTCCCACTTAGACAGAGAGAGTTATCTATACCTTCACATGCTGCTTATAGTTCTTATAAACATGGTTTCCACTTTAGTGTATCCTTGTTTAAATACAGCTCCTAAACCAGGCGTGGCCTCGCAGTCCATTGCGAAGAAGTGTTACGCCGTATATCACGATTCAAGATGGAAGTATAGCTCGTACCTCGTCATTAGCGGACATCGGACAAGCGGCATCTCATAACCCATATATAAAAGTGCCAACACTGTATCAATCATCAAGCATATACGAGAGACAAAAAGAGCTACGCAACTTTGTTCCAGTGTTGAAAGGGGCCGATAGTAGCCCTAAAAGGAAAGGCAAAATGTAAGATAAGAGACACAAGATCTTCGTAAATCTGAGTTGCATGCAAATAGATCTGAACCATTCAGGGCATAGCCATGAGTGCAAGCAGATGCATTTCGCTTGTTGTCAGTAGTGTAGCTGCATATGCTTGACCCGCCACTTATGCCGCATCCACTGCGGCAGGAAGAAACATATCAGTGCTCAACCGCCATGTTTTCAGCGCCCTCTCACTACTGATGCTTACCCGTGCAAAGGCCTTCCATATGACACTCGTGGTCTTAGGATGGTATTGTAAAATGAGATGCGATGCCCCGCTTATGATAAACGTCGGCCAAGGTCAAGGGCGCTTCCCCGCAGATATGACACCGTGTGAGACTAGACAGTATTTGGAGGGCGCCCTTCCAATGACAATCAACGTACAACAAACATATAAAAGGCGAGTCCAGTTACTGGAGATATCTCGTTGAAAAATCACAGTCGACTATCATCTTGTCACCATTGAACTACAGTCCGTTTATCATCGAGACATCCGCCAACATGTCAACAACCACCGTCCAAACCGCCACAAGCGGCACCATCAGCATCCAACCAAAAGAATCGCACACAGCCCATGGCCATGAACTCAAAGACAAAACCCCCCTCCAGGCAATGTCCCATGGCGACGTCGTCCTCCCAGGCATCCCCCAGCACCCAGACTTCTCCTCCCAGCGCCAATGGCAGCTCGAGCACATGGCCGCCGCCTTTCGCCACTGGCACCGTGAAGGTTACGTTGAGGGTATGAGCGGCCACATCTCTGTCCGCGACCCAGAATTCCCCAACGCTTTCTGGACGAACCCCCTCGGGCGACACTTTGGCCTTTTGAAAGTGAGCGACATGATCCTCGTCAACCTCGACGGCGAGGTCATCGGCGGCAACCGCAGTCGTCCCCCCAACACAGCTGGTTTTCTCATCCACGCGTCCATCCACAAAGCCAGGCCCGACGTGCACGCAATCTGCCACTCGCACAGCATCCACGGAAAAGCATGGTCCGTATTCGGCCGACGCCTGGAAATGCTAACGCAGGACGCGTGCAAGTTCCGCGGCGACGCACACAGCGTGTACGACAGCTACGGCGGCGTCGTACTGGGCAGCGAGGAAGGCGACCGGATTGCCGCGGCGATGGGCCCGCGAGGGAAGGGCTGCATCCTGCGCAATCACGGGATCTTGACGGTTGGACAGACAGTGGACGAGGCTGCGTGGCTGTATACATCCATGGAGAACAGCTGTCGCGTGCAGCTTCTCGCGGAGGCGGCGGCGGCGAGTGGGTTGCCCAAGGTTTTGATTGAGGAGGAGGAGGCAAACTTTAACTTTGATGTTGAGAGTGACCCTGAGATTTGTTACTGCGAGTTCCAGGTTTATTATGATCTGGAGGACGAGATGTCTAATGGGTCTTTCAAGAATTGAGTTGGCGGTATATGGCTATCATCTAATATGAGCCGGCCACCGAGTCTTTTATTCCCATGATGGGTGCTCAGTTAGTTTTTCATGAATTGATAATTCGGATAGCATTGTATTTTACTTCGCAGCCTTATCGCAGACTCGATAAATAGACTCAAGAGGATACATATGCTATGTTGAGCGCTCGTGAAAGATGGCAATCTTTGTGAAGTTAAACGATTTACTCCAGCAGACCGCCACCGCTCCCCTCTTATTTGTAGTATATCGGAATCGGAGTAATTCATGGAGTGATAGACTCCAAACCTAAATTATATCAAAGCTGATGCATTCTTAGTCTAGAAAACATGGTAATATCTTAGTGATTGGAACCGCACCCCCACCTTTATCAAAGACTCATCCTCTGAGTGTAGGAAACTATAAGCCGAGATAAGAATACAGGCTTAGGCAGGAGAGTAAGTAACAGTCACAGAAGCTTGTTGGCCACGACACTGCCCATCATAAAGTATGAATGATATAACAGTTTATGTGCAACGAAAATACACTTCGCACAAAAACATAAATAACCTCTTTCGAATTGAGTCACGTACGTAAGGAAATTGGCTTCCGACAGCACCAACAATAAACAACTAATATATAAATGTTCCTTGCCAGAAGGTTGTCATAGCCCTACCAGGATTTGACTCTTCACTACCCCCTCCCTCCTCCCCAATTGACATCTTAACAAAATGTGCTGTCTCGGCCTCGGCTATTGCCGCTCCATAACAGCATGGGTCGTCGCCTTTGTCTGGTGCGAAACCTGGGAATACCACGACCGGTCGCCAGACCGAAAGAAGAAGCGCGAAAGAAGGAAGAAAATGTAGTACTCACCACATGGAGCGAGATACCCGGGGCACAGCACACTAACTCGCAACAACAGGGTCCAAGGCAAGGACGGACCGCAGATTCTATTTTAACCTACGTGGGTTTGTGGCGGATCTTGCAAGATGAGGGATTCGGGTAAGGGTGTAGCGCGTTGTTTCCAAGCGAGAGCTAATTATCATTAAGGCTGAAATCGTCCCTCGATCATGATCTCTTGAGGGATTTGGGATTGGAAGTTTGGGATATTTCACGGAGTTGGAATCGTGGGGAAAATTATGCTTCGAGATGAAGCTTGGATGTTGTACAGAATGCGGAGGGCAAAGGTCAAGGGTGAACTAAGAGGCTGTATACGACGCTTCTGCTCTTTCCAGCAAGATCACATCGTCTTGTGGGCCGTTATGCAGTTGAAACAGTTTGAACTAAGAGGTGTTCCGGAGTCAAGTGATCGATGAATGATATTACCATCTCAAGACACCTGAGTCCATGAGTCTATTCAGGAACGGCAACAGTGAGTATCTGCGAGGCAGCATAATCCCGGCAAGATATTCAGTCTATCTGTTCAGCAGAACGTAAAGGGAGAGTCAAGATACACTAGGAAACTCTTCACCTTCATGACTAATAGACCTTTCAATTTCTACCTCTTCTTTTGTAAAGTAGTAGATGCTCACCGGTGAATATCATTTCCTTCCGCTTACCCTGTTATTATGATGCACCCAACGGACCGAGCTTCCCCGTTTTCCATCATCCCAGCCAAATCATACCTCCGCCTTGCTGACGGGGGTTGATTGGTGGTTGGCAATTATCCGGGGTAAACCAGCGCCAAGCAGTCCTTTGATTGAAGCGTCTACCAAATCAGCGGGGATCGACGCATCAAGCTCCCCCCAGCATTGAGGGACCCCCCGCGTCTTCAGGTAGGGCAGAACAGGCACAACGGGCATGCTGCCGATCTGAGGTTTGATGTCCGTGGAAAAGCTCGGCTGTAGATAGACCGAGCTAGCCATAAAACACAAACAATGCCATGATCTGTCGAGCGGTTAGTACCCAGTCTCATACCGCTGTCAACTCACCCAGCATGACTCTGTTTTCTGTCCTGACGTTTGCGGCCGTCGCGAGTGCCAGTTGGATTGTTCCCGGTGCACGATGGCACGACACAGACGGGAATCTGTTTAATGCCCATGCTGGCGGTCTTTGCGCCGATCGCGACAGTGGCAGGTTTTACTGGTTCGGTGAACATAAGACTGAAGAGCAGGAGGAGGGTGGCGGTATCTCGGTTTACAGCTCCGATGACCTCGCGACTTGGGAGTCGCATGGTTTGGCTTTGAGTATGTTTCACCCTCGATGAGTAGTAATGATGGTTACTTACGGCTTTGTAGAGCCTGAAAAGGGTCACGAGCATATTTCTCCCGAGAGCATCATTCAGCGTCCAAAGGTCCTGTACAGCGAAGAAACCGGCAAATACCATGTACATCCCCCCTGCCATCCCATCAACACACATGCTAATTTCTCAGATGTGGTGGCACGCCGACGATCGCAACTACAGTCTCCTCCTCCAAGGTCTCGCCACCTCGGACCACATCGCCGGACCGTACAAGTTCAACCACGCCGTCGCGCCCTTGGGCAACTGGTCGCAAGACTTCGGCGCCTTCACCGACTACAAGTCCGGCCGATCCTACGCGCTGTACTCCAACGGCGACCGCGTGGAGGGTCGAGATGTTTACGTCAGCGAGTTCAACAGCAACCTCACCGACATCAAGGAGGTCACGCATCGGTTTGACAAGTACGATTTTGAGGCGCCTACTATTATCCAGACTGAGAAGAGCTACTGGGCTTTGATGAGTCATAAGACTGGGTACCGACCTAACAGTATGTACACCAGGTTTGGAGGTTGAGCTGAAGACTAATTCGATCAGACGTTGTGGCTATGCGGGCTGATAAGTTGGAGGGACCTTGGTCGCAGCCATTCTTTGTTGCGCCAGCATATACCCGTACTTTTAGTACCCAGTCCGGATTCTCCTGGCGGATCAATGGTACCAAGAAAACTACCTACTTGTACATGGCTGACCAGGTACGTCGCATTCAACTGCGTTACGGATTCCAGCTAAAACTCCATAGTGGGATCTACCGTCCATCTGGGAGAGCCGCAACGTCTGGCTTCCCATTGAAATTGACGAGGAGAACAAGAGTCTCAAGGTTGTTTGGCACGACATCTACGATCTTAATGTGTAAGTGGTCATGGCTCGAGAAGTGTTTCTGATATTGACCCAGCCGTAGTAAGACAGGTGAATGGAAGCCCATCAAGGGAAAGACTTACACTTCTAGGAATGCCAAGTTGGCTGGTGATGCCTATCTCCAAGAAGCCGTGAGTGAAAACGTTCAACTAGGTCTTTTTTCCACTAACAGCAGTGGCCAGACCTTTGGGACAGATCATGTCATCGCAACTGGCATTTCCGGTAACGATAGCACCGCTACCTTCACAGTCGAAGGAAAAGGCGCAGACCAATGGGTCTCCTTTTACCACCAGAGTAAGCCCCCCTCCAATCCCCGAAAATGCACACAAACTCACACCATCAGACATCGACGACATGGGCTTCGGCGACCAACCAATGGGCTCACCAGATCGCATCAACGGAACCTGGGCCGTTCGCCGCATCAGCAGCGTTGTGGTCAACGGCGACAAGGACAAAGTCTACACGCTATACCAGAAGGACACTCACAAGGGCATCATCCTCTCGACACCTCTGCTTCTTCCGCTGAAGAAGGGTAGAAACACTATTACTGTTGGTGGTCTCGATAATGGGAAGGGTGTCAAGGGTGCAGATTTGGACAGGATTGTGGTTTATCCTCCTGAGAAGAAGAAGGGCAAGCGTGGGTTTTTTGGACTTTTTAGATCTTGATAGCGATGTACACAGAACACAAGAGTCGTGAGATAGTGCATATGTCTAGCTACTGTAATCGACATCGGTTTGAAAGATATTGTGGAGTTTAATAGTACGTGCTTCATGCCCTTACTACCAATCGCTTATCGAAATACATCACTGTGATTAGCTGTGTGAGAAAGTGGTGTTCCCCATGACCCTGGGTAACCTGCGCCGTAAGCTGATCTTCTGTGACCTGCGCCTCACAAATTAGGCACGCTTGGTGAACATATTTCAATGATTTCTAAGTTTGAATAGCCAGGCTGTAGCGAGTTAAGTAGTGTGTCCCATTTCCTCAGTTGATAAAGTATCTTGGCTGTTGGTTATTATCTTCTGATTTCCCCTCATCCGCGCCTAACATGTATTCTCCAATCACAAGTTCTGAGCGCCTGAATAGGCGAGTATACCTTTAAATCACAAATTCACGTTGGCTGGCTCAAGATCCCCAAAGTCGATAGATAACGTGGTTCGAGATAATGAGGCCATCGCCTGAAAGCTCTCCGTCCACTGCCCGCCACGCGTGCGGAATATGCAGGCCAGCCCCTCAATAAAACACTGCAATATGCGCTCACCTGGAAGACTACCGAGGAATTATCAAGCAGAGAGCGCGAAGTACGCTGTGACATGGCATTGCCTAAGTGCAGGTTTGTCTGTTCCCAGCATCGTATCTCAGCTTCACTTTCCGGGAAGATGGAGATGATACCTAGAATGCGGAGCTGAATTTATATGGTGTAGGCGATGTGACCGGCTCAATCAAGCATGCGAGTACAACCCGATCTCCAATCATCGCACTCGTGACGGACAGCTCCAGGAGCTCCAGGAGCGGCTGGCTAAGACTGAGGCCCGGCTCGCCGTGGAGACTTCAGTGCCAAGAACAGGTTCCATAAGTTCGCAGTTGCAGTCAACCAGCACTGCACCCGCCGTGTCCTCACGCTGGCCTAATACGCCTGGTCTTATCACACCTGACGCGAGTTCTCAGCGAAGTTCACAGTACCAGATACCAGCAATTTCGGGAGCACGTGTCCAATCTGTGCCGGTATCCGCAGCTCAATCTGCGGCTACTAATCCTATGGATCTTGGAAGCTCCGGAGACATAGGTCCGATAATCGATCTGCCAGCTAACAGCTCACCCATGTTAGATATCGATCTGTTCAACGCAGAGGCTGACTCCAGCATGGCGTTTGACTGGCCGAGTCATTACACGGCCCTCGAGCCACTTGATAAGCTCCGGAACCGTCTTTTACCCAGGCCGTTAGCTCACAGCAGAACTGAGCATACTGCACAACTACTACTTTGAGTCCATATACTTTTCCTTCCCTTTCCTAAATCATGATCAATTTTTCGCAGAGTCGAGAGGAGATGACTTTGATATCAACGCCCTCATCTACGCTGTGGCACTCGCCGGTTGCGCTCACTCTTCTGCACAACAGAATAAACAGTTAACCTGTTATATCCTAGCTCGCAATTATGCCGAAAGGTGCGAGAGAGACGGCCGAATGAAATACTTGAACTTTCTACAAGCTCTGCTATTTATCGGTCGATTCGAAGCCATGGATGGAAAGCTGGAGCGCAGTTGGATGACTTTGGGACGTGCTGTGATGCTGTCAAGACTGATGGGACTGCCCCAGATGGACCGACCAATATGAATTCTATGCTACCAATTCCATTCCTCCGATGCCTCATTTATCTCTATTCAAGCAGAGGCTGTTTTCAGTACTACTTTAAGATTCTTTGTGTTTCGATTTACTAACTACAAATTTCAAAAGAGTAAAAAGAATAACATAAATTGTAAAGCGCATTTAGTTATGTAATAAAGTAGAATATCATATAAGTCTACCAACTCTAACTCGAGAAGTATATAGCTGGTTACTGTTATCAGTAATGTGAAGGAATAAGTGCTTGAAACCTTCGCTATATAATTGTTCATTGCAATACAGCTGCTAATCACACCCTGACAAGTAACCCCGATCGGCTGGTTGACTCGGAAAATGCAGTGATATACTACATACAGACTTTGATATGTCAATCAAAGCTGCTATGGGTTTATTTCCCTGATCGGCTTTAGCCACGGATCTTGAAATGGGCCTCAATTTGATAGATATTGTGGTCTGAGGTCTACTACGTTATGGATGTGATCTGCAGCTGCTGGCTTACTCTCGCGTGTCCTAACGGAGCTGACTTGACCCTCATGGCAAGCACCAAGGTAAGGTTGCGCATTGAAACAATAGTGCTTCGTGTGCAAACAAATGAACCATGTTATACTGACTGTTTGTTCGATGAGTCCTCAAGAGCATCCAACAATGTTTGTCTGGTTTGAGTGTACTGACGATGCGTTTACAGTATGTTCTAACACAAAGCCCATCATTTTTCATCGCTTCGCCGAACAATAGAAGCGATATACCCGTTCACTTCTGAATCAATGTTAAAGCATCAGAACAGTGATACAGCGCTCTTCTTTGTGTTTATCCTTCTCCAAAATCTTATATATCTACGTTCCAGTACGAATGCAAACCATCGCCATAACTCACTTGAGTATCACGACCCAGATCACAATCTCGCCCACGAAAAGGTAAGATGTCTCTTTTTAACACCTGGCCAACCGCCCTCCCGGCAAAATCCCATATTCTGGCCCGCATCTTCCCATCTATCCTGCTCATTGTCCCCCTGGCCGTATCACTTTCCTGCACATGGTTCTTCATCAACGACATCTGGACCAAGGTCTTCTGCACGCTTTTCGTTCTTCGCTACTTCCGACTCATCGGGCACGTTGTTGGGTCTTGGATTTATCGACCTTGCCCGATTAGCCCTGATCCTTCGTTTACTCGCCGCGATGTCACTGTCATCTTGCCCACCATTGATCCCCATGGCCCTGACTTCCGGGAGTGCGTGGAGAGTATCCTCGCCAACCATCCGGCTTGTATCCTTGTTGTCACTGTTGGATCTGCTCTCCGAGAGGAGTGTCAGACCGTCCTTCGAAAACTGAGCATTGATTCTCCGTACACTGAGATCTCAGTGGCGGCCCTTTCTGAACCGAGCAAGCGCCGCCAGATCATCCACGCCATGCCTCATGTCACCACATCTATCACCATCTTTGCTGACGATCATGTTTTCTGGCCAGCCAACTTCATCCCCTCGGTCCTCGCACCTTTCGATAATCAAAATGTCGGCATGGTAGCTACCAAGAAGCGTGTCCGCCGCACTACGCCCGGAGGGTGGAGCTGGCCGTCGATTGTCAACTTCATCGCCTGCAACTATCTGCAGCGTCACAATTGGGAGCTCCGCGCGTCCAACGCCATTGACGGCGGAGTCTTTGTCATCTCAGGCCGAACTGCCGTTTACCGGACCGAGTTCCTCAACAACGCTGATCTTCTTGAACGATTCTGCCATGAAAAGTTCTGCTTCGGTCTCTTCGGTGGCCAAGGCCTTGGTCCAGACGATGACAACTTCCTCACCCGCGATGCAATGAAGAAACACTGGCTGATTTGTTTCCAAGACACAGAGGACGCAACAGTAGAGACAACACTCGGTGAGTATCCGAAATTCCGGGATCAACTTCTGCGATGGGCCCGCACAACCGTCCGCAGCAACCCAGTCATGCTGAGAGATCCCGTCTTTGTATCTCGCTACCCATGGAGCGCCTTCATGGTCTACTGGGCCGCTTTGTTCAACTTTGCTCTCATCTGGGATGCTCTGCTGATCGCCACACTGATCAAGGCCGAAATTACGCGTCCCGCTGAAGTGCTGCTCTTGTTGATCTGGATGTTCTGGACAAAGGTGGTCAAGATCATTCCGCATTTTCTTCGACATCCATCTGACTTTCCCTTGGTTATTTGTCAGATTTTATTTGGCTATGTTCATAGTTTTATCAAGATATGGGCGTTGCTTACCTTTTGGGACTGCGACTGGTCTGGACGAAACCTCGATGAGGTCAGCGGTCAGCAGGGTGAGTTGGACACTTCATTCTACAGAGTTGAGTGAGTACTGCTGAGCTTCTGTGCTGGGCTTTGAGTCGGGCATCTTTTCTGGACTGGAGTTCTGGCGTTGCATATGTAGGATTACTGAAACAGGTTGAGTTTTAGCATACACAATAGAGGAGAATGAAATCTTTGATTGATAGACGCCTTGACATGTCACTTGTGATTTAGATGATTCGGTGGAACTAAACAGAGGTTAAAGCAAATCTGCGCAATATGCACTAATGACTGATAGCGAATTAATTATTAATGAGACCTTGCTTGGAAAGATTTTGAATGTAGCCGTAAGCTTAGTGATAGAAGGCGAGCGCGTACCTCGGCATTACTCCAAGGTCGATCCGCATACCCTGGAAGAACTAGTAGTAAAAGACTTTCGCCAAGTCGAAGATGATTATAACGCACCGTTTATCTTTTTCCATCGGGTAGACCTTCATACTGCGCTGAAAGACTTGGCTGTGTCCCATCATCTTCCTGGTCCACCAATGGTGATCCCGCCACCGTAGTGACTTATGGCCAGAGTCCGCAATAGACAATTAATAATAAGTCTCGTTTCCAGCTCTATTAGCATGCTAACATAAATAAGAAGAATCTTTTAAGCTATGTATTTACCCTTTACAAGATTGCTATTGCATTTGGGGGACTTGCAACGCCCCCAGGGATGTCAAGAGGAACACTTGAGAAGAAGAACGACCAACGACCTTCTTTCTTACACTTTTCAGCCAAAGCCTCGAGATCGAAGCTCTCGCCAATAGGCATACCCCAGCCACTAAGGAAGACCTCGTGGAGGGCGACACCAGCTGGCCGTCGACTAGGCCAAGCCTCGTAGGCCACAGTGTCACTTGCAACAGCAGCAAATCTGTTCTCCCAATGCCACCGCATCATCTCCTCTGATGCCTCAACACCGCACGATGTCCGCGCTTCCCGTTGAGGTAATGCCGCTTGCTCCTTCTTGCTTAGATTCCAATACGCCATCAGCCAGCCTGTGCGGATGAGCAAAATATCGCCACAGCCGAATGTGATTCCCTGCTTTGCCGCGACTTCTTTTAGCTGCCAGAGGGGAATCTCGAAAGAATCAAATGGGGACTGTATATCGACGCCCATATCGGCGGCATATGTAGCCCAATCCAACAAGACTCCTCGTCCAACAATACCTCGCTTTGAAAGGTCTGTAATTGCGACAAGTCAGCAGTTGAAAAAACCCCGCAAACTAAGTATCACTCACTGTGGATGCCAATCTTGTTGTTCGCGGCAGATCCTGAGATATCATCTTGAGTTACCCCATTGTAGTACAAGAGGCTGCCTTGGTACGGGTAGTGTCGCAGGCCATCCCAGTGGCTGGAACCTTGAGTATTCATGTCAAGCTTATCACCACCCGTGTCAATATTGGAAACCGAACCTTGCCGACTGGAACAGCACACTGACCTCATCATCATTGGCGTGACCTTTAGCGATGATTTTATGGCTACATGATTTCCTCAACGGGTTCATAGGTTGTTTGAATGCATCAATCGACAAACTGCAATTATTGAACCACCAATCCAAATAGATCATATGCAAACAAAGGCTTACCTGAGAATAATCTGCTGCCCAGTAACAATCTCCTTGACAGCGTCTTTAACAATAGTAGGGGTCAGAAGATTGAGTGTTCCCAACTCATCGTTGGCGCCCCAGAGACCCCAAGCTGAGTATTTTGGATCACCGGTCCGAGAGGGCAAGTCATTGAATGCAGGTCGATTTGGTTGAAAGTGAGTGCTACCCATGTTGCCGGAACACTTCTTGCTTTGCTCAATTGCACCAAGGGAATGTCCGGTGTGAGCCAAGATATGGCCATCCTGTCAACGGGATCTGCAAACCAATTCGGCATGTCCATCTGAATTCCAGGATCCCCACTTCGTACTTCGGCATGTTGCCGAAGGCTTCTGCTAAGGTTCCGTGCGATACTACCCCAGCTACCACGGCTAGTTAGCCCCAAACTGAGACAATCCGGGTATGGAAATTGCAGATCTTACCCCAGTTCCGGGGGCCCGACCGCAGGAACCCTTATTTAATGAGCGTTTCAACCTTTCACTGGAGCTCCCTTCTCAGTCTTGCCAGAAAGCACAATAGACCTTGGAAAAGCTAAGTCACAAAGCAAAGAATTTCCTTCGGCTTGTTCGTTGAGTCATGGCCCAAGAAGAAACTTCAGTCAAGTCGACTCAAGAGGCTCGACACCTTGAAACCACGACCATGGCAGAGGATGAGAAGAACATGGAAGCTGGCCACTCGGAAGTCCGCTGGACACCCGAGGAGGAGCATAAGGCACTTCGCAAGCTCGATTGGTGCTTGATCCCCCTGTGAGTAACCTCTCCAATGCGTAATTCAGCCTGTCATGAGATTTGAACTGATCGTTCACCACAGAGTCGGTTCCCTTTACCTGGTGTCTTACATCGACCGTGGTAACATTGGAAACGCATACACAGCTGGGATGGGAAAGGATTGGGGTATTACCTCCGATGAATACTCCTGGATCGTGACTGCTTACTACATCTCCTATATCTGTTTCCATTGGGTAAGCTTTCATTATACTCCAGCAGCCTGTGCACACCGTAGTACATCCTGCTGATACCCTTTCTCCAGCTTATTCTTGTTTGGAAATTTATACCAATACCGGTAATGAAACAGCCCAGATATCGCACATGAACGAACACTAATGTCGATTACAACAGCTTTGGACCTTTTGCATGGCCCTTGGATGGGGTGTTGCGAGTATTCTGCAAGCCGTAACAACCAACTTTGCCGGTATAATGGCTCTCCGATTTCTGATCGGCGCTTTCGAGGCTGGCTTTGGTCCTGCCGTTGCGCTGTATTTGACATTCTTCTATCACCGACGAGAGATGGGACTGCGATTTGGTTTGTTCATCTCCTTCTCGCCACTTGCCAACTGCTTCGCCTCGGCCTTAGCCTACGGCATCGTCCAGGCCAAGACCAAGATCCACAACTGGCAGCTCCTGTTCATTGTTGGTAAGGAAACTTTGCTGGCGGTTTGCTATCGTGAATCCATGGCTAATGTTTAATCTAGAGGGCATTCCAACCCTGTTTCTGGCCGTGGTTGCCTATTACTACCTGCCAGCATCTCCTTCACAATGCCGATTCCTTACTGCTCGACAAAACGAAATCATCAGCCAACGTGCCATCAAGGGCCGTGGAGAAGATACAGAGAGAAAGCTCAACTTTAGCCAAGTATTTGCTGCGTTTTACGACTACAAGAACTACATGCAGGCCTTTATCATTTTCTGCCTCAACACAGCATTCGGCTCGCTGCCAGCCTATCTCCCCACCATCTTAAAGGACATGGGATACACCTCCATCAATGCACAGGGTCTGTCTGCTTGCCCATATATTGCCGCATACGTCGTTTGTGTGGGTATGAGCATGCTTTCCGATCAAGTTGGTCAGCGAGGTCCTTTCGTCTTCGTCTTTTGCTGCGTTGGTGCGGTTGGATACATTCTCCTGGCACTCATTCACACCACCGCCATCCGCTACTTTGCAACATTCCTCGTCTGTGCTGGTGTTTTCCCAGCTGTCGCCTTGACCTTCACTTGGGTGACAGACAATCAAGGTTCCAGCTCTAAGCGAGGTGCAGGTCTTGCCATCTTCGGCATGTTCGGCCAGTGTGGACCCATTCTCGGTGCTCGCCTGTTTCCCAAGTCAGATGGGCCGTCATATTCCAAAGGCATGTGGGTGTGTGCAGGAGTACTTCTAGCCGCCTCTTTTATGGCCCTAGTTTTGAGTGCATCCTTGCGCCTGCAGAACCGCCACCGAGACCGCGTACATGGTAAAAGCGATACCGACCATGTTCCCGCAGATGTTGCTGAGAAGGGCGATGCTCACCCCATGTACCGATATGTGCCTTAAGGGCTCTCTCATATCTGATCAGCTCTTGATTCGTCATGGATTGTTGGAATTTTCAGACCAAGAAGGGTGACGGATAACTATGTATATGCGGCAGTGGGGTTCAGTAGAAAGCACGGCTCTAGTCGGATGGTAAGCAATAGGGGTAGAGCCTTGGGGCTAGGCTATAACGAATATATTAGAGTGATTGAGCCAGAGGGATCTTACGGCTAGTCTAAGACTAAAAGCCCTGTTATTATAATACTTGGTCATTCTGTTCCAGGGCTCCATACGCTTGAGAATTGCCAAGTATTTCCGTCATGTCCCAAGGGAACGAATCAGGATGGAACCCGGCTCCCGTGTCAAGCATCCCTAAGCTAAAAGGGCTCTGGTACCTCGACAGAATCCCAGAGGCCCCTTCATTGATAGCCTGTAGTCCAGAATTCCCAAAATCTGAAGCGAGTGGGATCTGAGACGGCTGTAATGGCTGCACAGAGGCCAAATAGGTCCGCGGCTCCTCCGCTCTGCCAAATCCAAGTGGTTGTGTCTCGACAGCCGAGTTGGCACCAACACCTCCACGAGTCTCCTGCTGAGTCGTACCAAGAGGGGCGCTCACCTCCCACACTGTGAGCTGCCGCCTGATTGTATCTAAGCTCCGACCACTCCCAGGAGTGTGCTTGGCTTCTTCTTGGAGAGTGCGGACTGCCATGCCAAGTCGTCGAGCGGCGTCAATCCGAGCTCCAGCTTCAGATCGCCTCATATCAAGGACATCCACAGTAGCTGCAGTGTATACGCAGTAGCTTACTTGGTACGTCATTAAACGGTGAGGAAAGCTTTTGGTGTAGAGGTCATGGATCGCGTGTATCTTTTTGGAGTGAACAACACATGTCTGGAGGGACATTTTGCGGAGCGAAGTATTGGCAGAATGCAGGAGCGGTCGGAGAAGGAGAATATGGAGAGTGTGATATAAGAAACTGTGTCGCTTGTTGTCAGCTGGGACAGTCGAAGGACTCCTGGGACTCACTTTAAGGAGGCAATATGGGGCGGCGAACATTGGGTCATTCCTTCTTCGATCTTTAGAGGCCCGGGTAGCTCATTGTACCACCCACTCAATCTGTTTGAAATATCATCGATTTCAGGATAGATATTCTCCGAATGACCACGGTCAAAAAGAAGAAGCATCATATCGGTTGTTATCTGGTAAGGTACACGTCTGAGCATAGCCTTTAAGTAACAGGGCATTAGAACTCTACACACCGCATGAAGTTGGCAGAAGGCACAGAACGTTGCCGTGTTATACATTGGCGTTGGATTGTAGGCGGGATTCGTAATATCGATATCGCTAGGCTGCCAGTCTCGATCGTTGTCGTAGTGGTCAACTGGATTTGAAAATTAGTTTTTATCGTGAAAAGGAGGATGACAGCAATTGTACACAGTCATACCGCAGTGGCAGCCATATATCGCTTCTATTAGTGACTTACAGATTTCTTCAGGTCCATAAGGAGACCCCGTTAACGAGGGTGGCCGTCCGAGTGCAAGGCTGAGCGTCTTATCCCATATAAAAGCTGAGTTGTACAAACGCTTCCTAGTCTCAATCTCAGAGGGAGTCAACCTCTCGAGTTCGGCGATTCGGTTCACATTTAGATGTATCCCAATATCCACCATCATTCTGATTGCCTGTAGTTGTACCGAGACTTCACTTAGCCGTGATAGATAACGATTGCAACACCCCTTCATCTGATAGACTTACCATGCCCGTGAAGAGCCATCCCTGTGAGCTTTTACCAATAGCGCATTGACGCCCTCCGAGAATAAGAAGTCCTTGGATGGTAGGTATTCGTGGTTTAGCATTGTCCAGCTCATCCATCAGTAGCATCTTGGCGCGGGTGAAAAACCTTTCCCCCATATTACAATCGACCGAATCGCCCTCTTGGCGGCTGAGATGTCGAGCAGCCAAAGCAAAGATTGACATAAGCAAGAAGTCGGAATAGTATGTACCGTTCAATGCCATGTCCATGAGGAAGACTGAGATATTGTGCGCGTTACTACATGTCTCTATAACTCAACTGTAACCTTCAACCAGAGGCGGGATACTTACCTGGTCGATAAATGCAATTGTGCAACGGGTGTAGCCAAGTCCAGTACATGTCGAGGAACTGCCAACCCATTTCATTCGTTATGCCAAACGCAGCCATGGACTTGGACTTGGCTAAGGGAGCCCATACTGTGTCCAGCAAGTCATACTGAGATTGTAAACGCTCGACCTGAGCTGATTTGGATGCCGCATCATGAGCCATACCCGGCCGAGCTTGGGTTGTCGATGGTGATGGGCCGTTTCCGGTCAAAGATCCAGCATGGAAGCGGCTCGTGGGACCGTTATAAGTGATTGCACCATCTTCCCCAATGCCGACCTGCGACCAAATCGTGGCATCGACAGTATTTGAGCGGGAATCGCTAGGAGATGGGTGCGTAGAGCTTTGTCGCGCAAGCAACGATAAAGACCCTGCAGGCGATGCATTGTCACCGCTGGCACTCGCGGCATCAGCAGTTCTTGCATTGAGGTGCTCACTGCTGAGTCGTTCGTTCTGCCTTTGGCTTTCCCGGAGAGCCGATTCAAGTTCTTGTATCCGCGTGTCTGCCCGATCATTCCTGGCCTGGCTATTCGTGGGCCAGATGCAGGTATTATCAGACCGCAGACAGGCGCTGCATATGGGTTGCTCTCCGGTGCATTTGATCTTGCGGGACTTGCAACTCTGAAACGTGTGTATGTATTAGCCTGCATTCAACAAACGCCTTCCACAGCCATTGAGTATTGGGGAAAAGATGGGACGGACTTGACAAGCACTTTGGTGTTAGTAAGAGCATCAGTCAGCCCCATATTCTTGACAGCGGCATCTTGCCGATTCTTATAAGACAGATAGGTACTCACAAGCCGTAACGACGAGGGTCACGCCGATAGGAGTTTCGGGCGTGCTGATGCTGGTCAAGGCGACGGCGTCGCTGTGATGAAGTTGCTTCCGACGGTGTTGGGCTCGCCGGAGATGGCATCTTAGAATGTCCCATGACTTCTTCCATCTCATCATAATTACTCTAGATCTGGGCCATTGTCTCAGAGGTTAAACCAAAGTAATTATCCTCTCCTCTGTCAACGCCAAAAAAGGCGGGTAACAATTCACGAGCTTGACCCCGTAATCATTCTAAAGCTAGGCGCTAACCTGGGCAACGTGCGGGGTTCGGCAAGATGCCGAACTTTAAGTCATGCCCGGAATTAAAAAACGCGCGAACACACTGCAGGGTAGGGTGGCGAGGTTGATGGGTACAAACATAATTTATATTTGCTATTCTACATACATCCAAGTGAAGAATTACCAATGAACTAAACTATAGCCTAGTCTCGGCTACAGCCATTGAGCTTCATCGCTCCCAAGTGGTTTCGGCATGATGTCCCACGATGGCTCAGCCCCCTCAACCCTTACGCTGTGCTTAACTGCCCTCATTTCTCCGAAACCCGTTTGGCGTGTTTCCAAGTACTCCTCCACATCAGAAGCTCCCTCGTAGTCGTGGACCTGGAACCCTGACTTGCCGGGGTATTGACCCATACTGCGGAGATACTTCATGACCCCAGCAAGTGATACGTCAACAGAGTATGAGCCTCCCTGAACAGAGCGCCGGTACAAAGCTGCCATTACGCCTGAAGCCAGGAAGTAGCCGCCTGTGTGGTCTAACGCTTGACACGGCGTTGGGCGGGCTGCTTCACCGGCGCCGTAGTGCTCGGCTTCTGAAACATTCATACCTGAGCATGTCTGGATAAGTGAGTCGTAACCACGCCTCTCAGACCAAGGTCCCTTTGGACCGAATGCAGACATACAGCCATAAATAATACCCGGGTTCAGAGATGCAGCCTCGTCCGGTCCAAATCCCTTCGCGGCAAGACTGCCAGGACGGAATCCCTGGATGAATACGTCGCATGATTTAATTAGCTCTCTCAATTTTTGCCGGTCCTTGACATTATTAATATCGATATAGACTGTGCGCTTTCCTCGACCAAAATCGCGGTCCATGGTGGGTAGATCTGGGAGCCCTGGAGATGTTACCCAGATGACATCAGCGCCGTGAGCTGCCAAAGTCTTGCCGGCCAAGGGGGCGGCGATTACTCGACTCATCTCGACTACTCGTAGGCCTCGCAGGCACTTGTCGTTGCCTGGTGAAAGACGAGGGGACAGTCCTGCCGGCCCCGAAGCAATTCTCGTCAGGGCAATAGGGAAATCATCAATGGCCTTGGATTGAGGCAACATGTCCCATTGGCGGTATGACCGTAGAGCATAAATTGCCAAGCGGCGTTCCAAACCGACAGACTCCAGATCAATGCTCGCCCAGTCTTGCGTCTTCCTGGACACGTCATCCCGGTTGGCCGTCATTGGCAAGTCTAACAGCTCTAGCGCTCCATATCCGTGGTTGGGAAACGAGTCATGGATACGAACGTGCCCATCTGAGGTTTTGTGCAGGCCCCCGATTGGACCCCAAGGAGAAGGTGCGGGTTTGCCATCGAGCATGTAAAGCCTTTCAGACTTGAATTCAATGACAGCATGCTTCTGAGGCACAGTTACCTTTGGCACAGGGCCTTGGTTTCGCTCGGAATGTATGAGAGCCGCCAGCAACCCGGACAGGGCTATGGTGCCTTGTGCCAGAGATCCAATCTTGTATGACGAAGGGAGCCCTGGCTTTCCGTCATCACCGGGAAGTTCCAGGGACTTTAGGGCACTGGAAGGGAGTGAAAGTCCGTTCCATATCTCGTGTACAACATCGCGAGAAAGAAAGCTGGTGCGATCGAAGCCAGAGTTGCTAGTTCTTACTGCGTCTTTGTTCAAGAACTCTGGTTGGCTTATGAGTGTCGCACCATGAACACCATTAGTACCATTTATCTCCTTGGCTCTGTTGACGTCTTTGATGCAGTTGACACCGTTCATAAGAATCGTTTCGCTGTTGGAAGCTTTGCTAATATCTGATGGGGTGCTGCTCGCCTCAGGGACCTCGATACCCAAGAGAAGAGCGTGCTGTTGCGTTCCCAGCGTGTCTCTTTCACCAACGCTGCCTTGGGCCCACGGTCTCTTGATGGTACATTTCCAGGCAAGAGCAGGCTCAAAAAACATATTGGTCAAGATCTCGTCCTTTTGCACATGGTACAATGACTGGATCACATCGTTGGTGAGGACATTTGCATCCCTGACTCTCTTATAGACGGCTTCATCGTCGAACATGATGTCGAATGTAAGCTCAAATGGGCCCGAGTTCTTGGACCGGATGATGCGAGCGAGCTCTTCCATCCTTGCCTTCCTGGCTGGGACTTGCTTCTTCTCTGCAGATGAAGGTCAGTGTCAATTCATTATAAAGCCCATACTGTGTACATACCAAGAGGTGTGAGAGTGCCGCTCTCCAGAGCCTTCAGGCGCTCCTCAGATATAGAAGCTGCAGGTGATGGGCTGACAGTTGAATTGATCTCCTCGAATGTAATGGGGAAAAGTGACGAAGACTCGCCATCTTCAAGATCGACAAGATGGTATAAGCTGAACTTGAAGACCGCACCAGCTTCCTGTTCATGAGGCGACAGGGGGCTGGCAAAGTTACCCGTCGTTGCGATCTGACCCGGGTATGAGAAATGGAGGATAGAGGCTCGTGCATTGTTGGCGATGGTGTAAGCCATGTCCTGCGTAGGGGCGACAACTTCGCCCAGAACGGCAATTTCATGCAAGTTGGCCACGGCCTGCGTCTCCAATGGGCCCATGACGCCGTTTTTGCCGTAGACATGGTAAATGAGGCGGCAGCTGTCCGACTTGTCGAGCTCAGGGAACAGGCTTTGTGTATATTTGCGCACCCGCTCGAGGAAATCGTCCACCTGGCTGATAAGAATTGGATCTCTTATGCCACCGATGAAGATAGTTCGATATCCCAAGAAGGTGACGCCCTCGAGTTTCACCTGATATGGTGTCTCTAGAAATTCGGCGCCTGACACCCGGGTTGTTTTCTCAGTCACCTGCTCATACCTGGCATTGTCAAGGCTGAGGACACCACCTGGGCCAGGTAGACGGTCTGGGCGTGTCTTCTCGTACAAGGTGTGAGCTGCAACAGACAAGGGTGTGCACCTCTCCTCAGGTGCCAATGGAGTCAGATCGAAAGAATCGTAGCGCATGGTGGCAATCATAGATCGGCCCTTGGGAACTGCGCAGATGCCACCACATTCCATAATCTTACCCATATGCCAAGCCACGCCGCTAGAGATGCCTCTTGGGAGACAGAAAGCAGCAAACGGCGCAGGATCATAGCATCTACCGCCCAGGACGATGTCAGGGTTGCCTTTCAGGGCTTCAATGAATCTGATACTCCAAGTTTAGCACATATTCTCTTCAGGTAGAGCGACGGCTGACATACGGCTCAGCGCCCATCTGGGCGACGACGTCCACGGCACCATCAACAACCTCCGGGACTAGATCCGCCACAGGCCCACAAGGATTGACCTTATGGTTCTCGATTCTGGATTTAATCAAGTCCCGGTCCATGCCAGCGCTGATAGTAGCGACCTTGAAGCTGAAGCCTAGACGTTGTGATATCGAGGAAACAATGTCGAACATTTCCTGCACATGGCTGTTACTGCCATCCCCTCCTACCGAGCCGATCAAGACCTTGATCTTGTAATGAAAGCAGGCTGTTAGGATGGGCTCGAGGTCCCGGATATAGGAGCCTCGTCCACAGGTCATCTTATTCATTCCAAGCTTGTAGGGCCCACCATCTGTCGATCCGCTGTCGACGATGATGGCCGCAGGCTGGAACTTTTGGACGCCGTACCAGAAATGCTCGACATTGTAGCCGTAGCCAAGCATGGCATTGGGCGTAAGAATGCTGAACTCGGGAACCTCCATCTCGGCGTTAAAACAAAGCCGTGGTTTGGATGTGATGGGATAGGCAAGAATTGGAGAATGTACACATGCGGGCAGACGAGGTAAGATGCAATGTTTAAAGGCTCTGAAGCAGGCTATAATATTTGCGTGACGGTATAGCTACGGCCCTGCTTGGCAAGCGGAGCTGATGCCGAGAAGAAAACAATCGCTCGGTATGCTCGGTTTCAGTCTGAGAGCGTCGCTCGGCATCTCCCTGTAAGATTCCGTAGCCTAATGAGACAATGCTTGTGACTACCACCGGTAGCTCACGTCATGCTGCGGGGCCAAGCTTCCAGATCATAATGCCTGCAAACTTGGCACAAACAATGCTTGTCTCAGTCAAGATCTGCACTGTTAGTGAGCCAGCAAACGGAGGGGAGATACCGATACAGGCTTCTACGAGTGATTGGCCTGACTGGGCAGTTGAACAAACTTTTGGAATAGATAGAATCCCTGACAGGAAATACTACCTGCAATTTATCAAGGCCATCGGCCGCTCTCTGAGCAAATCTGTGTCTGTACTGCCAAAATTCTCTTTAGAACTGCAATACACAAAGAAGCTACAGCTGAAGAAACATCATGCATTCTACACACTTTACTTCTACACTGTCGGTCATCGCCGGCTGTTTTACATTTGTCGGCGCTTATCCGAAACCCTTGCTGTCTCGTCCCAGTCACAGTACAGCCCATCCACTGCTCGTTGGGCCGTCTGTAGTGGAAGTTCCGCCTTCGTTTCGAAACGTATTTCCAGCAAAAGATTTCAACCGGGCGGTAACAGAACCATACTGGGATACCGTGATCAATGACGTGGACAGCCAGAGTATTGCGAACATATCACTCGAGGCTCTAAGTAAAGCCGACTTTATTGCCCTCGAGCCTGAGTTTTACAAGGTGTGTAGTGTCCATCTTGAGCAGTATCAGCATTCCTTATCCAGCGACCTTATCATTTTCTAGATTCTTGGGATCCGTGACTATCAAGAACCGAAAGAGATCAAGACTATCTTCTACTTTCCTCCTGGCCCTGAGTGGGCAAACCGCTTGGTCCACGATGGCTCCGTGTACGCACCCGAGTGTAACTGCGTCTTTGTCGCTGAGCTACATCCTCCGAAAGAAGGGTATTCAATGCAGTTCTTGCCCTGGGTTTGGCGCACGATCCTCAATGGCTCGCACCCTGTTACCGAAAAGGTTTATCCCAATCCTCCATTGACTATTGCCAACGGAGCCTACTATCATAACGGAAGCATCTACTGGGCTCAGGAAGGGAACTACACGACGCCTGGCGGCATTGTCAAGATGAACCCTCAGACTTTGGAAACAGAAGTCGTTCTGAACAACTTTATGGGTCATCGCTTTAACTCCCCAAATGATGTTGTCATCACGAAATCGGGAGTTGCATTTTTCACCGATGGATACTACGGCTATGATAACTTCAATGACACAGTCAAGCCAGAGATGGCCAATGGTGTTTGGCGTTGGGATATCGCATCTGGTGGTGTCCGTATGGTTGCTGGCGCCGGCACCGGGGTCTTTGTTAACCCGAATGGTGTTGCGCTGAATGCCGAGGAAGACAAACTCTTCGTCACAGCGCGTGGTTTCACATCCGCCGACGCCGATGGAAACCGTAACATTTACGAGTTCGACGGTATTAACAAGAGAGCCACTCTGGCTGCTCCTCGTCTGTTCACATACGACGATGCAGGCTTCCCTGATGGAGTTAAGGTCGATGCAGACGGCAGAGTCTACGGCGGAGTGGCTGGAGCTGTTGATGTATGGAGCAAGGACGGAGATCTTCTGGGTAAGATCAAGGTTGCAGATGGTGACACGGCTGTGAATATGCAGTTTGTCGGGAAGACACTTTATATCCATGGCCGTGATAGTATATATACGGTGGAGCTCTCTGTTTGGGGTGCCCAAAGATATCCTTAGGCCTTGCTATATAGGTCTACCAACTTAATAAGTTAGCAAATAGTTTCAACCATACTTGCATTTAACTCGCACACAGCCATGGTACCCATCTTCATCTGGCTCGGCCTGGAACCGTGCATTGCCATACTCAGCATGCTCCATTATAGTGTAGGCTTTACTAAAGGAGCTATGATTAATACCTCAACGTTCTTTGTGATAGTATTAATAATAGTATATGTTTTTATAAAAACAAAATTGTGTAACTGTATCTGCACCATTTCCTGGAATGATCTTTAAAAAAACATAAGGATTAATACTATGTATTCTGTTCAGTCGTAGCTTCGCTATAGTTATTCCTCTTTCCGAAGAACCCAGCGCTTGCTCTATAGCTCCATGTATTGCAACCTGCAAATGTGGCGTAAAACCCATTTAACGCACCCTGTGCGATACACATTGAATTGGCATTTGATAATATCCATAAAATCCAAAGTAGCCGCCTCATATACTTGCTGCCCTGCATGCACTGGCCGCAGCATTCACACAAGGATAGATTGCGTCCAGCGATGGCTTCATATCGGTAAGTTGGTGTGTCGGCGAAAACAGTTGCAACGGGTTTGCCACCATTGGTGTTCTTCAGGATGTGTTGTTCTGGCATGCTGGGTAGCTCTCCACTGGCACATATCCAGTTACGTATCCATGCCGGGATCAGAAGATGCTCAACGTTGCACATAGACACAAAACCAAGCCGGATGATGAGCATGCTTAGTAGTGAAATACCGATACGAATATTGACGATATTATCGCTGTGGTTGAGGGATTTCACCCGCTATTACCTAAGTTGTTTAAATCGATGTCGAGTGTTTCTGTGCACATAATATTCCGCCGAGAACGTCTTGAGACGCATACTCGAGAAAGAGCGGTGATTACTGGCGATGCTGCTCATCCTATTCAGCCATCTCACGGTAAACTTCATAAACTCTAACATACCTATCGCTAAGGAAACACCACAGCGCAAGGTGCAGTCCTGGCGATTGAAGAGGCAGCAGTAGTTGAAACTCTGTTCACTGACGTCGAAGACTCGGCACTGTTACCTGAACGCTTGGGCATATATAATGACATCCTGAGTCATTGTATCCTTACGACTTAGCTACTGTCAGATGCGCGAACTGGACTCGCTGGTGTCTTCCGACAACGTGCAGAGGATATCTAGGGCGAAGGACTGTCTCCTACAACGGCAATGAACTACACCAAGCCCGTAGTGGACGTCTTCTATGGTTACCAAGCTTCCCTAGCAAGTTTATATAAACACAGAACGGGGATCCGACCAATTGTTTATGAACAGCACCTGGAGACACGATTTTCACTTCAAGTGGACGCAATGGCGGATACAGTGACAGCTTCCTATCCGACCCGACAAACATGATATTTTCGGAGAGAGATATAGGTTTTCAGAGTTTTATCTGATTTCAGGTTCATCCAAGTCTTCTTGGCGTTGACTGTTTGTGGATGTCTTGAATAGCTATGATGCTATTTGTAAAGCAACGGCCAAGCAAGTATTGTTCCACTTCCTACGGAGCTATAGATTCCCGTGCCGACTTTGAGCCAAATTTATACATGCCAAAGAGTATGATACTATCTTCATCGATGGTTTAACCGCATAGAAATCCTTATTGAGCAGATGAGCACTCGTATTTTAAGTTATAAAGAAATGTAAAGTTCTAACTTACCTAAAGCCCAATATCAGCCATAGGCATACCAAAGTACTATCTAAGCGGAGAAGATCATCACTCGAGCAGTTGGTGATTCATCGGAGACCAACTGCCGATATATGTAGTAGATATAGGCCGCGGATTACTCATTAATAAGGTTGAAGATAGTGAGAGTGAGCGATCGGCATTGGTCCGTCATTTCCGAAATACTACGTTCTACCAATGGGAAGTTGTATGCATCTGCCCTTCGTCTTCCCCGTTCCCGCAGCCAAGTCGGTGTCATGCACAGTACGCCCGAGCGCCGCGCAGTTGCAGGGGGATAGTCCATGCTACTACGTCGTCCACGTACCAAGGTCTTGGTCTAAAGCTAATCCAACATTCGCTTCCAGAGTAAAACACAGCTATGGAAGTTACAGAACACATTATTTTGGGCTTTGCTAAGGCATGTAAGCGCTTGCATCGGCGAATACCTTTGTAAGACCTTGAGCCTTCTTGGGACAAGTTTAGGTGCCAGCGCAAACTTAGGTGGGTTATATGAGCGGGGCATGCAGTTCCGAAACCACATCGTATGTCCCGAGGATCCATTATAGGATTCCGATGCATATCCCTCTCGCCTGTTATATAACTCACCGCATCCAAAGACTAACAGTCGCCTGATTTTCTACTGATACCAAAAAACCGCATCTTGATACTCTCGCATAATTCTTCATCATGGCGGAACTTAGCATTACTGCAGCTGAAGGCCGGCAGATCACCCGTATGTTTACTTCACCAACCAAAACACAATATCTTGTCTGTGTCTAATTACATGCTTAGTTCCCACCGGTCTCTTCATCAACAACGAATTCGGGCCCGCCGCCGACAACAAAACAGTCACCACCGAGAACCCGTCCACCTGCACCCCCATTGGCGATGTATCAGCAGCGCAATCGTCCGACGTCGACCGCGCAGTCGCTGCCGCCAAGAAAGCCTTTCCTGCCTGGAAGGCCACCTCGCCAGCAGAGCGAAGAAAGCTCCTCCATAAACTCGGTGATTTGATTGAGCAAAACGCGCAGGAGTTTGCTTCTATCGAAGCTATCGACGCTGGCCTGTTATATAACATGTCGCTTGGCCTGAGTGTTTCCCAGGCTGTGGAGACATGTCGCTATTTTGCTGGTTGGGCGGATAAGCTTGATGGGCAGTCTATTGATTATGA
This sequence comes from Fusarium nurragi, assembly GCA_012977755.1. Lineage (NCBI taxonomy): Eukaryota > Fungi > Ascomycota > Sordariomycetes > Hypocreales > Nectriaceae > Fusarium > Fusarium nurragi. The sequence goes on from JAALXI010000078.1 coordinate 58,311, forward strand.
TGGTGGTCTTGCTTATACCAAGAGGGAGGCTATTGGTGTTTGTGCAGCTGTGATTCCCTGGAACACCCCTCTGTAAGTCACCCATTGCATCAAACCTTACTGTTCATATGCTGATATTCGGGTTTCAAGTATGATTACCTCCTGGAAGGCAGCCCCTTGCTTAGCAGCCGGCAACACGCTCATCATCAAAACACCCGAACTCGCTCCCCTGTACGGCCAAAAACTAGCTCAACTGATTGTTGAAGCTGGTTTCCCTCCTGGCGTAGTCAACATTCTCTGTGGCTTGGGCAACGTTGCCGGCCAGGCTCTCGCCGACCACAACGAGGTCCGCAAGATTTCCTTCACCGGAAGCACCGCCATCGGACGAACAATCCTCGCAAGCTCCGCCAAGTCTAATCTCAAGAAAGTCACCCTCGAGCTCGGCGGCAAAGGCCCGTCTATTATCTTTTCCGATGCTGACTGGGAGAATGCACTTACGTATGCGACCGTCGGCATCACGGCCCACAATGGACAGATCTGCGCTGCTGGAAGTCGCATCTACGTTCAGGAAGAGATATACGACCGTTTCGTGGCTGATTTCTCGAAGCGAACCAGAGATGCTGTCATGGGAGATCCTCTCTTACCGGACACTGTGAAAGGGCCCGTTATCAGCTCTACCCAGAAGGAGAGAATCATGGCCTTCATCGAAAAGGCCAAGAAGGAGGGAACTGAAGTCTTGCACGGAGGCGATGGCAAGGCCAGCTCCGACTCCAAGGGCCATTTCGTGCCCAACACGGCCTACGTCAACGTCTCGTCCGAAGCAAGCGTCATGCGCGAGGAGATCTTTGGTCCCGTTGCCAGCATCGCCAAGTTCAAGACCGAGCAGGAAGCCATCGGCCTGGCCAACGACAGCGACTATGGCCTGGCGGCTTCTGTCTTCACCAACGACATCAGCAGGGCGATACGGGTGTCGGAGCAGGTGGAATGCGGCCTCGTAACAGTTAACTCGTGGGGCGCTGTCAACGCTAATACTCCATTTGGTGGAGTTAAGCAGAGTGGGTTTGGGAGAGAGGGTGGGCAGGATGCGTTGCATGATTGGACGCAGGTCAAATGTATCAAGATTAATGTCTTTAAGTCGTAGATTTGTAATTGGATGATAGGGCTCCCTGGGTTGTCTCGGCAGTTATTTTGCTGATGCGGAGGTCAATTATCTAGCATGAATATGAAATTGTGGCATTGGCAAACCGTGATTACTCAATGCGATATAATCATCCTTTCTTCCCCAGTCCAAATAGTAGAGATTAGCGTCTAGGCCGTGTGGTCTTATTGCCCGTTACGGAAACAAACAGAGAACGACCCAACGTCACTATCACGAGCCGGCGTAACAAAAAAGCCTGGCCCCCAGTATCAAAAACAGGTTAATTACTCTGCTAGTAGTCGAAGCGTATACCGTTATCTTAGTCTCTCGGAATGCCCTCGCTCGGAATCCTTCCGAGATAGTTGGCAATCTATCTCTTAGACGGGAGCTAATGTTCATCACTCTCTATCTGTGGGTCGTGTTATCTCCCTCGCCCTCTATTACGGCAACTGATTATTCTCTGTATCTATTGGTTCCTGGCTAGAGTTTGTAGGCCAGAATATCACACCATTCTTGGCCAATCCTCTACTCTCAATTCTCCCAAGCATCTTGAAACTTTGCCAGGATATCGACATTTTTATTTTCAGCAAACGATGAGATGTTAAGGTGTACCCTCAAGAAGAAGGATATGCTTCATAATTTGGCGTGGGTGTCTGTGTCTCTTCATTGGAGTTTACGTGATGGGTTGATACCGGAGAGTCTCGTCTCTCCACTCGCAGTATTCGCGGCTTGGAGCTTGGTGAAGGATGCGTGGAAAGCGTCCGCTATACCACACCATGCAGAGGCTAATCAGGCATAAGAAGTAGGGATGAAGGTATATTCCATATTGTCATTTGGTGAAAGGTCATACGCTTGTGCCTGTAAGAATTAAAACTGTCCTATTTGGAATGTCATGCAGCACCAAGCACCTCGACTGTACACCTTGACCTATTCAACAGGTCTCGATTAGTCACTAATCAATTGACTCAAATATCATTTCCGAAATCAGCACATACTTCCGAAACCTTCAACACAGTTTTGTCAGTCGTCACAACCCCCTTAACGACACAGAGCAAAAGGTAATCCTTGCATATCGGAAGTGACGTTCCGACCCAATGTATAGACAAGTACACGTTTCTCGAGGTCCTCTACTGAGCCGAAGCCCATTAGGCAAATTTGCAGTAAGCCTTTTCGCATGAGCTGAAAATGAGGTCTAGTTTTGTTTTGTGTGACTTCTACAGACAGTTCACATACTCTCAAGAAAAAAGATTCCATTCTATCGTAGAATCGTACAATAATTTACAACTTAGGGCCCTCCTTGCAACAACCTGACGTCAACCTCGATCCAACATCCTTATCCGACGGAACATCGATCGCCGGATTCCCCGTGAAGAAGTCCGCCGGCGTAATATGCAACTGAAGCATCTCGACAGGCATGACCGGCCAATCCTCGACTCTGGGGTTATGCGTGAGCCCAAACACACTCCACAGTACAATATCCTGATTCAGCACATCGTCGCATCGACCCGCAGCATCGCTGACGCCGCCGACTTCGATCTTGCTCTGCAGCGTGTGTCGTCCGCCTGCGTAGAGCTCGTGGTCCTTGTACTTAGTCACCCATAGGTGGTGCTTGGCGAAAAGCGCGCGCTTGGCTTGTGTGCTGCTGGGGTCTGCGAGGAGGAGCTGGGTTGGCGGTGGGACGAATTTGTAGCCGACGGGCTTCCCAGTGATGCTATTGAACTTGTTCAGGTTCTGAATTTTGAACACTCTGTTGTTGAACGGTGCGGCGTCGAGACCCTGAGATGTAGTGATCTGCGTCTGCCGCACCTCGTACATATTACCATTAGGATTCGTCCTGCGATCCATCTTCAGAGGAAGACTCTCCTCCTGCACAACAGTATTCTCTTGGCCATCGATAGACGGGTCCATACGGACACAGAAGACATGCTGATGGTTCTGCGCCAAAGCGCCAGGACTGACCACATTGCCCCAGTCGCTGGTCTTCCCTGGGTCGATGTTGACAACCGAGACAACGCCTGTTGCTCTGGCCTCGACAACGATACCTGCAGCTTGATCGAACTTGTAGTTGAAGATGTACTCGTAGTTGGCGAGGGTGATGATGAATTGGATGACCAGTTCGCGACGACGGGTTACCACAGCGCGGCCGGTGCGCCAGTCGGTGTGTTTCCAGTTGATGCCGTTGTCTTGCTCGTGAAGACAGATGACGTTCTTCGTGTCTTGGGCAGTGCCATCGGAGTCTATTAAAATACCGTCGAAGTACTAAAATACTGTCAGTCGTTATCTAAGTTCTCAGGTAGTACTATGGCATACCTTGATAACACCCAAACAGTCACAGCCAAGAGTCAGGTTGTTGACTGCATTGCCAAGACCTCCATCGCCAAAGTCAAACGCCTGCTTGCGATGATAAGGTGGTCTAGGATCAGCGTAAGGAACAGTCTGTCCCCATGTTAGCTTCGGCCCTCAAGAGAGCGTCATGACGACTTACCATATCACTAAAGCTCAACCTATACATAATCGGCCGTCCATCATAGCGAATATCATGGAGAACAGCGCCCTCACGCGGATTGAACGTAACCCTCATGCGCCACTTCTGCCACTGGATGAGATTCCCCTCGGTGATAGAGAAACTCGGCCCCTGCGGCTGAACAACCATCAAAGGCTTCAGGTCCTTCCGCGTACCGCCGGGGAGCAGTTCGGGCACATACTCAGCAGGTTGGCAGTGGTCGAGAAGACCAGGAGCGTGAGTCTTGTCCGTGAGGCTATCGCCCTTGCCACCAGTAGCTGGCTCCTCGACGCGAATTATTTGCTTCGTTCTGTAGTCCATGACGGGGATCAGAGGGACTGGGAAGGCGTAGAAGTTGGAATCAGGGTGGCCACTGCGGGTGTCGCGGGCAAAGACGAGGGCTTGGAAGTATCGAGTATTACCATCTGCGAGATCAGGCGCACCGTAGGGCCATGGCTCGATCACGGGCTCAAAGCCTTCTGGTAGTTTGATCTTGCTTAACTTCTCCTTGAAAAGCTCTGATTTATCAACGGCCTCGACAACTTCGTCAAACTCGGCCCTGGTCCTATCAGTATAACACTTCAAAATTGGGATACAGCAACTTACATCGTCAGGCTGGCCTGGTGCTCAGGAGCAACAACCTCCTGCTCCACAATAGTCCTCTTGGTGAGATCAACAACGGACTCATAGTACTGCGTCTTCTGATCTCCACCAATGATATCGTAGAAAACCTGGGCGCAGCGATCAGGCCGGGGGGATGCAGTGTGCAAAGCCCCAGAGTGTTCAAGCTCAAGAAACTTCAGAACCTCTGCCTTGGGAGGCTCAAAGAGGTAAGATTGTCTGAAGTACAGCAGTGAACCGGGGTGCACACTCTTGACGATGTCTCGCGCAAGGTTGGTCTCCCTGCTGCTAAGAGCTGAGAGGGGGTGGGGTAGAGCCATGCTCGTGTGTAATGAAGACACAAGAAAAATAGGGAACAAGGGGATAATGGCTTGCGTGACTTGGTTCTATCAGAGGAGATGGAAGAACAAGTGATATGTCGCGGGTGTAAAATACCTCTCAATACATCCCTCGGAACCTCATTCCGAGCCTCGCAAACGGAACGTGTCTCGGAACGCGGAATCCCTCCCTTATCTCACTAGCTCCCACATTCTCCAGGCTTCCCCGCGTTTTTGCGATATGGCCCCTGTCTAGCGTGTTATTCCACTGAAGACTTGATATCACCTGCATGGGCGGGTTTGATTGCCGGACCAGTCCCTTATATCGACGGGAGAACCATCATGGTACACAAAACTCCAATTCTGTTGATCCTGAGTAATTTCCAAGATGTCTACCTACGAATCGAAAGTCGAAAAGAGCCAGTTCCCGACTATGGACAAAGACGCTGGTAGTATCGCTGGGGAGAGTAGCGCTGCTAACGAGGATGCGCTGCGTCTGGCCCAGCTGGGTCATACCCAGGAACTTCGTAGGCAGTATTCTCTCTACTCTCTGTGTGCTTTGTGTGTTTGCCTTATGGCTACCTGGGAGGCTTTGTCGACTGTTGTTGCAACGGCTTTGATCAGCGGTGGAGCTCCGTGTCTTTTCTATAATTTGTAAGTCACACTCCTTCGACGTCTACTCTGCTAACAAGGGACATTAGTATCTTGTCGGCTGTCTGCTCTCTTTGCATCGCCAGTTCTCTTGGCGAGATTGCTTCTATCTATCCCACTGCAGGAGGTTAGCTACCAATCCCTTCTCATCCTAAGCTCAGTCACTAACCTCCTTAACCCTCCAGGACAGTACCACTGGGTCGCAGCTCTTAGTCCTTCCTCGATCCGTTCCTCCGCATCATTCTTTACCGGCTGGATCAGCATCGGCGGTCAGATAGTCCTTACATCCTCCGCCGCCTTTGCAGCCGGTCTCCAAGTACAAGCGCTCATCACCGTCAACGACTCTTCGTATAAACCGCAAAGATGGCAGGGCATGTTGTTCTACTGGGCCATCTTGGTCTATGCCTTTGTGCTTAACATTTGGGGCCACAAGTTTCTTCCATTCACTAATACCGCCTCTGGTGAGTACTTATATATCTGAACTTGTCCTCAAGACTGACGTGTTTGATAGGAATCATTCACATTGCCGGCTTCGTTGCTGTTGTCATTGTCCTCGGCGTCATGGCACCCAAGAACTCTGCTTCCTTTGTATTCACGGAGGTCACGAACTACAGTGGCTGGAAGGACGAAGGCGTCTCTTGGTTGGTTGGTCTATTGAGTGCCGTGTATCCCTTCCTCGGGTAAGACCTCATCTCTATACCCCCTTATCCCAGCAACTGACTAACCCTGTATGAATAGGTACGACGCCGCGTGCCATTTGGCAGAAGAGATGCCCCATGCTAGTCGAAACGTTCCTCTCGCTATGGTCGGCAGCGTCGCTGTGAACGGGCTCATGGGCCTCATATACGTCATCGTACTCCTCTTCGCAACTGGTCCTCTTGAGACTCTACTGCAAACACCAACAGGATTTCCTCATATGCAGATCTTTCTTGACACTACAAAAAGCAAGGCTGCCACCACTGTTCTGTCTTTGATCATTGTATGCATTGCCACTGCAGCATGTGTTGCTGGAGTCACCTCTACCTCCCGTACCGTGTGGGCCTTTGCACGAGATAGATCGACGCCTTTCGACAAGCATCTCAGCAAAGTCAACAAGCGCCTGCAGATTCCTGTATATTCTGTCGTGGTGGTGACAATCCTGCAGATGCTGCTTGGGCTCATCTACCTCGGTAACACAACGGCCTTCAATGCTATCCTGTCCATGGCAATCATCGGTATGTATGTCAGCTATGCCTTGCCCATCATTGCCATGCTTTTCGCTAGGAAGCGGCTCTTTTCTGCAAACGGCTTTGGCTCGTTTAAGCTGGGACGCATTGCAGGCCCGATCGCCAACGTTGTCAGCTTGGTATGGATCACAGTTGTGGTTATCTTCAGCACATTCCCTACTGCTATGCCCGTCACCCCGCAGAACATGAATTATTCCATTGTGGTCTTGGCGGGCTGGCTTACTGCTGGAGGTTTATACTATGTTTTCCGGGGGAAGTACAAGTTTGAGGTCCCTAATGTTGATTCAGATATTGTTCACGGTATTCAGGAGTAGACAGGGGTTTGCATGTACGTTCGATATAATGTAGTTTCAGATTGATTGTATTAATACATTTTCTCCATGATGTTAGAAGATTCCATTAAACCGATTCGAATCATCTCCCTGGGTGACAGCTTCATATTGGTCATCTTGCTGCTCATCAAGTAACCCATTAACTTGCCCCAACCTCAACATGTTGTCTTGCTCAAAGGCACTGAACAGATTGAGAAGGTCTGTCTCCAAGCCAAACATATCGGCCATCGAGTCATCCATATTAAGGCTGTTGGCTGTATCATTCCGCGACCAACTCGTCTGATCATCCCTGGCAACTCTTTGCGCCTGTCGTGCCACAGGATTCTTATCTTGCTGGAGAATACTTCCAACTGCTGTATTTCCACTCTGGGTAATTGGTGACTCCAGCGATAAAACGCGGTTTATTGTTCCTCGAATAGACCGCCATAGCCTTCGACTCAGCTGTCCCCGCCGAGAGTTATTCTTGAGAAGCCGCACAGCATCCTGGAAACTTTGTCTGCAACGGTCTGCAAACACGTCCGGGGCATGGCATACCGCCAGAAGAATAGACGCCAGAGCTCCAGTCAGGAAGTAGTTGAAAGTGTGTACTTGGCGGACATATATGTCGCTGGTTTCGTTCAAGTGCACCAACACCTGGATCGTGTCTTGAGCAATACTAACGACCAGCTGAGCCCCTTGCATATCGGCACGTAAGTTCTCGGTACTCATAACATGATGTCGGAGAACTAGATTTCGTATGTAATTTCCCCTCAAGTAGAGGAGAGTTCTCAGGAGCTGTAGCGCTCGAGGCTGGTGGCGCGGAGCCTGGGACAGTCGTGGGTATACGAGTTGCAGGTCTTCTGGAATAGAGTGAATCCATTTCTGAGTCAAGAAGTCGAGAAAATCGGCCTTGTCTTTTGGAATTGATAGAGGCGATGAATCCAGCGGCAACTCATCCCAGACTTTGGAGCATAATCTGGCATAACGGACCATGCAGCGAAGATAAAGATGTTCACCCCCCTGTAGTAACCGTGGTTAATACTTTTTCAAAGGCACGAGTGACATTATCTAGTGAGACACCTACTGGTTCAGGTAGTTGAGGATCAATGTCCCGGTCAGAGATTCCAAAAGATAGACTTGTGCCAAAACTCCATCTCCGGTCAAGGATGTAGACACACCAGAAACATCTAATGGCCAAGTCCCTTTCTGCAGGGTCCTTGAAGTTCTCAAAGAGCGAACTGCGACGATGCAAACCGACCTCGAGGGCTTCTCGTCCTGCGTTGCCCATAGCCCTCCAGGCCAGCAGGTCCTCGCCGCACTGAAACCAGTAGATGCTCTGCGAAAGTAATCGTCAGCCAGCCTTTTACGTGGTTCTGGAAGGCTTACCAGCATAATCATCAACTGTAGCTCTTGGAGGTCAATGAATGCCTCGCCGGAGATGCGACATATTACAGGTTCGACGTCGTCGATGAGCCTCGTGCTGATGTTGCTCGGCCCTTGTGCCTCGATCGCGACGGATGTGGCAACAGCCAGTTTAATCGCCTGAACATCTTTGAGTGTGTTTTCCATCGGAGTGTGTATGACCGAGATGACCTTGTCGGATAATTGAGCGATGTCGATAAATGGATAGATAGCCTGTACTTCCTCATTGAAAACCCCCAGTAATCGCTGAATCTCCGCAACGCCCAGGCTCAGAAGAACATCCGCATTCTCTAAAGCCGGCCGCAAACGGGGGCTTTCAGCAACGGGCTCCGATGCAGTCGGCGACATCCCAGGCGTGGTAGTTGCCGTCGCATTGCGCTGCTCAACGCCCATGCCACTGAGCGAATCCTCAGCGATCTGGAAGCTAAAGGCAGACCTAGTCGGACCCACGAACTGCGGCTCTCTTGGTTCGTTATTCGCATTTCGAGGGTCCGGTTTGTATGTGGATGTATGTCCTAGGGGTGTGGACTTTGCTGTCGAGGCACTGATGTCTGGGAGTCGCTGGGTGACGTCCTGCAGCGCTGTGGAAAGGGCGTTGACTTGATTTTGCAGTGCTGTTACTTGTTGGCTCAGAGAGGTAACATCCGTGCTGTGGGGGTAACTATCGCGAGGCCTGATTCGTGGGGAAGGGGACAATATAACAGGCTGCGACTCTTGAGTAGACCGTCTCAGTGAGTGCCCGTTGTTCTCCCTTGTTGGATAGTTGGTTACAGCGGGAGCAAATACGCATTCGGCGTGATTAGCAGCACACCTCTTGCACTCTTCATCACCCTCATCTCTCACACACTTGAGCTTTTTCTTCTTGCACTCATTGCTATCACATGTCAGCCATTGCACCAAGATGATAATCGCACTATGGCATGCACATACCAAGCTACGGACGCGTATTTGGCGCGTTTCGTCCGCTGAAAAGACGGCGTCGCTGATTCTGCGGTTGAGCTGACAAAGGAACGCTTTCGATTATTCTCCATGGGCCCAGCTACTGCTACGGTGAGTATTCGCGTGGAGTGCGATGCAATTGTGGGCTGCGTAAATGAGAGAAAGAATGAAGTCATAATTGACTAAAAGATCAGGCGGGCTTCCTCTGTTTATTTCTGGTTACGGCCAAGACAAGAGGCCGCTAGCCCCAAATTGATGAGGCCTGGAAGCTACTGTAGCCGAGGGCCATCGACCCCGGATTCCCACGCGTGCTCATCGCTGCCCGTAGCTAATCGATACTTCATCTATCCTCTGAATTCCACTAATATCATTTTGCTTTTTTGAATCCCTCAGGATACTCTCGTCACTTGCGTTCGCATTGTACGTGACAACAGTCTGATGCGAAGGCCCGCCGTTTATTTCCGTGCCCGGCATTGATCCATTGCCCTATTTCCGACCACTGTGATTGCCGTACATGGGGAGCTTGTACGAGTTCGCCTATGAACTTTTGCCTTGACTTCCGTATCTGAAGCGAACGTATAGTGGTCGTAGGAGGGGAATGTATGAGCACATTGTTGTCACGGTGCTTTCGGTGGCCGACCAGAGGAGCATGTCCACGGTGTCATCTAAGAAAGAGTTAATTTAGGATGATCATGAGATATGATACAGGCTCGATGGTGAAGAGACAATAGAGCTTGTAAAACCGGGGTTATTCGGACAACTTACAGATATACTCTTCGGTTTTCAGTCCGTCAAGAGCGACAGCGCGTACAATGCCACACACGCCAGCACCGTTAACTGTCAGGTTTCAAGGCATTCATATTACAAGTGATTGTTAACTTACAAAATACCAAGGCTGAGACCGCACGCGACAGTGATCTTTTCTTTGCGCTTCATGTTCAACTCCCAAATGACAAACCACTGAAGAATCGCAAAGCAGAAGTCAGCGACGACGAACCAGGCTGGACAGATTAGCTCAAATACCCCACACCACGATTCCGCGGAATCACTCACATCCAACAGTCAAGCCAACTTTGGAAAAGTCAATCCAGCACGTCCCAAGAATCCTCTTATGCCAGGTACTCTCAATGGGGTCACATTGCACAACACCAACCACGCTGGCAAAGACCGTGATGCAGACAGTGCCAGCAAGGAAGGCACAGATGAAACCTTTCTAAAATATGTTTCGCACGTTCCGTAGGATGAAGATGCCAACGGCGCACTTCCCCATGCCGGTGACCATTATCCCTGCTACTTGGCTGTGAACCTCCAACTCGACAGCTTTGAAGTAAGCGTCGGGGTCAGCGACGTCGGCGAACTTGCGGCGGATGCCATATTTTGTTCCGACGGTGACAAAGTCGGAGTAAATGATCTGGAAGACCTGTGACCGAGCCAGCACATATCGATTGATATTGGTGACTTTGAGACATACCAATGCGATGAGAAGCAGATAATCGTGCGATCGGGTAACAGAAGAGCACCAATATCCTTTCACTGTCAGGTATTACTTCCTTCTGCAATCAACAAGCTCCATTCTATCTTAGGTGACCAATCAACCCCGAATTATCAAGACATTGCGGGATGAAAGCGTCGAAGTGTTTGCGGAGTAGCGGTTTAGTGGCCCCGGCTAGTAAACCAATGTTGCCGTAGATGGATTCAAATCCTTGCCGAGAGAACACGACAGATAGCCGAAAGAACAAGACTAGGGATTGTTTGCTATTTGTTTGCTCGGTATATTGATAGGTCAGATCCAAGTCTGGTACGAACGCAATTAGACCTTGATCGCTAAGCAACTACGCCGCTTCATTGCAGCATCTGGATTTCATAGTACCATAATTCGCATGTCTATCATGCAGCGCAATATAGGAACTGCATCACGGGGTTACGCGGCCAACAGCGCTAACATTATACAATCAACAACACTATGTTTCAAATCCTTCTATACTACAGTGCAATTGACATATCAGAAGGCGCTTACCTCCAACGTCGCATCTGGGCTATCGCAGCCATGGGTTTGGTTCCCGGGGCGGGGATTATCGCCTCCAGAAATATCAAGACATTTCAGCCGGCCAGAGCCTTCCGAAGTATCTTACTAAGATCGACTACCAAGGACCTACTGCCGCCGAAGACAACAACTATACAGGAAGCGATCCCGATGGCCTCAACTTCTTCGGGCGACTGCAAAAAGCCCATAGTATTATGAAGCTTCCACTGGACACATGGAGGCTTGGACTTCATGGAACGATCCTAGCAAGTTGATCGACGACACCGACCCCAGCAAGCCACTTGCTGTCGATATAGGCGGTAACACTGGTATTGATATCGCCCACGTTCTTCGCACTCGGCCTGATGTTGCTGCGGGTTCGCTTGTTCTAGGCTAGGAGTCAGCAAAGATTTTCATAGATATTTCGACTGGAGGCGGAGTACCCGTTACAAGCTGGGGTCTGAAGAAGTCATGGACCTGAGCCTTGATCTTCTCATCGACACTGACACGCTCAATGATCTCGGGAAGATCTTGCAGGAAGCCGCGCATACTTCATGCACGCCATTCTGCACGACGGGCCTAACACCGAGGCTACCCAGATTCTCAACAACACGAAGGATGCTATAACCAAAGGCTATTCTAAACTCTTCATCTACGACATTATGGTATCGGAAATTGGAGCCAATGTTAACCAGGCCACTATAGATATCTAGATAATATCGCTACTATCTGCTTTAGAGGGCACAAAGAGCCAGTGGGAGGAGCTTCTTATAGGAGTTGGGTTTAAAATTATTAAATTTTAGCCTAACCTATAGGAATATAAAATACTTATTGAGATTAATATTGTATAATTTATAGGTAGGATAAAGTAAATATACTATAAATTTTATTTATTGAAAAATACTATCATTAGTAGATATTTTAGGCATCTAGTGGATATAATTAAAGCTAAGATCAAGGAGTGCTTTGGTCTTACCAAAAACAACTTTATCGAATGAGGCTGAAACGGGCTTCCTCCCATATTTAAGTTGTGATACATCCATATAAAAAGCCCCGTGCTACTAACGCGATACCGAAATGAAATCCTATCATCCAAAAAACACACCCAATCGTGGGAACGAGACGTCTACATTATAGCCTGCTGCATGAACGGACGCGCCACGCCAATACGATGACGAAACCCAGCTTCGCGCGTCATGAAGACCATGATCGCAGCAATGTATTTCTTGCTGGCATAAAGATACACAACGAAGAGGTTAGAAGATGATATGCACCCTGTATCGGTTCTTTGCATCCAGATTATGCCGCGTTGTTATTGGAAGAATGAGAGTCAGTATACCGCACCAACTTGGATAGTAGGTACCTGGTTGGGGATTGGCTTAATGTTAAACCAGTTAGATTCTAGCAGTATTCGAAAATATTGGTATACATGCTTACGACGTTTCTAGGGTCAGTTGTAACGTTAAGTTACGGACATGTCCCAGCATAACGCCAATATAGAGTATTTCTAAAGTTCAATCATTACACGTATTGCAATATCAATTGCAAATTGTGACACTATTTCCTTGTAGATCATAAGGGCAATAATAAGTAGGGATAGAAATCTGTTCACGACCAATGACTGTTCTGCTTTCGTTCCTCTACACGCCTACTCTCAGTATCTCGACTACCTTGAGTGAAAATCCCGTGTGGAGCTATGGTATTAATACCACATAAAATCCGCTAAACACAGCAGAAGTCAAAAGCTTCCAAGTTATTCCCATCTTGATTTTAATCTCATACAGAGACGCCAGAAAGTCTTATCTTGATGACATAGGTCGGGGCAGGGGCTCAACCAATCAGATGTAAGTAGTCTACTTCGGTACTTCTGTCAAACACGGGGGCCTTTAAAGAGCCTCAATAGCAACTCAATATTAGCTGATGTATACCCCCTGAGCGAGGTTGCAATCACTCTACGGATACTACGGCGGCTAATTAACTAAGAGCTCAAAGGCTCTTTGTATCTTGTACCGACAGGGATCGTACTGCATAACTTGATCCTTCAATTACTAGCCTCGTCTCTCTCGCTTTCTGGACCCGCCTCCGTACTATATAACTTGATCCTTCAATTACTAGCCTCATCTCTCTCGAGCTTTTCACAGAATCAGGTCATATCAAACGTTGCGGGTACATGGTAGCCTAATTTCTTTTCCTTGTGTAGAAGTCTTGTAGGCGATTTCAGCAATAGAGAAGATAGAGTGGCACATCCAACGATTGATTGTGTAATACCATATGTGACATCCATGTCGTTGCTCAGTATCTAAAAAGTTTGAAATCAAACCCAATACATGACTCTTCAGTTTCAAAGCTCATGGGTAATAGTACGCCCTCACGAAGCTCTCCCGGCTGCGAATAATCTTCACAACCCTACAGTCCTAGTTTTCGCTCAAGAAAAATTACCACGTCAAAGCACTGGCTAGAACTGATACAGCAAGGCGCCAAGCCACACGTGCGTGTCGAAGCCGAATTAAATCCCTACAACCGGGTACGTGTCACACAGATGAGGTTGGGGGACCATCTTTCGGCATCTCATTAAACTCAGTATTAAACTCAAACTCGCAGCGGCCGTCCCGAAAGTTTCACGTGCAGAATGGCACGGCATGTTCAGAGCTTAGACGTGCCGCTAGAATGTCACCCGCTAGGAACTGCCCGCTGTAGATGTATGTTGCACTACGTAAAGTTTGTCTGTGGATGGACGCGTAGCATTGACAAACCAATCAGCAGGTGGACAAGATGGGTTTAGCGACGTCTTTTTCTCCGACCTGGTGGCGTTGGTGTGGCATGGTGTGTGTGACGAGCTGGAGCATGCGGCTCGTGGTTTAAAAGGGTGACTGCATTTTAAGCAATGTAGGCAATGCTGTTTTAGGACTTATTACGTATTTTAAGAGGCAGTTCAGTTGCTCTTATGATCTTATCCTACGGGATACCTTGCTTCCAATGTGCTCACACCGTACATTCAATGCAGATCGCCCAATATTCACGACGAGCCAACACAGATCGCCAATTGAGCACCAATCAACTCAAAGGTTACGAGGGCACAGATCATAAGCCCCGCAGGGATGCAAGGGTCTTTCACAATCTCCTGTCCTTTTGTAGCGTGATAAATGGATGACGACTTGAAGCACCCAGCGTTGCCTCAGATAAACATCCCCCAACAGCGGAACGAAATGAGGGGGTCAACTGCCGTCGGGCCCTCGACTAACCAACGATCGGCACCGCGAAAGCTAGCGCTAGAATAAGCGAACAAAAGAACCCCCATCCCCTGTTGGTGCATCTGGGTTCAGAATTGGAGAAGCTCACCAAAAGAGGAAGGTCTGCCAAAAGTGCGTCCAAATCGTCTTCTATCTGAGACTCGAAATCTTGCTGCCGAGGCGGAACTTTTGATCCCCACATCGACATGTCCCTCATGGGGAAGCTCTCGCGACTGGGTATGGCCATGCGAGATGCCGTTCTTACCGGTCGTGCTCTGCTCGAATTAATCCTTGGTCCAACGTGCGATGCTGGGACGTCCAATTGCCGTGTTCCGTTCGGTGACATCAGCTAGCAGATGACGCAAGGTGCACTTCTCCTTTATGCACTGCTATCCGCTGTACTACGCAGTAAACCTAAAGCTATTCTATAAGAACCGCCAAGCACGGCCTCCAAGTGTGTTCACTGCTGCACGACCACACTGTCTTGTTATCAAAATGCGGTTCAGTCTGATCAGCCTTCTGGCCTTTGGGACGCTGTCCCAGGCCGCTTTCAACCAGGGTGCCATCAATGCTTTTAACCGTCCTCATCCCAGAGGGTACGACCAGAAGCGCGCACCGGCACCCCCGGAGCAGCCCGTGTTGACCAAGAGGGGCAAGTCCAAGTTCCTTAACAAGAACTCGGAGAAGTTTGTTGTCGACGGCTCTGCTATCCCGGAGGTTGACTTTGATGTTGGCGAGTCCTATGCGGGATTGCTGCCTATTTCTCAAGACCCCAAGGAGGAGAGGGAGTTGTATTTCTGGTTCTTTCCCAGCACCAACCCTGATGCGGGCAAAGAGCTTCTTATCTGGTGAGTGTCTCTAAACCTCTGTGGAAATCCTTACTGACTGTTGCAAGGTTGAACGGAGGTCCTGGCTGCAGTTCTCTTAGCGGACTCTTGACCGAGAATGGTCCTTTCCTGTGGCAAGAGGGAACTCTCGCACCTGTACCAAACTCATACAGCTGGACCAACCTGTAAGTTCCAATCCCCCAGCTTTTACCCAACAGCACGCACTGACTTAACTAGAACAAACGTTATCTGGGTTGAACAGCCCGTCGGTGTAGGTTACAGCAAAGGCAAGCCCAACATCACCAACGAAGTAGAGCTCGGCCTCCAGTTCATCGGCTTCTGGAAGAACTTCATCAACACCTTCGAGCTCAAGGGCGCCACAACCTACATCACCGGCGAGTCCTACGGCGGCTTCTACGTCCCCTACATCGCCGACGCCTTCATCACAGCCGATGACGACGACTACTACAAGCTAGGCGGAGTAGCCATCAACGACCCCCTCATCGGCGACAGCGCTCTTCAGCAGCAGGCTGTTATCTTCCCGTACATCGAGTACTGGCAGAAGCTCTTCAACTTCAACCAAACCTACCTGAACGCTCTGCGATGGACCCATCAGCACTGCAAGTATGACAAGTATATCGAGAAGTACGGAACTTTCCCTCCGCCCGAGGGCAAGTTCCCTGTTCTGCCTGATCCGCATGCGGATAATGGGGGTCCCAATCACAACTACACTTGTGACATCTTTGATTATGCTTATGCTGGTGCTCTTGACCAGAACCCCTGCTTTAACATTTACCATATCACGGATACCTGCCCTCATCTTTATGGACATCTTGGTATTGTCAACAGCGTAAGTTTCCTTTCCACCGAATCATTTCGGCATATCTAACAAGGCCAGGGCGACTACTCTCCCAAGGGCGCTGAAGTCTACTTCAACCGCACCGACGTCAAGAAGGCCCTCAATGCCCCCATCGACGTGACCTGGTATCAGTGCACGCCCAACCCTGTTTTCGGCTTCGGCAACCCCAAGTCCAACCTCAGCGACACATCTCTCGCCCCAGCCCAGAACGAGGTTCTCCGTCGTGTGATCGAGCACACCAACAACACCATCATCGGCGTCGGTCGTCTCGACTACATCCTGCCGCCCAACGGCACCCTCTTCGCCCTGCAGAACACGACCTGGCACGGAAAGCAGGGTTTCCAGAAGTACCCGCAAGACCAAGAGTTCTATGTGCCGTACCACCCCGAGTACAACGGCGGAAGACTCAGCGAGGCTGGTATCGTTGGCCACTGGGGATATGAGCGTGGTCTGACCTACTACGAGGTTCAGCTTGCTGGACATGAACTTCCTGGTTACACCGCTGGCGCGGGATACCGTGTCGTTGAGCTCATGCTTAGAAGAATCAAGAACTTGGGAGTGGTTGAGGACTTCACTACCCAGAAGGGAGATTTCCAGGGTGGTGGGACATCTCGGGACATGAGCGTTGTGAATCCCCTTGGTCTTCCTTGGGGTCATGGCTTTACCTACCAATAATGGTTGTGACCGATAGATAGCTTCTGATAGCCCAATTAAACTTCTAGAACTTGAAATTGAATGTATGTTTTGACAGTGAATCTGGCGCGTTACTGTCACATCCTATAGTAGAGGAAATCATGAAATACATTAAATCTCGTGCCCCAATGTCGTTGAGTCAATGACAGAGCAATGGTTTCTTCTCAAGATTAAGACGTGGTCTGCTTCAACTGGACGTGTGATCTGGAAGTCTCCAGTCTAAATACCGACTAGGATAGAATTTAGTGATTGTCGCTAAGAATATCGTTCAACAAAACCATAGTGGCAACGAATGATAAATATTCATTCATTTTATTATTATATTGACTTCAATCTGAAAGGTAGCTAAGTCTTTTAAATATGGTAATAATAACCTTTCCGGATAGGTCTAAACTCTATTGATAATGTCAATCGCTGCGCACGGCAACTGACTGAACTCTAACCTTTGAGGAGTATACAATCTCGCATACTCAGCTGCTGGCCCTTCCTTCCTCTCTTTTCAAGCAAACCGACAAGCCTTGATACAAGTCTTTGGTCAACCTTGGTCAATCCACCAAGCCGAGACCTGGCACCAAGTAGGTCCGCCATAGAGGCTCATCAGTGCGCGTAATGAGACGCATTCGCTGTCTGTAAGAAAGTCTAGGCAGTCGAACATCAGAGCTTAGATCAGAGTCACGAAGTTGCCCTTCAGTCGCCGAGTCATTCTTGGAGCACCTTGATGCATCAGCTGAAAGTTGTGGCGTGACACCTTGACTGGAACAGTGATTACTTGCCTGCCAATCGACACGGGCATGAACTTGGTCTCTTCGAAACAAAAAAAAAAAAAAAAAAAGTAGGAAAAGGACGCTTAGTATAATTCCTGTAGTGTAGTAAGTCCATCTCCAGTTTTGGGCTTCGGCTTGAACGCCGACGATGGAAGGGCAGATGAATTGGCCGAGCATGACGGCGACGATATAAAGGCCATTCGCAGTACCGCGCTGATGCACGAAGAAAAGGCCCGCAATCTGTATTTCGTAGGCATTCGTCTATCAGTATCTGCCTCCTGAACTTACCGTAATCTCCGAAATAGTCTCGTTGACGGAACCCGCGAGGCCTGACAAGAAATTGGTGATATACATCTCAACAGTATGCATATGCCCACTCCACCAGGACACGCCAGCCATGAGGCCGGTGGAGAGGATGTAGCATGGTCTAGAGCCATATTTCCTCGCCATGGGGATGAAGAGGGAACTTCCCAGGGCTAGCCCTGCAGCGTTGAAAGCGACGCCGTAGTTGAGCTCGCTGTAAGTGACGTGCATTCCGACGATCATCTGCTGCCAGAGGGTGACCTGCATGAAGATTCTGGTGGTTGTCAGTAATACTTCAGGAACTGGATTATGGGCAAACTGAGGTAGAGCGGTTCGTTCTGGATGGCCAGACGTTGGAGCTCGTTGCAGAATGAGTCTCTTCTGGAGGTGGGAGTAGGATGAGAAGACGGTTCGTTGGAAGACTGTTTTGTTAGCGTGGTGTAGCTTGTGGCTGTCTCAACATACATTGCTTGAACAACTCTTTTTCTTGACCACTCCTCTTCTGAAGCCATGGAGGTCCTGTATCACTGGTGAATCCACATCCAACATCATATCACCATGGCCCTCGGTTGTCTCAGCTATCAGTGGGGGTAGGTTGGAACTGTCCAAAAGCCCCAGCCGACCCGTCCATCGTAAATACCTGCTCCCTCCGTCTGGGCTCCTGATCCACATCCACCAGCACAGGAAGCGAAGCCCCGGTAAGGCGACCTCGCGATGCAACACCGACATCCCGCTGGAGCTTGAGAGCGTACCTGTCGCACTGGAGCTTATGCTTATGGCACTCGAGACATGCGGGTTTGTTCTCGTCGCACTTGCGATGGCGTCTTTTACATGTCGTGCATCCGTTTCTCCAGCGTGACATAGTCACAGATGTAGTGGGATATCGGATATGATAAGGAGGGAAGGTTGTTGATAATGTCCAGAAGCGGTCAAAGCTAGCAGAAAGCTTGTTGGTGATGGAATGATCTGGGGTGAATATCCCAGGTCATGATCATATTTACTAACGCCACTCGAAGTCGAAAAAGTCTATATAAAAAAGTTGTATTTTACAGTATCAGTACTGCTAAACCTATAGTCTGGAGTTACCTAATCGGCTCTGGCTTTCTCTCTTATACACTCTCTGTCCTCCAAACCAAGTCTCATCAACCCTTGCATCCAACAGACCCTCCACGCACGGCGTCTCGGGAAGAACCATAAAATCCGCTCTCAATCCCTCCATCAACCTCCCCGTCCAAGTCTCCGCAAACCTCGAATACGCCGCCCCGTACGTCGCAGCCTTGATAGCCTGCGGAAGCGTCAGGGCGCTCTTCCCATTCGTTACCGTCTGCATCGTAGGTTCCAGTGCAGATTTTCTCGTTGTGGCGTTGTATAAGTTGGGGAACGGCAGGTGTCGCGCTGTGGGCGCGTCTGTGCCGATGGCGACGTTGGCGTGGCCGTCGAGACATTCTTTATACGGGAACGCGTTTTTCCACGCTGAGGGTTTGACGAGCTTGGCGTAGCCCTCGAGAATAGCTGGATCGCTGTGGACGGGCTGCACCGAGGCTGTTATCCCCAGCTTGCCGAGTCGTCTGGCGTCTTCTGGGGTTGCCATTTCGAGATGCTCTATTCTGTGACGGGCGGTGGGATTGTTTGTGCTTGCTATTGCCTCGATGGCCTGTGTCACGGCCACGTCGCCAATGGCGTGTATGGCACATTGCATACCAGCCTCGGTGATCTGAGAAAGAACTGTGTTCATAGCCTCGCCGGGCCATAGTGGTTGAACGAGATCAACGGACTCTCCGTAGGGATATGACAACGCCGCTGTGCAACCGTCGACCACGCCATCGCATATAAGCTTGACTCCAACGATGCAGAACTCAGGAGACTTGGAAGGATGCCACTTGCTGTGCATATCGACAGCTTCTTGAATCTGCTCACCGAGTAACCTCTCATCAGCCTCGTAGGGGACGAACCAGTGTGCTGCGATATGGAGATTTATGCCCTTTGTCTCTCGTAGACGCTGCAGAGCTTCCCAAGCTATCGCATCCATCGCCATATCGATGACGCCGGTATAGCCTTCAGCCGAGTATGCCTCAACAGCTCTCTCTAATGCCTCCAGCTTTTCATCCATAGATAACGACTGGATCAAAAATGGCCAGATAAAGGCAGTTACAGCCCACTCAGCGAGAAGGCCAGTCGGATTGCCATTCTCGTCGCACGTGACATGCTCTGGGCACTTGGCTTTCATCTCATCAATTGGCAACAGTTTCAACGCGGCTGTGTTGCACCAGGCGGAATGAAGATCATTTGCGTCAATGAAAATAGGCCGCGAGTCAATATCGTCAATCGCACTAGCAAGGGCAACCCCATCTGTAGCAGACTGAAGCCATCCTCGACATAGAATCTGAGGCAAGTTGGGATTCTGGGCGGCGAATTCCGATATCCTTCGTCGAATCTCGTCTAGAGACTTGCAGCCGCCAAGATCGAGTTTCTGCTGCGAAAGGCCGAAGAACAAAAGATGAACGTGGCTGTCGATAAAGCCCGGGAGAACAACACGGTTCTTGAGATCCAAGACTTGCGCGCCTTGAGATTTCGCTGCTCGAACTGTCTCGTGGTTCTCTGAGCCAACATAGGCGATGTTAGACCCTTGTACAACCATGCATTCATGGGAATCATTCTGTGCGCCATGGCCAAAACGGCCTTTGGTAAGGACAATTTGAGGATCCATGCTTATCGTCGATTTTAGCAGCAGCAGAGTAAAATATAGTAAGTCAGATAAAGAAGATGGGGAAAGAAGTGTATGTAACGACAATGGCGGCTCTTATCCATTGACGATCGCGGGCTACGATAAATGCGGAAGTAAAAACGCCAGTGGATTTCGGCGCATCGACCTACCTGAAGCAGTTAGAGTATGGCTTATAAGCTAGGAGTCGGAGATCCGCGGACAAAATACGAGACCGCGAAGATACTTGTAAGGGCTTTTCCCGGGGAATTTTGCGGGGAAGATGCCGCTGAGACTCGAATAAATTCTAAGTAATAATATGTAGGTTTTCATCTTGCACGAAAGTCGCACGGCAAAGGCCTTCCAGCATTGTAACTGTGCTAGTGGTACCCTGTACCATATACTCCAGGCTTTTCTATTCCCCATAGGGGATGTGTATCGGATCAGTCTGAACCATGATTTGCGGGCGCATCGTTACTGCAGCTTTGGTATGAGACTTTGAAGTCCAAATTGAAAAATGGTTCTCACTATTGTGTTTCCATCTGCTTCACACCATCACGCCACGTACCAAATTATATTCTTGCCATAAACTTCAACCCGTGCACATGCTCCATATGAAATAGACCTAGCTACCATTTCATCTCCGCCACAGCTTAAGACGGCCTTTTGAAATGCACCTGCAGCTCAGACCAACTATGCTTACTGTAGTCTGGCTGCACCTTTCGACACTTGTCCAACCCCCAATCCGTAATCCCCATCATATAACTACTCTCAAACATGAACGCCATGCTCCCCTCCCCAACCTTGACCGGCTTCAGCTCCGCATCCCTCGCCCTCTCGAAAGCATCAGCATCCGGCCCATGAGCCGACATGATGTTGTGCAGACTGGCTCCCGCGGGCTGGAAGCCGCCGCCCGTCTTGGCGTCGTACTGCCCGCAGATCAACCCCATGAACTCGGACATGGTGTTGCGGTGGTACCACGGCGGGCGGAAGGTGTCTTCTTGCACGAGCCAGCGCGGTGGGAAGATGACGAAGTCTGCGACTGCGGTGCCGGGATGGTCGGAGGGGCCGGTCAGAACGGTGAAGATGGAGGGGTCTGGGTGGTCGAAAGAGATGCTGCCGATGACTGAGAATCGACCCAAATCGTATTTATATGGATAAACTGGCACAGAGTTAGTACATTTATAACGCATGGCTGCGTACTTCGATATATACGCTCATCCAGCAGAACTACTCACATCTGTGATATATATTAGTTTCAAAAGAGAGTAAATTTATACGAAACACTCACTTTCCATGCCAAGCAACAACGTCAAACGGTGTATGCCCCTGCTCAGCAACAAACAGCTCGTTATTAAACTTATTCAAGATAGTCCAAGTGGTCTTGGTATCCTCTTCAAAGTCTGCAACTGGGATTTGAAAGTCCCTAGGATTAGCCAGACAGTTCGACCCGATAGGTCCCAATTCCGGTAACATAAAGTGACCTTGGTACAGCTCAAGGGTGTAGCCTCGAACTGGACCTGCGGGAAGCGTTACGCGATACCTGATACCACGAGGAATAACGACAATCTCGTTCGGACGGACAAGAAGACGACCGAGTTCAGTCTGGATATCCAAGACGCCGTGTTGAGCCACAATGAGCATCTCACCATCAGACGAGGACATAGCCGTCGCCTCATCCATATCCCGTCCAGCAGCAAAAATATAAATCCCAAGGCCGGTTTTCAGGGTAGGATCTCCAGCGCCAGACACGAGCTTCAGACCCCTCACCCAATCAACCTGCTCATCAATGTCGAAGGGATCCCACCGTAGCTGCTGCGGAACATAGTTCAGCTTAGCCTTGAGGATCGGCTCAGCAGCATCGCTAAAACGCTGATAAGTCGAATGAGACGCTGAGGGGAGAACGCGATAGAGCCACGATTGCCGATTCTCGTGTCTCGGTGCGGTGAAAGCTGTGCCGGAAAGCTTCTCGGCGTAGAGGCCGTAGGGTGGCTTCTGGGGGGAATTGGCCCCGATTGGTAAGGCGCCTTTGATGGCCTCTGATCTATCCGGGCGTCAGATAATATTACTGAAAATGGAGGTACTGTACCGACTCATGGTAGGAGTCAAAGCCATTGAGATAGATGTATTTCTCGGGCGTGGAGAAGTTGGTAACTGGCATCTTGACGCTGGTATTGCACGATGGATGGTTCCAGGCTGAGGAGAGATTTTGTTCCATACTGAACAGAGGAGACCATCGTTAGGAATATATCTGTATAAGATGTCTCCACCGTCTTGCATCATAACACTTCTCGGCGTGAGGCCGAGTTTCCGAGCGGCGGTCTTGGCCGTTGATCAAGTCTGCAGATCTCGGAATGAATTGATCGTTTTCCGAACGCCGCGATCTTCGGAATCAATTTTACCAACAATACGTCTATTAGATACTCATTCACAATTTCCAAAGCCAGGATGCCAATTGTGGATAAAAGATTCCATACACTCAGGTGTTTTAAAAAGAAATCACCCGCTTCGACGCATAACTTTCAAATTATCGTCTCCTTCTCAACCTCTCCACCTCGCAAATTTATCTCCAAAATGGCGTCTTGGCTGCCCATCCCATCGAAGAGCCATTTCTCGCTGGCCAATATCCCCTTTGGTATAATCTCAACACCAGATCAGCCAGATCATCGTCCAGCTGTAGCTATCGGGGACCATGTTCTCGACCTATCTGCATTCACCCAACACAACGGCTTCTCCAAACTATCCGGTTTCCCCTCCGATAAACTAGGCGTCTTCTCTCAACGGACGCTCAACGAATTTGCTAGTCTTGGAAGACCAGTCCATCACGCTACTCGGACTTATCTGCAGGATGTATTTCGCCAAGGAACTCCTTACCCGGAGCTTCTCAAAGACAATGAAAGTCTGCGCAACAAGGCCTTGGTTCCACTCCCGGATGTCCAGTCACATCTCCCGCTCAGCATTGGAGATTATACTGACTTCTTCGCGGGTCGAAATCATGCCCATACAGTCGGGGCTTTGTTCCGAGGTGCTGCAAATGCCCTGCAGCCAAACTATAACCATCTCCCCGTTGCATACCACAGCCGCGCCAGCTCCGTCGTCGTATCCGGCACATCTCTCCACCGACCCTGGGGTCAAGTTCTTCCCAATCCCCAAGCCAAAGAGCCTGTATTCCAGCCCTGTGGCCGATTGGATTTCGAGTTGGAGCTCGGCATGTTCATCTGCAAAGGTAATGAGCTTGGGTCTCCAGTGCCGATTGACAACGCGGAGGAGCATATCTTCGGTTATGTGCTTATGAACGACTGGAGTGCTCGGGATATTCAGCAATGGGAATATGTTCCGCTCGGACCTTTCAATGCAAAGAATTTTGGGACTACTATTAGTCCCTGGGTTGTTCTGGCTGATGCTCTTGAGGCGTTCCGAGCTCGCGGGCTAGATAATGAGGTTCCTGTTAAGGCATACCTTGCTGAACAACGGAAAGATCCAATCCTGAATATTGACCTCGAGGTTTCGCTCACGAGTAAGTCGACAGTTAATGATTACCAGCAGCGCAATACTGATCCAAGTCCAGCCGCCAAGGGCAATACCACGAAAATAACCCAGACAAGCTCCAAGAACCTCCTCTGGTCGTGGCCCCAGATGATCGCCCACCATTCCGTCTCCGGTTGCAATCTACGCACAGGAGATCTCTTAGGTTCAGGGACCATTTCTGGTCTAGAAGCAGGTACACAGGGTAGTCTTCTAGAGCAGACGCTGGGCGGCAAGCAATCCGTGCAGTTGGCAGGTGGAGAGGAGCGCAAGTTTATTCAAGACGGTGATACAATTACTATCACTGGATGGTCAGGATCTGCTGAGGATGGGCTTGTTGGGTTTGGGGAATGCGCTGGCACTATACTGGCTGCTGTAGCTCGTGGTTAAGGATTTAGTAGACCGTTAACTCCATGTAATGGGGGCAGTAACTTTTGATAAAAGCTTGTTACATGATTTCGAACCTCGCATTAATCGATGTGCAGTCCTTTTGGGCTATAAATAACTATAACCATGGGCGCGAGTGTATCTACACTACATCAGGTACAAGATTTCGCGCAACGGTCGCAAACCTGGATCAGCACATATTGAGAAGCATCAAGGTGCCGGTCTCTATAAAGTTGACTTAAAGACCAATAGCACAATCAAACTTTCGCCCTGCGTTCCTATAGAGTGGATTGATACTACATGAGCAGTTCGACGGCTGAGATGTGAGGCAGATTAGTACAGGCGACCAATTTGGGTCTCTATGACCGGAACTACAGCTACTCATTCCGAGCAAAGTTGGATCTCGCTAGAATACACCCTCGGCCGTAGCAGCAACTACAAATACCTAGCACAACTCTACTCCGAGCGAATTCCACATACGACTTCCACACTATTCCCTATTGCAAGAACAAGAGTATCTTATATATCATCATACAATTGATCCTCACATCATAACACCAGTTTCCTTAAGCTATTCTCACCGCCCACAGCATCAAACATGTCACCAGTCACCCGCGTCACCCTCTTTAAAATCCCCAAAGATGAAGACCAGCTACACCTGTTGGACCTTTACAAGCAAATGCCCCAAAAAGCTGTGAAAGTAAGTCAACCCTCGAACCGGGCAACCTTCATCTCTAATACGTTCAAAGGACGAAAAGCCTTATATCGCCTCGGTTCGAGCTGGCAAGGCCAAGCCTGATCAACGAGCGCAAGGCTTCACAGTCGTCGCCATCTCAACCTTTAACTCCCAGGAGGATTTTAATTACTATGACACTGAGTGCGCGGCTCATCTTGAGTTGAGGATGTTTGCGAAGAGTGTGAACGAGGGCGTCGCTATGATTTACTTTGAGAACGAGGTGGTATAATCTGGCTGTTGAAAGGAGATACAAGAAGTTCGCATTTAGCCATTAGAGTATGAATGTCCTCATATCAGACCTTGGAATCTCATGGATATATCCTTCCCCTGCTCTGTGGCCCTCGTAAACTCGTCGTCCTCGGTGAAAGTCCCTGGCAAGGGATGAAGAAACTGCTGCCCTTGTCCGAATGCATCAAAGAGATCCAGTAGATCATTCCTCATTTGAAACATATCCGGAACTGAACTTGCGAGGTCATCTGGCATCATCATATCGCTAAACGAAAAGTCCTCATTCTCATTCTCAGCCACTGGCATCGGCATCGCGTGGCCCAAAACCGTTGCGACATCCGCAACATGATCCCCAACTTCGGTATTTGCACCATCTTTTGGCAACTCACCCTCGTCACCGTTTGTGTGCGGAAACCCAAAAGTCTTCATGCGGGGAATCATACCACGGATGCTCTTCCAAAGCCTTTTGCTGACTATGTTATGCCGGGAAAGACCCCTCACCAGGTCCACCCCGTCAGAGAACGTCCTGCGACACGGCCCTGCAAAGAGGTCCGGGGCGTGGCACACCGCTAGGAAGAGAACTGCCAAGGCGCTCAGGAGGAAATAGTTGAAGACGTTCTGCTGCCGCGAGTAAATATCCGTCGTGGTGTGGAGATGCACGAGAACTTGAATGGTATCCTGCGCGATATCTACGACTAACCATGCATTTTGAGGATTCGCAGCAATACTTGCCGTGCTCATCAGATGGTGCCGATAAATGAGGATCCGCGCGTAGTTGCCTCGGAGATACAACAGCGCGCGTAGACGATGTGGGAGTCTCGGTTGCGCACGCGGTGCAAGGCCTAAACGCGGATGACGAAGTCTCAGATGGGGCGGAATCGAATCCATCCAATCTTGGGTTTTGAGATCCAGCGCTGCAGCGGTATCGTCTGGGATACTCTGAGACGCAGAGCCAAAGGGTGGGATGGCGTCCCAGATCTTGGAGCAGAGCTGGCCATATCCAACCATACACTTGAGATACAAATACTCCTCGTCCTACACACAATCAGCTGAGATCAACGTAATCTTGTTGTCGGTCCTTACAGGTTTCGGCAACTCCGGATCAACATCCTTATCGACAAGAGCAAAAGACAGACTCGTTCCAAAGCTCCATCGACGGTCTAGCACATAAACACACCAGAAGACCCGGGTCGCCAGTCGCCGAGAGTCCGAGTCTTTGAAGTTATCCAAGAGGCTGCGTTTTCGATGAAGGCCCATTTCTAGCGCTTCCCTGGCTGCTATGCCGATTGTGCGCCAGGCTAGTAAGTCTTCGCCGGCGTGGAAGTAGTATATGCTCTAAATGGTCAACGCGAGCTTTGGGGATCAGATGGTGAGACTTACTAGCATTGTGAGCAATTGTATCTCTTTGAGATCAACCTGTGGGCTGAGGATGCTCGACACAGTTGTCTCAACAGAGCCAACTAAAGCAATGCTCAACTCAAGATCCCCAGGATCTTCTAACAGAATGCCGATAGCCACCGCAACTCTTGCCAGGGCTATATCCTTGCTGCACAGCATAGAGGTAGATCCATCATTCTCAAAAGAGAGACCTCTGCCCTGAATGGCTTGTAGAATCTCCTTGGACAGCGCGATGTACTCGCCGATGTCTATAAAAGGATAGACCGATTCGATTTCTTCCCGGAAATTATCGAGATATTTAGTAACATCACTCGCAGTGCAACAGTCCCAGAAATTCAGATCCGTTATATGTCTACCGTTGGCAGGCTCTTCCAACGGCGATTGAGCACCGCTGGGCGGCATAGAGTCGAACTTCGGTACGCCCATGCGATTCAGAGACCGCTCGCTGACGAGGATACCAAACGCTGACCTCGTTGGGCCGACGAATTGCGGTTCTCTGGGGACATCTCCACGGGTACTCGCCGGTGAGTGCGTCACGATGTTATCTCGCGTGTGCGATGATACTGTTGATGCATCGTGGGTCTGATCTTTGAGTTCTCTCACCACTCCGACCAAGTCTGAAACTTGCTGCCGTAATTGCGACAGTTCGTGATGCAGAGATTGTATATGCTGGCTTCTGGGGCTATTAACTTGCGTCTTTTGAGGCGTGCAGATTACATACTCCTCTGCCTTTTCCTTTGCGGGTTGAATTGTGCTGGTAGCAAAGGTGCAGACTAAACCACCAGCGATACACCGCTCACAACTATTGTCTTGGGATGGTATACACTTGAGCTTTTTTCTCTTACAGTCATCGCTATCTCACATCAACTCCCATAATCTTACTATGCGACTGCGCACTCACCATGCCACCGAGGTGTATTTGCCCCTCTTTGACCGCCCGGACGCTGTATCAGTATTGCCGTCAACATCGGCAGCGTTCCGCTTTTTCGGCTGGCAAGCCGGCGTCTTCTCTGGAGTGGGTTGTTTGCTCATGGTCATCAGCGGTTTCCGAGGAAGGATGATGCAGGGCGACTGGGGACCCGTGAATTAGAAATCCCTGGTTAAGAAGCGGTCTCGGAACGGTTCCGAGTTCCGAATCGTTCTTCCGAGTCAACGCTCGGTTAAGCTTCACCCCGCAAATACCAATTTAGGGCGACGGCAATACGGATTAAAGTTCATGGAGGGTAGGTAATCGGAATGTTGTAATTTGCTGGAGTAGAGTAATATACATATGAACCGAGATGGCCATGGTTCACCGTTGCCTCTCCATTGTAGACATCACATACTATCAGCCTCCAATATGACGATCGCCAACCTCCTTGTGTCGCTAAACGACCAGGTCTGTGAGAACAAAGGCCAATCTCTTTTTGTTGCACTCTTGATCGGTCCTTTGATCTACATCCTCATCAATGAACTCGTCCGACACAACGCTAGAATCAGCAATCTAAAAGGACCCTCCGGACTACCGGTGATCGGCAATATCTGGGATATCCACATCAACGCTGCCGAGAAGTACCGCGCTTGGGCCAAGAAGTATGGGCCAGTGTATCAGATACAATTGGGCAATATTCCCATCGTTGTCGTCAACTCTGCTAGTGCGGCGAGGACTATCTTTGGTGCCAACGCTCAGGCGTTGAGTTCGCGTCCCGAGTTTTATACGTTCCACAAGGTACGTTTACTCTGCCTGCTCCGATCTCTTCTACCAGGCAGATATTAACGTTCATAGGTTCTCTCTGACACAGCTGGTACTACAATTGGCACCTCTCCCTACAGCGACTCTCTCAAGCGCCGTCGCAAGGGTGCAGCGTCTGCTCTGAACCGTCCCTCGGTCAACACCTACGTCGCCCACCTCGACGTCGAAACCCGGGACTTCATCAGAGAGCTCGTCGAGTATGGAAAAAGCGGCAGCACCCCCGTTGATCCCATGCCCATGATCCAGCGTCTGTCTCTCTCTCTCGCTCTGACCCTGAACTGGGGCGTCCGTCTCAAGAGCCAGAAGGACAATCTATTTGCAGAGATCACACATGTTGAAGAGGAAATCAGCCGCTTTAGATCAACGACGGGCAATCTTCAGGATTATGTCCCAATTCTTCGCCTCAATCCCTTCAACATGCATTCTTCCAAGGCCCGAGAGATGCGTAACAGACGCGATAAGTATCTCACCGCTTTGAACAAGGGTCTAGATGAGAGAATCGCCAACGGCACATACAAGCCATGTATCCAGGCCAATGTCATCATGGACAAGGAAGCCAAGCTGAGCAAAGATGAGCTTACGTCTATCAGTCTCACCATGCTTTCAGGTGGCCTGGATACCGTGACTACTCTTGTAGCCTGGTTTGTTGCTTACCTGAGTCAACATACGGAGATCCAAGAAAAGGCCGTGTCTGAGATTGCAAAGTTCTTCAGCCAGAAGGAGCCCATGTGTGATGTCAACGATGATCAAAAGTGCGAGTACATCGTTGCTTTGGTCAAGGAGTCGTTGAGATACTATACTGTTCTCAGGCTGGCGCTACCTCGGGCTTCTATCCGGGATATTGTTTACGAGGGTATCACTATTCCAAAGGGAACTGTCGTGTTCCTGAACGCGTGGGCTTGTAATATGGGTAAGTACACTACCATATCCCTTCCATCATTGCTGTGCTAATACCCACCAGACGACCAGGTGTGGTCCGACCCCGATGTCTTCCGTCCCGAGAGATGGTATGAGCAGCCTGATGCTCCTTTGTTTACGTACGGCGTCGGTTATCGCATGTGTGCTGGATCTCTCCTCGCAAACCGCGAGCTATACCTGCTCTACATGAGACTTCTCAACAGCCTCAAGATTGAGAAGTATGATGATGTGGATTGCCATCCTGTCAGTGGCAGCTTAGACCCTGCGAGTCTTGTTGCCATGCCACGTAGGTACAGGGCTACCTTTACGCCTCGGGATCCCGAGGCACTGAACAAGGCTCTAGCTGTGGAGTGAGCGGGGTTGGAATAGAAACTGTGGTCTAGTCGGGCGATGAATGGTAGTTTTGAGTAAAAATTTCGTGTGGCTATGTATTTGCTAGCGACAATCCAGAACCTTTCTCAAGTCTTGAATAAGGACAGTACGTTCTTGGCATACTTGTGGTATAAAGCGCTGATAACAACATCAGACCTGACTATGTATGACCTTGTTGCAGCTACTGGGCAGCCTTCTCAACAATCGAGACCACCTTGGGAAGAGCTGCCTCATTCAAAAAGGGAACATGTCCCGCGTTGACCTTCTCCACGCAAGCGCCATCTCCCATAGCGCCCGCCATGGCCAGCTGTCCTTGCACAGGAATGCATCGATCCAGCTCACAGACAACGTATGTCCGCGGCACCGTGACATCAGTGGCGACAAAGTGCGATGGCGTTTCAAGACTGGCTGTGCTTTGATCCACGCACTCACTGAGTGCCTTGTCTGCTACCCCTGAGCTTGTGTCGTGGTAAAAGGTATTCCTGGTCTTGTCGTTCAAGTAACAAATGTCTTCCTTTGGAATCATGGCTGTCAGTCGGGGTGAAAGCAGAAGTGGTGGATGGCAACTCACAGTTCTATCTACAATAGGCCCATGGGTTCCTCCAATTAAACTTAGAAGAGAAAGTCCCTTCGCGGGAAGCGCAAATGCCGAGACGTACACGACGTGCGAGATACCACCGGACAAGCCTCTCTCCTCCCTCTCGTGAACCTGGTAGCCTTCAGCGGCGGCCGATCCTGGGATACCGCCGTAGCTATGACATACCAAGACAATGCGCTTTCCCTCGTCAAGGGAAGGCTGCAGTGCTACTCGGATGGCTTTGACATCGTCCAGATGCGTCTTGTTCTTGATATCTTCGGCCTTTCCAGCTGACACGTTATCGGGCTGGAGGACAGTGAAGCCCTTGTTGGCCAAGGATTTAACAAAGTCCTTGTAATGGCTTGCGCGATGCCAAGCGCCCTGGACGATGGCGATGACAGGCTTTTCTGAATTCGGAGTCATGGTTGAGAGAATACCAAAACGTAGTTTGGCTGCCACTGGCTGAATAGTAAGCAAATATAGCGATCATGGACTACATTATATACTTGAGCATAGGGGTCAGTACTAAGCGTTCTTGGCTACCGTCAGCCCTACCTGAACTGTGTCCCATCACCACCGAAGTCGCTATACAGATAGAGAATGGATCAATTTGAACAAGCCGGACCTACCATGTCAATCAGCAACACCCATATCCCCTGCAGCTGCTGACATCCTCCGTCCTGTCATCCCATCTGACAGAGGCTGACGGGATTACATCCTGTCAGCAATTAGCACCCATTGTACTCAGGGTTTAAACATGAATTTTACCCATCAAAGTCTGAGCTTATCCCCTTAAACGCCTGTCAGCTGAAGAATGACAGTTATGTTGGTGGTTGATTGAGTCTAGATTTGATAGTGTACATTTGTCCACTATGATATCCCCATATGATCCAATCCTTTCGTCTCGGGGACTTTGACCGGAGAATGTCCATTGTTCTCCAAACTGATTATTGTCCCTAGCCCTTACAACTTGAAAGGGCTGTTGGGAGGGTTGGCGCCCAGAGCGAGCTCCATTCCAGGATCAATCTTCTCCATCGCCCTCTGATACGCCTCTCTTTTCGCAATTCGCTCGAGGTATTTCAGAATGTTCGGGTAATCCCCCAGACTGTACGGCGAAAAGTATCGCATCGTAGTCAGAGGGAAAAGAACCATGATATCAGCAGCAGTGAACTCGCTACCAGCAAGCCACTCATTGTTCTTAACCCGCTCGTCCAGCATCTGAAGAGCACTGCCATACCTGGCCTTTCCAAATTGCACAACAGGGTTATCGTCGCCCAGCTTCGCAGAATTGATCAACATGATTCGTCCGAGGGCAGGGTGAAGGGTGCCATCAGCCCAGTGCCACCAGTACAGAAAGTCGGCGTAGGCAGGGTCGTCAGGGCGCAGAAAGAGCTTGCCGTTGGCGTATTTGTGGCTGATGTATTCGATGCAGGCGCAGCTCTCGGCAAGGGTGATGTCTCCGTCCTGGATAACAGGGGCGGCGCCCATGGGGTGAAGAGCTTTGAACTCAGGTGGTGCGAGCAAGGGCGCTCGCTTGTATGTCTTCAGGTCATATTCTACGCCGAGCTCCTCGCAGAGCCAGGGAATGCGCTCTGATTGGGAGACCTGGAGGTGGTGGACGGTAAGAGGCATGGTTGGTGTCTTGACTGAGTGCAGGGAAATAGTAGCAGATGTTGAGATATCAAT
The DNA here is from genome assembly GCA_012977755.1 of Fusarium nurragi. Taxonomy (NCBI): domain Eukaryota; kingdom Fungi; phylum Ascomycota; class Sordariomycetes; order Hypocreales; family Nectriaceae; genus Fusarium; species Fusarium nurragi. Next base: position 90,377 of record JAALXI010000078.1, read on the forward strand.
CACTACTTATACCGCTTGGTCGCAATCGTCATTATGGAGTTTAGCATTTCCCGTGCCGAGGCATTTCCCGGTCCCGCTCCTGCCCGCAACTCCGCTAACCAATGACGTTATTTGCCGACTCGGACAATGCCCCAACGCTAATGATTTGTAATGGTGGAATCATCAAACATCCTGACCCTCACAAGAATTAGGCCCAATTATATTCGTAAGCTGGTTTTGGTTTGCTCATAGCATCGAGTGCCCATCACCTATATCCCAAGAAAGAAAATTCATGTTCAGGAACGAGAGGTCCATATTGTCATCCGTTGGTAGGAGAGTCATCATATCAGCGTCAAGAAGCGAGTTAAACATGTCCAACGTCGGCCATTCACTTCCACCCAGGTCAAACTGGCCCACCGTTTGAGAACTCTCTGTGTTAGGATGAAAGGAATCCAATGGTAGGCACAAACCCTCAGAATTCAGGTTTTCAGAGGTTTGGCTATTTGCCTGGACGCCATTGTCTGGTGTGTTCTGGCTTCCCACCGCTTCAACTCTGTCCTGTTGAATAGCTGCAACACTGATCGTTTGTTTCGACGTCAGATCATGGCTCTCCTCCCCTGGTTTCACGTATCCGTGGTCGCCAGATCGCAGTATCCCATTGAACTCCAGGATAGATGATTTGGCCGCTGACAGGTCAACTTCAAAGCTGGTGAATGCAGAGACATCTGCATACTTGGGTTCATTGGAGAGCTTTGGTGGGTTCCGTTTGTGCATATCGTGGAGACATCGGGCATAAACTTGCTAAAGTCCAGATCAGTTTAGTTAACCTCATAGACACGATCGAGTCGGAATTTTACCAAAAGAGAGGCTAACTTCCAGTAAGCTGACATCCCCTGTATCATACTAATATTCGTCTCGACATTGGCACGGGCTCGTTCTTTGACTGATGGCTCGGAGCACCAAAGAAAGGGCATTTGAACAGCGCAACTCGAATATGCCGCATATGCAACAAATAGCGGCATTGCACTTATTTGGCAGTTACTAGCGACGACAGCCTTGATCAAACTTGAGATCGCACAACCATTCTCGAACGCAACTTGGGCGGATACTTGTCTTGCAGATGAGTAACTGCTATCGCCTTTTGACCAACAGAAGAGCGGTACGATGGACGAATGTAGCGCGCAAAGTGATTGGCGATATACAAGATTCACAAGGAGTACCTTGGGTAATTCTCGTTGCTCGATGCTCAGGAAACGAGAAGTGTCAAGTTTGAAGCCACTTGGGACGTTCTGCCACCAAGTCGATATCTCATTCTCAATTCGGAAGATTTCCTGGAGGCGAGAACTGAATTGGCTCTCTTTTGATTTGACAGCGGACACAACAGAGCACCTTCAAATGTCAGCGCGAGACAAGAAACGATCGAGGAATCTTAGATACCAAAGAGTCAGACCGCGTATCAACTCGGCAAAAACACCAGACTTCACACCATTTCTGATCGTAGCTGCACATAATGGCGCAGTACACGCTGCAAAGTCTTTTCCAAGCCATGGTAGCGGCAAGCGGTCAAAGTCTGCAATCGCCTCAAACTGAAATAGCTTTTCCGAGCTGAAACAATGCAACAAGTAGCACGCCCAAAACCGTCTTCTGTGAATCTCAGAATCCAGTGCCGAGCTACGACTGGAGGTTTGCGGGCCTATGCCAATGATATGAAGCAGCTGACATGCATTCCCTAATGATCTGAGTAGATACGTAACACGCTATGAGGAGATCTTACCTTTATGTAAATAGCTTATTCTCCATGATCCTTGACTGTGCCAGAATAAAGAAAGATTGCAGAACGTTACAATGCTATCCTCATTCAGCTCTTCGGCCTCTTGGAATGCAAGTCCACCAGCTTTCTTTGCCCACTTGGTCATGAGCCCATCTTCCTTGAGAGTAGCGCTACCTGATTCGTCACGGTAGAAACTTGGGAGTCAGTCAACTGATCCTTCACGGGTGGGATACACTTACTTTGCTCCCCACGCGCAAATGCTGAGAAGAATATGAGGTCGGACAGTTCGGTCTGTGAGTGATTGTAAAAATGTTTCCTTGTGCAACAGTAGGTCCGACTGGTACACATTGTCGAAGTATAGTTCGACGAGAACGGAGACTAAAGATGCTGGAACCCCTTGGTAGAAGTCCCTGTTGGCATCAAGTGAAGCTGCAGGTGCCAAAGACCGTGAAGGAGCAAAGGTAGATGCACATCTTCCGGGAGTGGTTCCAGCGATGCCCTTTGAAGTTCGAATTCGCACAAAGTTGCCATCATAGCAGCATATGTTTCTGAGCCTGACACATCTTCTACAGCTCGGTCTCTCCCCCGAGCAACGTATCTTCAAGACCGGCGTCAGTGACATAATACTCTCTGCGAACTAGATCATATACCTTTTGCTTTTTGCATATACTACAAGCCTTGCCAGGACGTCCAGGGCCATTGACCATGATGTTGCGATAAGACAGAATGTGAATACGATTCTGAAACAGAGCCTGCATGGGGTGTAAGCAGGAGAGCGTAAGCACAAGGATGCTGAGGAAGATGGTTTTTCCGAGTTTAGTATAACAAAAGTTGATATCGAGGTGTGAATTAGGTTAACCACATAATTAGCTTTTGGCCGTATGTGGCAAAACATGCATATTGCGATTTTATTAGCACATTCGATCTCAAGTTGACGATACACTAACTGGTCCACAGCTGACGAGCCGTTACAGATCAAACGCAAGTATAACCATGGATGTTCCTGTTCCCCATTGCCTTCCGCCTATCCCTGAAGCCTTGGCAGTCAAGTAACCCCACTGGGAATCAGTCTGCTGAACGTCACAAGGCGGGTGCTCTGTGGCTGCTGTTTGCTGTTTGTGGTGTAGGGATGGCATTAATCATTGAAGCTTGAAAGATTGTATGTCCCCAGTGGCTCTTGCGATTCACACACTGCGGAAGCTTCAGTAGATACATGGCGACCTTATACTTCACTGGGCATCTCCGTTCCGATTCCGAACTTGCTGATTCGTTAGGTTAAGTTCAATTGGGTCCCGCAACCCTCATTTCTTCTTGGCATACATGCATCCAGAAGTCTTCCGCATTCTGTTAAGTGAGTGCGACAAAGATGATTACGGGGAGTCTTACCTTGGTATGTTTTCATTTGGCTGTCACCGATCCCCAAGAAGAAACAGGACTTTCGGATGGAACAGCAGAAATTATGGTGGGAGGGCTGCCTGTCCCAGTTGCTTACTGCTAGGAATGCGAATCCGCCGACCGGAGCCCACCGTCTCACATCATACGCTATACGCCCTAAGCTCCGAACAACTACACTGGATTCAGTTAGCCTCGCACCTCCCTAAGGATCCTTGAGGATGCGCAGCCCTGCCAGGCCAGGCGGTAAGCATGATGATAAGCCTAAACAACAATACATGACGCTCTAGTCGACTACTGCTTACTGGACAGCTTAGGCGATTTTTATCAGCATCCGACATATCCGGCTGTTATCTTTCTGGAAATCTCCTCAATCAACATTCCTAAACAATTATCCATCATGGTTGTCGAGAACTCCAATCTGTCCGCCAAGTTAAAGTGTCATCTAGCCCACACAAAGGCAAGGCTTTACCAGCCTGATGCATCGGACTACAAGCAGGTTGAACAGTGCTTCATCCAAAAGCCTGTTAAAACCCTCGGAATTGTCAAGCCGCAAGAAGCAGATGAGGTAGCGTTGGTTGTCCAATTCTGTCTTGAGAACCATGTCGAGTTCAGTGTCCGATCAGGAGGACATGATTGTGCAGCCCGCACACTTGTTGATGGTGCCTTTGTCATTGACATGAGAGACATCAACCATGTTGTCGTCTCGGAGGACAAGCGCAGCGCAAGAATCGGAGGAGGAATACTCATCGGGCAGCTAGCTAAGGATCTGGATAGAGAGGGTTTAGCTACACCTGTGTGAGTAACTTGCACAAGGAATAGGTCTGACATTGTGAGACTAATAATTTATAGTGGTACGATCGCATCTGTGGGATATACCGGATGGAGTACCCTCGGCGGCTATGGCCCATTGACATCGCACTATGGACTGGGAGTTGATCAAATCCTCGGTGCCAAGATCGTCAATGCCCGTGGGGAAGTCCAAACTGCCAACGAAGAGATGCTGGCTGGCATCCGAGGCGGCGGTGGATCCCTCGGTATAATCACCGAGCTCACTATCAAGGTTTATCCCGTTGACAAAGTACGTGTGCCAGCTTGGAAACTGAAACCTTTTTTCTGACCAGCCTAGATTCTTTCCTCAACCATTATCTACGAATCGAGCAACATGGAAATGGCAATCACGTCGTATACGCAGTATTATGAAAAGCTACTTGCCACTGATGAGCTACCGATTCAGCTTCAGCTGCAGCCATTGGTTTTGCAAATGCCCGGCCAAGGAGTAAATTTCCTGGTAATTATTAACTGGCACGGAGAAAACAAAGAGGAAGGACGCGCCTGGGTCGAGAGATTCAAGAACGCAGGGACATGCGTGATGGAAATGACCCAGGAGCTGCCACTTGGTGAACTCCTCGAGAACAACGAGAAGATGGTTACTTGGCCCTCATACGGTCGAGTTTTCACCCTCAACGTCAAAGAATTAACTGAAAAGACCATTTCGGTACTTGCCAAGCATTCCCCTAGTCCACCTGGTGGTGGGCTGATCTACTCATACCACACATTGCTCTCCGCGCAAGAGCCTACACAGAAGTCAGTATTTGGCACACGAGCTCGGCACCACATGCTCGAGATCTACGCCGTTGTGGCAGACGAGGCCGTCGCGGAGGACCGCGTGCAGTGGGCTGCGCAAGTAAAGGCCGAAATTGAGAAAGAGGATGCTGATAATATTCTCGAGGGTTCCTACATCTCCCTGGCCTCTCACGAGGACGCAGATCTGAAGAAGATCTATGGACGTCATTACGAGACACTGGCTGCTCTGAAGAGGAAGTACGATGCTGAGAATGTGTTTAAGCATAGTATTCCTCGGCTGCTCCTGTCTGAGGCTGAAAGCGAGATGACAGAGTCTGGAGTGATATGGGGGGAGAAAGAGTCCTTCTAGATTTCTTAGTTTTCCACGAGCTAGAGACTTGGACTGCTAATTCTCAAAAATCAATATTCTATGTGCCTTTTACATGATGGCCCTGCACTTGACCACGTGTTACCCCACGGCTCCTGCAAAGATAATGACAGACACCCTGGTAAATAGCCAAATGAGCCAAGCTAGCTCTATTGGTAGTCTAAACGTCATGGTATCCCTACACGACAGGGACCGGTCTGACTTCCCTGATCTCACCTTGATAATATTATGATTTCCAAGTATGCATATAAGTCATGCACAAGCATCAACATTATCCACAGCGCCAGCATAATCATATCCTTCTTCTTAAATCACGATTCCTTTTCCTTTAGTCTGTCACCTGATCTCATGTTACGTTACTAAATCGCGCAACGCCAAGTTCAACGATGGACGGATTTTCAGCGGCCTGCTGTAGTGGCCCGGATTCCAGCTAAATGGATGATTGCTGCGTTGGCGTGGTTCGTTGCATGGGGAGTTCGTACCAACGCACGAATCATGAGCTTGGGACTTCTAGAAGTGGTGGGTCAGAGGACCACCTGCATGAACGGGGATCAGGATGCAAATTGCCTCAATTGGAACCACAGCCTGTCTAAGGAGGGGTTGTTCAAAAGTATCTTGCAAAATGTCCACAGGCATCATCATTCATTGAGAGGCATTTTGTATAGCCGTTAGTTTGGTGTAAGAGTAGAAGCGCTTCCAGCTTACAAATTCATACTGCAATTTATTTAACCTAGTCTGATCCCAGAGTCTGGTCCCATAGCTGTAGATCGGCCTTCTAAATCAATAGTCTATATGCACTGCGACACTGCAGGGTGGAGACTGGGGATCCTACGAGACATCATATCACCCAGCTGTGCCGTATATGCACCTTACAGCCGAGGATTCATGCACCTCACATTAAGTTAAATATTGGCTGCTAAACCATCTTTGCGGCTGAGTAGATAAGTGTTAAAAGGCCGTTTCTTAGGAGGGATTCTGGTCATGTTGTATTCTTAGACCCAGTTTATTCTATCTTTCCCTCTTGAGTTCTTTACTGCTCTATATCGTAATGGGTATCCCGTTAAGCACACTTAGGTCTCGGTGGCGGACACCCCATCCAGTCGAGCCAAAATCACGTCACCAAGCGGCACCTGCACCAAGCCAGCAAGACCTAAGGTCTTTCATACAGCATTTAATCACGTCCTTTACCAATGAGATCGGATATTCGCCACCTACCACTACAGAGAATGACTCCCTCTGGAAAGCAATGCGCCTATATGCAGACAGAACAGGCATCCCGTACCAGGAGGGGAGTCATTCATGGAAGTGTTTTAAGATGGGATATATATATCCAGTGGTGAGTACACTAGCCGAAGCGTGTCAGAGTATCAACAATAACGCAGATGTGTAGCTCTGCTTCCCTGACCATCCATTTGAAGTGCAAACCTTTATCGGCATCTATTCCTGGCTAGGCCTTCTTCTAGACGACGAAGCCGCAAACCATCTCGACGAATTCCAGACATTCCATGAGCGATTCTGCGCAGGCGAGAAGCAGCCCATACCTCTGCTGCAGGGGTGGGCGGACCTGATGAAGCTCTCGTTCAAGTACTGGGATTCCCAAGTCGCCGGTTTCATCGTCTCTTCGTCTCTCAACTTTCTAAACGCCAACGCTCTCGAAGCCCGCAACGAGTTCGGTCGTATCGAGAGGACTAAACCTGGGCATCGCTGGGCATGGTTCCTGCGCGAGAAAGACGGCGTGGGAGAAGCATTCGCCTGGTTCACGTTCCCGAAGGCTCTTTGCCCAGATATATCACTCTTTATCGAAGCGATACCCGATCTCGCTGCATGGCACAGTCTCACTAACGACGTACTGTCGTGAGTTTGCTTGGCTCTCGTTTGTCTCAAAGGCATGACTGATTATGTGTAGATTTTGGAAAGAGGAGAAAGCTGGAGAACAGTACAATTACATCCATAACACGGGGTGGTACGAGAACAAAGACGCTCGGACAGTTTTTCAGGACGTTATTGACGACGTGAAACTGAAAACTCAAAATAGTACGTCTCGATCCAATTTCCTATATTTGTTCCTAAACTCGTGGTGTGAATGAGAGTGTCCTTCTCGCCCACATCCGGTATCATCAACAACGACCAGAAGCAAATATTTAGATCCTGGAATGGGAGTATCTAACATTCTTTGTTTTAGTGCGGACCGTACTGTATGGCAGAAATCCATCCCTACGGCTCTTGAATTGCCATATGCTGGGCTATATTTCTTTTCACAAGCTCATTAGTCGGTACAGGCTGTGGGAGGTGGGGCTGGGAGAGGACGCCACTGATAAGACACTAGAAGCTGAGCAGAAGCATATTTAACACGCCGCGGCTTAAGTCATAGCCATCCAATAAGTCAACTTCAATTGGATATATTAAGCAACCGATAATGCTTAAATGACCTCGACTGCGGTCTGGCTCCTGAATTTGCTGCATGGTGTGGTACTAATTCGGTAGGCTGAGACCTGCGCTTCAAATCGGACTTAGTTGGTAGCAGCCTGACTATTGATCGATAGTCCACGCCACTAACAATCTATAAGAATTAATGGCCCCATATTGGTATTGTTAAAAGTAACCCATTTCCCACGGTTGACCTTGCTGGTTGCATTTCATTTTGTACACCTCCACGCTCATTAACTTGTTGGTCATTGAACCACTTCCTTTCGTTCTCAACATGCGCTTCTCACTATCGTCCCTCACTTTCTGCCTGCTTTCAAAGCAGACAGGTATCGCTTTGGCGGGACCATGCAGGCCCTCGCCCAGTACCACACTCGGTGAAGCCTCTCCAACTGCTACGCTCACCGAAGAGCCAACCACTGTCACTCTCAGCGGAGCCTCGACCACTACGCTTAGCGAGACTTCAAGCATTGCATCGCTTGCTGAAGTGACTACCACCACGGCGGTTGCTGAATTGTCAACTACAACATCGGCCAGTGCCCCCGAGGGAACCCCTCTCCAAGCTGTTCTGGGCGACGGCAGAGAATTAAGTGCTTATCTGCCTTCGCCAAACACCAGCAGCGGACACATCAACAGCGATCCAGATGTGCAGGAAGCTGCAGCCATCTTCGCCATTGATCCCATCACCAGTCGTCTCTACGCGGCACTTCCTGACGGTTCCAGGCGCTACGCCGAGACGACTTTCCCAAACGGTCACAGCTACGGCTTCCTCTTCGATACCGCAGAGGACATCGACCAAGATACGTACTTCGACTTTGTCACGTGTACTTCGGCGACTGGTGGCTTTCTCAACTGCCAGGCTGAGACCAGCCAGACTCATATGTACTTCAACTATGCAGATCCCGCTTTGGGCGGAAACAGCAAGTACTACACTACCGATTCTCCCGACAGTAACGGCTGGCCATCTGTTCAGTTTCGACTCTCAGAGGTTTGAACATCTTGCGTGGCATTTCCGAGTCCGTTGACTATATACAGATGGGCAGGATAGCATATGAATTGCATTCGTACTCTGTGCTTCGCTTAGAGCCACTTTTATCAACAGATATTTTCTAGTAATGGTACTGCTCAACAAGAGTTCAAGATATATAATACAAAAGGGGCTTTCGCCCGAAGGCTTTCCCCACTGAGCTCGGCAGAATGTAATTTAATTATATATTTATTACTGATCGCAAAGGAAAGAGTTGGTCTATCTGTAGTGATCTAGTAGCATATCTTCGCCACTATGTGACCATTGCCCAACATTGATATTCCCTTCCATCAGAAGTACAAATATGTACAATTTAGTAAACTCTTCTAGAGCATCCTTAGGCTATCGATATCAAACTCATGAGACCACTGGTGTGGCTCTGCGGTCACTTATTCACTCTTCCCCCAAATATATTACATCCGGTTCTTGTCTCCAAATCAGATGTGATAGGCAAGCCAAGTTATTGAATTGCCTTGCATAAGTAAAATTACGAACCAAAACTCTTCCCAACACCTTTCCATATTTGCCAAAACATCACAGCCACGTAAGATCCGATTTCCCTCCCGGCAACATCACCCGCAAAGGCCAAAACTTGGCCTGATAAATCTCCCCAACAATCTTCTTCAACCACGTAGTCGCCAGAACCGGAAAAACATACTCGAACCTCTCCTTCATAGAAACTTCCACCGCAGCATCCCAGGACCGGCGTGCACTCTCGCCATCGCCCAGGGCTATCTGGGCATGAGCTATAGATAACTGGATGATGGCTGCTGTCCAGCCATGCCTGGATTTAAAGATGGAGAGGGTCTGCATCGTTTGCCCGGCGAGTTGCCAAATCTGCAGGGCTTGGGCGAAGTTTAGACGCTCGTGTTCGATCCGCGCTGAGAGGATGAGACGCCTCATGCGAAGAACCTGATCGTTGAGATCATCCAGCTCGGGCGGCTCGACACTCGTCAACTCTTGGAGAATCGGCGTTGCTTCATCAAGACGGCCGAGGCCTATGTAGCCCTCTGCCATCGCCATGATCAACCGACGGAATGGGCGACCCTTCCTGGCAGTCATGCCATCAAGCTCTACTTGGATGATCTGAAGAGCTTTCTCGTACTCGTGCAGCTCGCAGTGGATCTCCGCTAGCCTCGTGACAATGAGCAACCGTGTGTTGTGCCGGATTGGTATCGTCGAGTTGAGCCAGAGATGCTGCTCCAGAGACGCCCTCGTCGTTTTGAAGTCTCCGATAGAGTGGAAGAACTTGGCAGCCACGCCTTGAAGTCTCCGCGTAACCTCGATCTCGAAAGTGGAAAGCGGATGAATACCTTTCCAATTATAGATAGTCGAAGCAACGTCCTTGTCATACCTGTGGATCTTATTCTCGATGTTGGAGATATGCAGTCGTCCTCGCAAGGCGTTATCAGACCGCGTATCTCCTCCATTGTCCGCGGCTAGGAACTCGAGTATAAGAGCCTCAGATCTTTCAAACTTTCCATCTATTCGAGATATTATGCTGTCGAAGAGTGCGACTGAAGCCTGGAAGTAGTACGACATGCTTTTGCGCAGGAGTGACTTTGCTCGTTCGACGGCCGCCTGGCGGATGGAGAAGAGATCGCGCTCGCAGAAGAAGAGAAGGGCTTCTATGATGCACGGCCGCAGTGATGTCGGTATCCTTCTCTGGCGTGTCGCTCTATCGAGGAGATTCCAAATGGCTTTCTTGATAGGCAATGGCCTGTATGCATTAGCTAGAGTGAAGCATAACTTGAGTGGAAACTTACCAGTTGACTTTCCCTTCATAACAAGGAGGACAAGCGAAGCATATCAGTCGAAGAGAAACAATTGCCCAATCCTCCACCGTCTGCGGCGACAATCTGCTAAACAGCCCTTTTTGCACGCCAGGGTGAATAGACCAAACGAGCGTCCCATCTTCCAACGCGTGCTGGGTGACCTCAGGGCGCTGGCCGACTTGAGAGAGCTGATCATCGTTAGACAAGAGCGCGATGAGATCAGGCGTGAATCCAAAGTCGGCAGCAGCAGTGCCTCGGACCTCGCCATCGCTCGACCAGCGCCTCATTGGGATTTTCACGGCCTCGAGTAGTTCGACCGGAACCTCGTTGCCGCCTAAGGCATGGAGAAGGAGGAGGCCTTGTTCAGAGGGTAGGAAGCAATCGGCATATTCTATCAGTAAGTTTTGATGCGAGAGAAGCAGTGAAGGATCTACATATTGGTGAGTGTAGGTTCACGAAGCTTGGTGTAGATGTCCTTACCTTCGAGCTGTTCCGAGATCAAGCGCTGCACAAAAAGATGCAAGTCGGGAGCTTCGGCGCCAATGTTTTGGATGTGGTCGAACGCCTCGTTGTCATCCATGTTCAAGTACCTCTCATATCTAATCGCGTGAGCTTCGTCACCAGATCCAAGGTTTGTTACTTACGTAGAAGCAGGAACCTCTGGAGGAAGCCAAAGAATGGAACCAACCCCCCCAAGTCTCCGTGCGATCTTGATGTACTTGCTGCCAGCATAGCGCAACTCAGATAACGTGCGCCCCTGGATGATATTCGACACATCCTGCGACATCCACGCATTGTCGTCCAATTTCGATCTCAAGAATATCGTAACGCAAGCAATACGACGCCGCAATTCCTGATGCAGCGCATCACCCGGAGACGTCCAGAACCTCTTGGTGTCATCTTTGAAAGCATCGTGCAATTGCCTGGTCCTCCTAAAGCCAAGCGGCTGGAGAGATAAGATCTTTGCTGTTCGCTGGTTGCTTGGAATGATCTGGTAGCGCACCTCTTTCGAGAGGGATTTATTCCTTGCAAGGATTGTCCGGACCGCCTCGAGGTGCTTATTCAAGCTCGACGCAAGATTGGCGGCTTTTTTCGGATCAAAGTTATCAATCAGCTGATTGACACTGCTGCAGCAGCAGGCCATTTTGGCTGATCGAGAGAATCTCGATGGGCTGATCTTTTTTCACTGTGAGAGATAATCAGGATCTTCCAGGGGAGATACGCAAGCGGCCCTTAATTCAGCGGGGCTTGGTTCCTCACTGTGAAAAAAAGAAAAAGGTCTCACTCCGATACAGGACCGTTTCGGACGAGCTAACTTGTTCAGGAGAAGATGGGCTCGTGCCGTCTGGGCGGTAATTTCGAGGCTTGATACACATGTTATCGTGTCTTTGGGCAGCAGGTCACTTGATATGATATGGATCTATCTACAACAGCAATTCGAGCCGAATCCCGGGCTAGGAGAGCTAGGAGAAGCATGAGACATATCTCCCGTAGTAGTTTGTATACAGGCAGCTCTTCAGCAGAATGGAGTGCTTTTCGACTGCTAGAGATCATTCTGTTGCTTGAGTAGATACTTACACCTGAGACTCAGCTTAACTGGACTTTGCCAGCTCTCCCGTGAGCGTCACGCCAAGTGGGGGATCTAAGTGGACCTGTCTGAAAACCTTGTTGAAATTACCGTGGCAGACCCACTAAAGTTTGATCTGATAAAGGCCCTGACATCCAGCCTTTGATCTGATAATCTCTCCCCAATCATTGTCTCTCTGCAGAGCCTGTCTGAAAGATCCCAAGTTTCTGTAGATGGAGTCTTCAAAGGTCACGGCTGAGAAGGCCTCGGCGAACGTGGCACCCGTCTCCGACCAGTCGGATAACGGCAGTGAAGACCATGGCAAGAAGCCTGTGCCTATGAGTATGAAGATACTCTCTGTCGTCATCGTGAGCATGATTGGCTTCGGTGGGCATTGGAGTAGTGGTGTTACCGGTGCTCTCAAGAGTACCTTGAAGAAGGTAAGTTGGCTCCTCCATGCAATAAAGATGAGCGGTCGCACTAACGTCTCCTAGGAACTCCACATCTCCAACACGCAATATGCAGTCCTCGACACTAGCGAGAGCTTCATCAAGACAGCTCTGATCTTGGTCAGCGGTGTTCTCACGGACCGATACGGCGGTGCAAGTACGTAGCCTCGACTCACCCTCTGCTGCAGATACTAACATCACCTCAAGACACCATGCTCTGGGGCAACGCCGTCTTCAGCCTGGGCGCAATCCTCGTTGCAGCCGCCACGACCATCCGCAACTACAAGTTCATGATTGGCGGCGTAATCATCCAAGCCCTGGGCGACGTGGCCACCCAGGTCGCCCAGTACAAGATCTTCTCCTCCTGGTTCCCGCCGTCGTCCGGGTTCGCCTCCACCCTGGCCTTCGAACTCGGCATTGGAAAGATCGGCTCGTTCGTCGGGAAAGCCACCGCCAACGTCATCTCCAAGAACCTCGGCGACTTCAGCTGGGCGTACTGGATGGCCGTGTTCATGAACCTCTTCACCAACGTCGCGACTCTTTTCTTCTGGTGGTTCACGCGCTGGTGCGAGAAGCGATACGCTGGAACAAGAGATCCTGCCACAGGAGAGAAGCTCACCGAGAACAACAAGAAGTTCGAGATCAAGAAGATGCTTACCCTTCCTTGGTCTTTCTGGCTGATCTGTCTATTCTCTCTCTTCCAGACCTCGACGGCTAGTGTCTTTGCTTCCAACAGTACTGAACTGGCTGAGCAGCGATTCAACATCTCCGCTGTCAAGGCGGGCTGGTATTCTTCCATGTCGCAGTACCTCGGTTTCTTCTTCGTGCCTTTGGTCGGAATCTTCGTCGATATGATGGGACAGCGGATCACGCTCATGCTTGTCTGCGGTCTGGGAATGCTATTGTCCATGTGCCTGGTGGCTTGGGGACCAAGCGTATCTGGAACAGCGGCCAGCTTTGGCATCTTTGCTGTTGCCACTTCGCTAGGTCCTACCGTCATCATCGACAGTATCCGCACAAGCATGTGGTACCAAGAAATCTTTGGATCAGGCTACGCCATCAAGATCGCCATCAACAACAGCATGACGATCATCGTCGGCCTTATCGCAGGCGTGATACAAGACCGCGACGACAACAGTTATAACAACGTGACCATTCTCTACGCCACACTCGCAGCCACATCAGTCGTTGTCGCATGCCTCATGTTCGCGCTGAGCTTCACGAGCGACCTCATCGGACACCTGCAGTGGAGTCGAAAGAAGAGGGTTGAGAACGGGCATGTTATTATCGCCAAGAAGCAGGAGTTCGAGAGCAAAGGTCACGCTGAGCGGAATGGCAAGTTAGGACTTGCCAGCTTTTCTGCTGTCATCGTCCTTATTCTTGGCGCGTGGGTGGCTTACTTCTGGGGCTTGGCTACCAAGAACACCTACAATTGACGACGATGGGCTGAAATAGCTGGGATCGGCAGAAATTGCTTAGAGTATTGTATGAAATTTACGGAATTTTTATTGCACATATTTGAATGGTTTGTTGTGTTATGTGATTGTGGTTGCTGTATGTCATGAGGATTCTGGGTAAGGGAGTAATGAAGGTGATGCTGCGATTGAGCGGCTGAGGAACTTCTCTTGATGTAGCGCCATGCAATGGAGATTCCAACGAATGGGAAACGAAGGAACATAAACATTCTTTCAGAATTCCCCAAGAAACACCTCAAGTATATAGACAAGTATCCCGATCATAGCGCTATTCCCCCTCATTACCTTCTCTCCAAGGGGACTCGGTGATGTCTCCGTGTCGAGGAAAGGTGGATCGCCCCCAACCCCGGGCTACAGGGCTCGTATACGCGCACTACTCCACAGAATCAAGCATGGAAGCCTTGGCTGTTTGCGCGCTCCGATTTATTCCATGAGCATGATGACTTGTATATCGCCAAGTGTCATCCCTTTTGCCGCGATATCACCTGTGAACGCCCAGCCAGCTGCGGTTGTTGAAAAGTGAAGGACGTTTTGTGAACATGTCTCGGGTGATATTCTAGGACACGCGCCCCAGCCTAAAGAAACAGATGGGGGGTTTGTCAGATCCTGGTGGAGGTATCTTTTGGAGGAAACATGAGATTACGCCTTGCTTGTTGTGCATGGTTGATATGCCCAAAGCTGTTGTTCATTGCTTAACGGTTATAGCCTTCAGGCTTCAACAGCCACGGATAACCTTTCACAGCACAATTGCTTAAACATGATGTTCTCAATCACCACTTGACCCCAAGTGGCGACATTCCTGTTCAACATCCTTCCCATCTCGCTTAAAACTGAGTTATGTTATGCTTGATTGTCAGACCGCCCATCAACCAGTTTTCCCCCCCTCAGTTACCCCGAGACATGTGGAGCACCCAGACATTTGGGGGAGTTCAACCCCACGTTTATCCAAGGTATCTGAATCATGAGCCTCCAGCCAAGACCGAATCCCTTTTATCCCGGTAGCACAGCGACCCCATGGCGAGAGCATCTGGACTTTCCAGCCACGAAATTCCCCACAATGATACTGAAAATGCCAAGAATGAGATATTTTAAGATAAAGGGAGTCGTGTGTGACGCTTCCACTCTTTCAGCGCAGCTGATCTTGAAACGGCTGACCGCATGCACACCTGCAAGTAATTATCGTGAGGCTCATCGGAGGACTTCACGCGATGGAGCAGGTCGCTTGCTGGTGCGGAAGTCTCGCGCTTGGCGGCTAAAGGTTTGGTTAAGGCTATGTTTTCTTACCAATATCAAAGACTGGATTATGAAGACAAGTTTGAATAGCAGAGATCTCATCTTTCACTAACCAGTAACTTTAAACTATGTATTTCCCGCAACTTTACTTGCAGTGACTCTTCAGTTCATCTTGGCGAGTGATTTTCTCTCATTCTTCCCCAGGTCTGAGTCGGTGGCCACTTGAACTGCCGGCTCACCCAGCCAAGGTCTTGGGTCTGGGGTTTATCCTAAGCGACATCCGCCCCAGATCCCACAGTCATACATCTTCGCCGTCTCCCCCCCACATTATAGGCATGCTCTTGGCTTTCTCTTGGCCTCAACGTTTGCTCCAGCCAAGAGCCTTAGCACCTTCTGTTCCAAGAAAAGATGCCCCATTGCACTGTATGCCTGTGAGTAAGGTTCGCCAAAGCCTTGCGGCAGTCTGTGTTTGTGAAGGATGCAGAGGTGGTGGAGTTGTCGTCGTGTTTTGGTAGGCGAGACTGGTAGCAGGTAGCTATAAAGGGCGGCTCTTCGAAACAGGAATATTCGATAGACAGACAGATTCGTTTATTCTGTCCCTCTACCTTTTCCTCTCTTCTTTGCTCTCCCGTAACTTTGGCTGTTAGAACCACGCCATGTCAGACGCCAAACCAACAACTGGTGAAGCCGTGGAGGACCATAGGGAGAACGGCGCTGCTCTCAACACCATCCCCTCGTACGAGCAGGACAAGACAGAGATATCCCCCAACCTCAACCACGTCGCACTTCTCGGGCTGCCCAATGCCGCGGAACTGGAGAAGCGGATTGTCCGCAAGCTGGACGTGTGGATGCTTCCCCAGCTGTGGATCCTCTACATGTTCAATTACCTCAACAGGACGAACATTGCGCAGGCTCGTTTGAACACGTTCAACGAGGATCTTAACCTCAAGGATGGTGATTATCAGGTATGTTATCGAGGATAGTGTGGGGGTTCCGTGGGCTAAGTATGATTAGACTGCTGTTGCCATCCTGACTGTTGGTTACATGGTCGCCCAGCTGCCCTCCAACATGTTGATCACCCGTGTTCGACCCTCCATCTACCTCCCGGCCGCTGCTTTTGTCTGGTCGGCCATTTCAGCCTTGACTGCCATCTGCACAAGCGCTGGTGGTTTGTGGGCCGTTCAATTCGTCCTCGGTATTGTCGAAGCACCTCTGTTCCCTGGTGTAAGCCTCCCATCTTGTCCAAGTCCAGCTCCCGACTAAAACCCCAGTAGGCCGTGTTTCTGATGTCCTGCTGGTACACCCGTCGAGAATTCGCCCTTCGCGTAGCTCTGCTCTACTCGGGCCTTGTGCTCGCGCAAGCATTCTCCGGTCTCATTGCAGCCGGAGTCTTCGCCGGTCTCGATGGTCCCATGGGCCTTGCTGGCTGGCAGTGGCTCTTCGTCCTCGAGGGCGCTGGTAGTGCTTTCTTCGCCATGACCGCCTACTTCGTCTTGCCCAACTACCCGGACTCTCCTACTGGTGGCGCAACGAGATACATGACAGAGGATATGCGTAAGCTCGCTGCTGCGCGAATCCTTGATGATAGAGTGGAGATCTCGGAGAAGTCCAGTGTTTGGCAGGGACTTAAGCTTGCTGTTACTGATCTCAAGTTGTACATGTTCCTCTTCATGAACATCTTCATCACATCGTCTTATGGATTCAACAACTTCTTCCCCACTATCGTCAATGGACTAGGTATGTGGAAATTGACCTCATATATGTGTTCTCTCTGACCGTCAAACAGGCTTCGGCTCCAGAGTCACCTCTCTGCTCATGACCGCCCCTCCTTACGTCTTGGGAACCTTGTGCACCTTCTTCGTAGCATGGGACTCTGACCGCCGCCAAGAGCGAGGTCTCCACATCATTATTCCCCTCTCTTACTCCGTCGTCGGCTTCATCGTCACCGTCGCAACTGGCAACGCAGCAGTTCGATACGCCATGACCTTCCTCTACGCAGCTGGATGCTTCTCCGCCAACACCCTACAGTATACCTGGGCCGTGTCGACCATGGGTCAGACCCCCGAGAAGCGAGCAGCCGGTGGCGCCATTGTCAATATTTTTGGTCATCTGGGCAATGTCATCTCGCCTTACTTCTTCCCGGACAAGGACGCTCCCCGGTACACCATGGCCATGATCTTACAAATTGCTTTTGCGAGTCTCGGTATTTGCCTGGCGAGCATCATCAAGTGGCATTTGACAAGAAAGAATAAGAAGATCCGGGCTGATGCTGATCACTTGTGCATTGACTTCAACCCTTTCACCACTTAGAGCAGAAAGCTCAAATTGCAATAGATAAGACAGCAATTATCAATCCTCAGGACGATAGACATCTAAGAATTGATTTAAATACAACAAACATCCTGCCTTCACTATTGGGAGAATGTATATACAACTTTGTCACAAATAGTTATCATACGAGGATATATCCATAAGTTATGCCCAAGTAATGTCGTGAGCAAAAACAGAATGCTTCTTACTGACTCCCATAAAAAGAAAGATTAATCAGCTGTATCAATCGACCACGCCAGGAGTCGAACCTGGAATCTCTAGAGGGATCAGTTGCTGAGGACCGAAATCTAGCGCCTTAGCCATTAGGCCACGCGGCCTGATCTTATTGGATGAAATTTTGGCTCTCTATTTTATACCATTAATCTAGATCTCAACTTGAGTTAGTGTTTAGATCTTAAGTAGACCAACCAAGTCACGTCTCAAACTGAAGTCAAGCAAAATGAAGAAAGAAAAGGTCCTATGACGACCACATTCACAGAAAACCACACAGCATAAGTTGGAACGGGGTTAAGAACAAAGAAATGTAGATTATGTAGTAAATGCTAGATACAGATCCAAAAGGATCCCCCAAAACAGCTGCCTCGTGGGCAATCCTCCAATGGTGCATCCGCCAAAACAAGAAGATTATACACAAATATGAGCCCATGATCCATGACACACCCTCACCTACGCAGTTTGAGCATTGGGCTTGTAGCACTTCCTGGCTCTGCTGCTCCATTCAGGAGTAGCAGCAGGGCATGCACATCCCAGCGTGGCCTTGTCAAAAGTCTGGCCCGTTTTGTAGCAAGCACACTTGCCGGTCCTCTTGTCCAGCTGAGCTTCATCACCACAGTCGACGGTGCACTTGTTGGCGATCCATTTCTCGCCATCGGGGCAGGCGCAGGTGCTGCTCGCGGGGGTGAAGACCTGGCCCTTCTTGTCGCAGATGCAGGCCTTGTTGCGCGAGTTCCAGGTGGCGTAGTCGCCGCAGTCGGGGATGCACTGGCTGCCGTCCCAGATCTTCTTGCTGGGGCACGCGCAGGTGGCGTCGTTGTCGTTGAAGAGCTGGCCTCGCTTCTGGCACACGCACTGCTTGCGGGTCTTGTCCCAGTTGGCGAACTTGCCGCAGCTCATGTGGCAGCTGCCGTCAGACCAGACGAGGGGCGTGTCGCAGGCGCATGACTTGTCGCTCTTGGTGTACTTCTGGCCTCGCTTCTTGCAGACGCAGCCGGTGCGGGCTGAGTCTAGGGTGGCCTGGGTGCCGCAGTCGGGGACGCAGACGCCTCCCATGGCCTTGAAGTCGGGGGCGTCGCAGGGGCATTGCAGGAGGTCTTTGTCGAACTTGGTGCCGTAGGCGCTGTTGCACTCGCACTTGTCACCGTCGGTGCTCAGCTTGGCCTCGGAGCCACAGTCGAGAACACACTTGTCCTGGGCCTCATTGAGGGTGATCTTCTCGTTGTTGGCGTTCGTCTTAGGGCAGCCGCAGGTGTTTGCCTCCTTGTCCCAGACAGAGCCTGCGATGGCAGAAGAGCAGTCGCAGGTGTAGCCGTCGGCCTCAGCGTGGTAGAGAGCCCCAGTAGGGCACTTGGGAACACACTTGCCATCCTTGACATGCTTCTCGTCGCTGTCACAGGCGCACTTGGGGCCGGTCGTGTCGGTAGCTTTGGTAAAGACCTCGCCTGTGTTGGGGCAGTCGCAGGTCCAGTCATCTCCGTCTTCCTTGTAGGTGGCATCGGTAGGGCACTTGGGCTTGCAGCCGTCGCTGGTAAGGTAGTTCTTCTTGTCCTCACACTCGCAGACAGCAGGCTCTCCATCCTCTCCATCCTTGACGAAGACAGTCTCTTCAATGGAGCACTTGGGCTCACAATCGCCGTTGGAGTTGAGCTTCTCGGCGTCTTTCTCACAGGCACAAACAGGATCGTCGCCCTCTTGCTCACCATCCTTGACCCATTTCTGACCAGTCTTGGGGCACTTCTTCTCGCAAACCGGGTTCTGCTCGCTATCATCCATAGTCCACTTCTCGTCTTCCTTGTCGCACTTCTTGACACAGACGGGGTTGTTATTGTCGTCGTCCTCAGTCCACTTCTCAGAAGGCTTGGGGCACTTAGGTTCGCACTCGCCGTTGGAGTCAAGCTTCTCGGACTTGGCGACACACTCGCAGACAGGGGGATCGGTCTCATTGTCGCCGTCCTCAACGAACTGTTGATCGGCCTTGGGGCACTTCTTGACGCACACTGGGCCACTGGCACCATCCTTATCAAACTTCTCGTCCTCTTTGGGGCACTTGAGCTCACACTTGCCGTTGTCGTTAAGCTTCTCGGAATCCTTGGAGCATTTGCAGATAGCGTCGCCATTCTCAGCGTCGTTGACAAACTCAGTACCATCCTCAGGACACTTCTTGACACAGATAGGGTTGCCCTCCGCGTCATCAGCGGACCACTTCTCCTCATCTTTGGGGCACTTGAGCTCACACTTGCCGTCGTCGTTCAGCTTCTCGGAGTCCTTGATACACTTGCAGATGGCCGTGTCATTGGGTCCATCACTGTCAAACTCGGTACCCTCTTCAGGGCACTTCTTGACACAGATAGGGTTGCCCTCCGCGTCGTCATCGGAAAACTTCTCTTCGTCTTTGGTACACTTGGGGGAGCATTTGCCGTCTTCGCCAAGCTTCTCGGAGTTCTTGATACACGTGCAGACAGCCTCGCCGTTGGGTCCGTCACTGTCAAACTCAGTACCCTCTTCGGGACACTTCTTGACGCAGACAGGGCCGGTAGCGCCATCCTTATCGAACTTCTCGTCCTGCTTAGGGCACTTGGGAACACATGCGCCCTGATCGAGCACCTTGGACTTGTCCTCGCATTCACAGACGGGGTTGCCCTGAGCGTCGTCGTTCTGGTACTTGGAACCGTCGACAGGGCACTTGGGGGTGTTGCAGTTGTTGTTGGCGAACTTCTTATCGGGGCTCTTGCATTCACAGGTGAATCCGGCTTGGTTCTGGGCAGACTTGAAGTTGGTGATATCGGTAGGGCATTTGTTGACACAGCTTTTGGCGTCGTAGTCGAATTTCTGAGAGGCTTGGGGGCAGACGCATTTCTCGGGGCCAGAGGGACGGTAGGAGGCGCCGGGGCAGATGTCCTGGCATTTGCCGCCTCGGTCCTCCTGGTACGACTTGCTGCAGCCACAAGACTTGGTCGAAGCGGTGTACGACAGGTAGTCCTTCTTGCATCGACAGTCCCAACCATCGAACCAGACAAACTTGTAGTCAGCATCGCTACCACAGTCTACGACGCATTCATTACCGACCTGCTTGTAGCCACCCTTGCAGCTACAAGCCGTCTTGGCTGTGTTGAGAACAGCGTCGTTGTCGGTACATTTGCAGCTTCCCTTGTCAGTTTTGGCCAAGTTGCCGCAGACAGGAGCGGTAACAAGAGGGACGCGGGCAGAGAGGCCACCCTTCGCAGCACGCGGCTGGGAGGCGGCAGCTACTGACCCAAGGGCCAGCAGAAGGTTGAGAGCCAAAGACTTGATCATCTTAAGGCTCAGAACCAGTGTAAGGGCAAACAAAAGAATGAGTGAATGGATTGGAAGGTCTTCGAATCAACTGTATGTAGTGAAGAAGCCTCTTGAGTGCCTGAAGAATTTTGAATCTGAAGGGAGGTTTCAAGAGTCTTTATAGATTGTATGTCCCTGCTGCATCGTGAGGTAAGTATTAAGAAACTCCCTATGATCTCGGTGCAAGCGAACGCCTCCTTCTCCCACAAGCGTGTCTAATCTAAACAATCAATAGCATCTCACGATCTAGACTCTGATGGATACCCTCTCCAGGGCTATAGTCTGTCGTCCGATTGTGACTGTACCATATTCGGAAAGGGACTCCAGAGAACTGAATCTCAGCTTCTCGGTGGCGTCGCATAGACACGACCGAATGACATATCGCACAAGTCGGTGTTCCTAAAGATCTCTTACCTGCGGACCTCGACTCATTCGGACACCACCCACATCGAAGCCGCCTCTTTCGATAAATTATGCGTTAGCGCATAGCCTGGAAAGCCTTATGCGGACCCTGGACATCAGATAGTTGTGGGAGGCTAACGACGGTGTCGACGTTCAGCTCCAATCGCTTGAGCCAACAAAGGAGAGCAGAAAGGGGAATGCCACAGGTGGCCTTTCTCCCGCTATCTCCCATTTCGTGCTACAAAGGTTGCGTTGCTCTCCACTGATTGGCTAAAGATGCACATGCTTGAGTTCGAGATTTTGCTTCTTTGTGTCATGTGGCAGAAGAGTCAGTCTGGGCTGAAGCACGGTGGTTTTCTTCCTGAGCCATTCATATACCTTGACAGAGTGACCATATTGACAGCTACATGCGGATTAGAAGACCCTGGAACGGATGATAATCAATGCCCCGAGTGGTCTTTATGATCGTCGCCCACTGTTCCTCTGGTATGGTCCACAGCCGACAACTCATTAGATCACGCTCCCTGAGCATCAGCTCGCCACAATGGATGTCTAAGCTCGAACTTACCTGTTGTGATACTCAAAGAGCACCGAGACGCAGGTGCTGGATGCTTGTGCGGGGATTTGATATCTGCCCATGCACCTACAGTAGCGGCGATGTACGAGATGTTGGGGATGTGAGACAAGGGTCAGACCCAGTGTTTCCAGAGAGTTGGTAAATACTCACACCAATTGTGTCAATTTTGCGATTGATGGCATGGTTCCTAAACGCTCTAAACCTACCTCTTTCTCCCACGCTTTTCTCCTTTGTGGTTTCCCCCTTGTTGTGCTTATAACGAAACATCGATCACCCGATGGTTGTAACTCTTATGCTTAAGGCATGGCATTCAAATACAGCTATTTGCTGCTTTACAGGACCGGGCTGCTGGGCTTCAGCAGTGGAGATTAGGGGGGACTAGCAGTCCGCTAACTCCAACGGCGGTGGCTTGCAGTAGCTAGGCTAGTACTTCAATAATGTGTGTCGGAAAATCGCTTTTTGCAAGGCTAACGCACAGGCTTGTCAATTATGCATCTTTTTTTGCAATTAAGCTTAGTTGGGAGAGGTACCGTAGACTGCTGAGAAGGGTGCCAGAATAGCACGGTATTTGCAAACACCGAGAAGATATGATCAGGCCAACACCATCGATTGAGCTTTACATTATAATCTAAATTCTATGATCTATGTACAATCCGACGTGGCCAGCCACTGCGATGTGTTTACGAGGCGATTAAAACTCCGCTGACATTTGAAGTTAGCTAAAAGCAAAAACCTCTTTGTTTCAACAAAGGTTTTCACGCAACTGTATTACACAACAGTACTTACTTCATTCCCATCGGAAGCTCAGTTAGGCAGCCCAAGAACCTACTAAGCAATTCAATAGATCAGTGAAAAGCTGAGCTGAAAACCCCAAATTGGGATGGTATAAGTCTACCAACAGGTCTCGAGGATGCTAGACCTTTGACCTTTTCGTTCTAACGGTGCCGAGATTAAGCATGGATCCTGAAAGTCTAAGGAGGGGACTATGGATCAGCGACATGACCTTAAGGTCAAGACGGTTAAACAGTTGTGCCTCTGAGTTTATGCCTGGACCTGGAGCTAGACCCGAGTAGTCTCCGTGAACAGTGTACATCCAAAGCTTTCAAGCTCTGGAACAAGCATAAAGTTAGTCTGTTGTTGGCGGTATGCCTATTCTCTTCTCCGGTGCCCAACGTTTGACTTTGAAAGTTAAATTGTGGTGACCATGCCGATATCGTTTTGTTTGAATAACCTTGGCATCTCTCTTCCACCTTGAGTCAATCCCCTCGTCCCAAGCTCAGGGGCTGGCAGTCGAGAATATCCCAGATTTCTTCTGCGGTCCGGACTGTTCACTATGTCCCACTGCCCCAGCTCCCTGTCAGATTCTCCTGACTAGCCTATGCACTAACTAGTCCATAGTTAGTATCGGCTTCGTCACTGCTACCAGGCAATTGGCTCAGATAAGCGATACCCAAGTAGCTCCATCCTGTCATCCAACAAAAAAGCCGTTCGTTTGACACAGCGGGGTACTTGGAGGGCAAAGCGTCGTCTGAACGTGGAGCTCAGCGGAGGAAATGCTACGACAAAAGCCATTTCTCCAGCGCCGCCCGCGTTGACCTCTTGTTTTCGATAGACCGGATATGGGCCCATGATGTAGCACAGCCGAGATGCTTCGAACTCCTCAGAGGTCAACAGGCAAGCGGTCTGTTGTGCAAAGACATTCAAGAGGTCAGGGACGCAAAGAAGAAACTCGAAACCAGAAGCGCCACAACAGACTAGAGCACAACTCCAAGTCCTTTTGGCACTCAACTTGCGACATTCACCTTCGAAGAGATTCCTTGCGCTGATGACATTTCCGATTTCTTTGTATACCTGCAAAGGGCTCTTATCCTACAGCGTTTTGGCAACATGGTTACGAACCATGCGAGATACCATATAACTCGGAGACGAGACTTGAGCACACCAAAATCCATTCTCACCTCTAGAGCTGAGCTCTTGCCACCCTAAGCAGAGCTCGGGCTGAGGCAAGCTGCACTTTGGGCTGAGGGCATGAGTGGTCCCACTTTTGGGATCGAATAGCCTGCGTGGGCCAGACATGGGGAATTATCTAAATCTCGCGGTCGACCAACTTCCCCGAAACCTTCGTCTTACTAGTTGAGTGGGAATGTCTTGAGGCAGAGGTACCAGGCACGCCTCAACTTATACACCGTCGGCGAGGGTTCTCTGTTTATGTTGAAAGGTCTGACTTTATAACTAAAATCTTGTACAAAGGTAACTATAGATGTTCATTTTTAAGTAATCATTTTTTTAAATAAAATATAGAAACCTTTCATGATATAAATACTACCCTAATCTACATAATCTATACTAGCCGCACTTGAAATTTCTCGATCTTTTTAAAAAGCTCTAGAAAGTTAGACTCGGCGTCATTATCCTTCGTAACATGATCGGTGAAAGCGAGACCGGTACGTTTAAATGTTGAGTCTACACCCTCGACTCGTTTTACGCTCATCGCCACACTTGTTCCCTCAGTAAAGATGCCAAGATATAAGAGCAGGACTGTACTTTCTTGAAATTCCTCCGTCCTGTGATCGTCAGGGGCAAAAAATGCTGAGATTGGGGAATTAGGACCACTAGAAAGAACATAAATCGAACGGCGGCCAGGAACGTGTAGATCGGGTCGCTTTTGTACCAAGAAATTTCGCATTCTGCCAGAACCTTCAATATAACCATCTTTGATCATGCCGAACGGGCCCAAGCCAGCAGATTTCACTACCGCACCAACTATCTCAAAGTCGTGATGGAATTGAATACGGTAGGTATTGATTAGGAACTGGACGCCAAACTTGGCAGCTGCCCAGGACCAGGATGGAGCAACGTAATCTGTTGTTGAAATGACCGGCGAGATAGCTTTATCTCTATCCCAAGGGGCAACATACCAAGTTAGTCCCCTAGGCAAGTCATGAGACCAAATACCCGCAAGATAGTTGGAGGCCTGCACACTAGATGCTAGACCGGAAAGTGCCGGGAGCCTGTCTGTTACTTTGGTTAGACCCAGTCTAGAATAAGTAGTGGCCAACGTTGTCCAGTGTTCGAGGAAATCAGAGCCACTCCAAAGGTGTTTCATCTCAGACTTTGAGATCATATCAATCTCCCTGTAATTCCAGTCGGTTGAAAAGTGAAAATTCTCAAATCGAACATTCGTGAAGCACTCCAAGTATTGTACTTTAGTGCCGAAGTAGAGTACGCGTGTTGAAAGAAGTCTTTCTTGCAAAACCCAGGCCCGCGTAGATAGAGGTGCGGTTTCTTCCGGGACCAAAGTCATTGGATCTTCATCTATGCCCTGGTACCAGAATATGAGCTCATCTGAGATATCCCCACATGATATTGGAAGAGTAACTTCGCAGATATGGGGTCGAGGATGCAGAAACCCAGAGTCGCAACCGGACGCCGCTAGCTCGGCAACCGTAACAAACGAGTCCTTGTAGATTCTTTGCATTTCTGTGCATTGTATTTCCCAGTCTTGTTTCGAGTCTTGGATAATGCAAAGAGAATCTATCCAAAGATATCGAAGACCTAGGGCTCGTGTAGCGGTAGCGGCATCCTGAAACGTTTTCGGATGGCTATCATATAGGATTCTGTTCTGAAAATCACCGTAGTTTCCTTTTAGCAGCTTCAATGGCTGTGAGTTTCCCCAGCAATGGCTCAAGGTCGCATAAGGACCGCGATTGTTAGGGTTGGCTATTAGGCGCAGGTCAAGACTTGACCCACAAAATGGCGACCGTAGATCCAAAATCCGCGACGGCATTTTTGCGGGAGGTGCGTTTTGGCAGTCTTTATGGCCTTCAAGGCAACTCTGAAGCCAACCTTTGGCCAATTCCATGTCGGCTATTGGTGCACTCTGCCTACCAAAAACATTCCATTTGTGCAGAGCAATGCTGTCTTGAGTATTGATAGTCAGCAACTTGGAGTCAGTGTTCAGCATTCTGTTTAGGTACGCACCTGGTCTAGATGAGACTTCAATAAAAGGATACACCTCATCAATAGGTATATTCTCTTCATGACGGAAACGTAGGTACATGATTCTGTGGAGGCCTTTAACCTGTGGTGAACAGTCACTTCTGCGTGTCCTGATAGGCTCAACGAAAAACCCAGAGCCGTCGAAAATGTGTCCTCTTGAATCCTCCTCTGATGAAATGTGGGAGTCGGAATCTCCGTCTTCTCCGCACGTAGGCGGCTGTTCATCCAACTGCTGCTGATATTGTACCGCCTCGATGATTGAGCACGAAAGATGCCATACATTAAATTCGAGAACAGCTGTTCTCAACAGTGCGCAAAGTTGACATCCGTTTTTTGCAGATAAATCCAGTTCCCAGAAGCTGGGATAATGCTGTGCTCTATCGGACCAGCCCGCTCATCTCCACATTCTCACCGGTATCCCACCTCCTGGAGCACGCTGGGTTAAATTTATTTAACGCTGATTCCGGCAATAAGCGACCATCGCCCGGCTTTCAGACTCATAGCCTCATGACACTGCTTCAACATATGCGGCGAGAACGCTTTTGCTGGGAGGGATGTCATAGAAGTAGCCCCTTAGACCTCCAGCTAACTTATTTCGTGGCAAGAAATGACAAAGCGAGCTAGACTATACTTCACCTACCGCAAAAACCTGATAAATCGTCTGCACCAAGAATATCAGATCGCTCTTAATGTTCATGTATCGATTCTGGACTCAGCGGAAGGGTCTAGCTGAAAGCGAAGGCACTGCTATGGGCGCTGAGATGTAGTGTATCGATATTTCGTTGGCCGTTTTCACGTTGAAAAGTCCTGGACTTTTCGCTTTTTCGCAACTGGTTGTCACTTGCGCCGACGTTCGCCACGAAGTAGATCACCACGTCCAATTAGACACCAGATTTCACTCAACATACCTTCTATTCGTCTTGATGAGGACTGATATTAGTTAGTATAGTGAATATAAATCTTGAATTAATTATAGGGATTGAAAAAGTGACGAATCAAGACAATCGCTCCATGATGCGACACTCCATCTTGACCTTGAAATAATCTTATCCTGTAGCAGAAACTTCCAGAAACTATCATGCGCGCTTTCTCAACTTGTTTGCTTGCCTATTGGTTTCTGTACCGATGTTGTATTTTGTATCAGCTTGCTTGGCAGTATATGGCAAGATCTAGTGGACTTAGGCGGCAGCGCAGCCAACCGTTATTCGTTCTTTTCTGAACTCCCCAGCTGCAAAGTTCAATAAAGCGGACAAAGGAATGTGTGTGTAGCTTCATAGTACTTACCGCTAAATAGTGGTGAGACTAAAAAGATATTGGTGGCTTTTATTAAAACACAGATTGACACAAGTGGCTACTTTATCAAAAGCCCGGGGATTATTGTCAGTCAATGAAAGGTTTCGGTCTTCTCCATATACATGACAAAGGTCGTTTACACTTCCAACAAATTGGCATGCATTGCGACGATAAGTTGAATGGGAGAGTTCCAAGTGCAGGAACAAGTAAGGGGTAATGCTATAAGGTGTCCCTAAGAAACAGTTGAGATGTTGCATCCAGCCCAGACAGTACAAGTCTCCGAATTTCAGCTCAAAGTTCTGTAACAGTAATTAATCACAGAGCACTTGTGATATATGGCACGGAAACGAACCCTCAACAACCCTTCCAGAATATACGAGCCCACTACTCTGTCAGATCTCCAGGAGTAGGCTCAGTGCTAACACTCTGCAAGATGCTCTTATCTGCACTCTTCCCCTCAGCCGCCTTGACAACCTCCAGAAGCCCTTGAATACGTCGAGACCATCCATCATGCGCTTGACCGTCGAGGATCTGAGCTGAAGAGAGTTCAGCTCCATAGAATTCCGCATTGACGTCACGCTTCTCCTTGATAACGGTTCCATCCACGGTCAAGCCACCGTAGATACCCCGAGATTTTGTGTACGTCCAGACAGGCTTAACGTCTCCCACATTGACGTTTCCACCCAACGGTCCAGCTGCGAGGGCAACAGCGCCGCCAAGGTTGACCTCTGACTTTTTGTATGCGTCGACAGCCTCCTGTGTGTTGAGGACGCAGATGCAGTCGTACACATCGATACCATACACAAGACCGACACTGCCACTGCGTACTGAGAATGTAGATGGGGAAGACCAGGTCCCGTCGGGTAGTCGGGCGATGACCACTCCAGAGCCTCCTGCACCTGCGAAGTACATGCCGGCTCGGAAGCCGGTGAAGATTGCTAGGCCTTTTGCATTGCTGAGGATGTTCGATGGTATCTTGCCCTTATCTGGTACCTGTAAGACAGAAATCCCAAAAGCAAGGTGAAAAGGCCGACGGCCAACTTACCGACAAAGCTTTTGAGGATGCGAGCGCTCTTTTCGCACTCTTCACGAAGATCTGTTGTCTTGAACAAGCCCATGATAATAATTGGCGATTACTGCCGGGCGATGTTGACCTTGGATTTGGTTGAGTATTTGGAATGGTAAAAGAAAGTCCTTTATGTTGAGCTGTTTAGGGTGGTGATGAGATAAAAGAGCAAAAAGATTTCCATGATGCTGTTTTCACTTTTATACGAAAACATCGTGAAGGTTCCATCAATTCCAAATGCTGGGATGATGGTATATCTGCCTATCTGCGTATAGAAAAAATGCCTCCAGCATAGCCTCAGATAACGGTGGTTACTTCTACTAAACTCTTTCTGGTATATGTTGACGACTTCGCAGGGTAACTGACAAATGACAGCATTGAAAAGCGTATGTAAGCAGCCTCCCTGGAGCGTATTCAGCGTAAAGCGTAACCCAGCCAATAAGCAGCAGCTTAGTACACAAGCTTGAACGAGGCGACGCAATATCGAATGATTGGACAAACATGCATGAACCGGGAAGCGAACCTAATTCCTTAGTGCTCAGCTAAGATTACCGCCTGCGTCGGGTTGAGCCCCGGGATGCACGGATCAGAGTCATGAAGAAGGGTAGGCCCTGCTTAGATGCGGCATCAGTGTAGCCCGTTTGCCTAGAAATACAATGCCTTGGATTAAGCGGGCTTTGTCTGACTCTAATAGAGTTTGGGTAGTTGAAACCTCGAGCACTGCGCCGAACTTTGCACGGAACTTCGGCGGGGTAATTGGATGCTTCCGAGGATGATTGTCGAACCCAGTAAATAGACCCGTTGAATGGGCAGAAAATCATCATGTAAATCAAATATGGGAGTCAAGCCCAACGAGCCAAGACGATGCACGAGACAAAGGCCGTTCAAAGATTCAATCCAGTCACAGTATGCACAGTGTCATGAAGATCAAGAAAGCCTCTTGGCTGTTTCATTACACATTAAGAAAATCTAAGTAATTGTTCTATGTTGATGTCTGTCTATCCTCTTTATATCATTGCGTATAAAGCACTTGTGTAGATGATGGTTTATACACCGCTATACTTGCGCTGGTGATGCAAATGCTTAGTCGAGCTGGCTTCGCTCGCGGCATTGTCGTTCTGATCGTCAGCAGTGGAATCATTGTCATCCTGCTGCTGCTGACCGGAATGCACAATCTGGGTGACGACAGTCTTCTTGATGCCATCAATCTTCTCACGCTCCTTGAGCTCGTACTCGTCCTCCTCACCAAGCTCGATATGTGTGCGGTGGTGCGCGCTAGCCAGAGTCTGGCCGAATCGGGTGCCGTGGGGTCGGGAGGTTCCCGTTCTTGACCGAGAGCTGTAGTCGTGGCCGCCGCGGGGATCGTTGTTGCTGGCCCGGACGACCTTTCCGATGAGATCGGCCATGTTCATCTCGATTTGAAGCTTGAGGAGATAGACGAGGGGATGGAATTGAATGTAGCTATGATTGGATTAGCGAGGGCGTGACGTTTTTCAAACGCGCCAAACTTACACAAAGCCGTTGGGCAACGACATCATACAAATGAGGAGTATGTCAAGAGCGATGGAGCAACCGCAAAGGAACATGTTCATCTGGTACAGTCGAGTGTACTTCTGAAGACCATTGGCAACAAGACGCTGCTTGACAACGTAGATGAAGTAAAAGTTGAGGATAGCATCCATAATGGCGAAAATGACCTTTTCGCATCTATCCCAGATTTCGTTCAGGCGGATGTAGGCCTCGCTAATCTGAAGGCGGGCGGGGACCCAGATGCAAAAGACGCTGATGTTGACGGTGAACAGGATAAGGAAGCAGAGCCATTTGAGCTTGGTGCCGTTGGATCGAACCACCATTAACAGGGACACTCGGTTGATGATGATCTGGATGAGACACTGGACTTGGGTTGACCACCAGACAACTACACGGCGTTAGCGTTATGCTGATGTATCGCATCTCTGTCCCATCTTACTGATAAAGAAGAAGAACTGCATGCTCGGCAGAATGGTGCCCTCGAGATAAAACCAGCACATAACTCCCAGGATAGTACTCGAGATGATCTCGGCCCAGACCAGCGCGACGTAACTGGTGATCTTCTTCCTGCGGGCCCAGGCCGAGCGCGTCTGCCGGATGGCCTTGGCGACGTTAAAGAGAGTGACGCCCAGGGACAAGCCCCAGGCGATGGAGGCCACGTTCATGTCGGTTTCATTGGGAAGATCGTCGACATAGGTATCTGGGACGAGAAAACCTCTGCCCATCTTGACGTAGGGTGTTGGTCTTGAAACCGAAAACTGCCAAAAGACCAAAAAAGTTGAAATGCTGCAGAAGGAGTGTGAGTTGTGGGATGCCAGAAGGGAACCAAGAAAAAGCAAAAAACCAGCGGAGACGGTTATAGATTTAAACAGAACATGGACCCCCGGGGAAGCGTTGCAGAATCTGCAGAAGCATGCACGAGAAGGCCTAGAGGATACAGTAGTGTCGGTAGATCGCTGTGCTCAGACGTAATTCAGCGTTGTTGGCCCCTGTCTTTTTCCTTAGTTCAAACTGCCGGTCGTTATTGGAGGCTCAAGGATGGTTTCCGCCTCCTCTCGAACCGAACCAGTGGCTTGAGTTAAAGAAACGCCGCGCGACAGAAGCGCGGCTAGCAAGACGCCAAATGGGGTCTGCAGGCATAGCAATTCCGTGGACGCCATAAAAGGACGCGAGTGTGTTTCACCGGCACTACAATGCCTGGTGCGTGTCTGCCCCAGGCTCGTGTTTTTGTCGCCAGTCTGGCTGTGAGATGGATCAAGGCTGCTAGCTGAGAGACCAGAAGAGATGGGCCAAGATCTAGCAAACTCTATTCCAGGGCTGCCCCTGAATCATGTTGATGCAGCTGAAGCTGGCCCGGATGCACGGTTTGCGTGCCAAGACCGTTTGTACGAAGTAATCAGGGTTAGTGGATTTGGCGATCGATGGGGGACGGGAGATGAAGTTTCCAAGATGGCATTTTGATCCATGGTATTTTTAGCCAGCTACTGATAGTTAGAGATTAATGGCAGCTATACATACAAGGCTTCACTGAACGTGTAGACGATTGAGCCCTTAAGACTTACCGTTCAGACGGCTGCGCGAACCATGAGGCTGTATCCGACAGTCTCGAGCCGCTCCTCATGCCCTTCAGATGACCAAATGCAACAAAGCCCATTACAGGCGGCCAATCACCAGCAGGTTTCCCGATAAGGTACTATGATCGTCTTGCAGCCCGAATGTCATCGTCTTCACTATCCCCTGAGTTAAGGCATCGTCGGTGTAAAATTGACCGAGTCATAATAACCCCACTTGGAAATCCTGCGTTACCACGATTAAGCATCCCGTTCTGGATAACGGGCCCGCCCCTGTCCCATCGACTAAGAGGCCGCGGAGAGTAGGGTTAGCGTCTTGGTACGAATCAGTCATTTTTGACCAAATCGCCTCAGCATCACAGCCCGTTCTACCCCGTTGCAGATCGCAGATCAATCGATGTTTGTTCATCGGGTCAGCCAGCACACAAACGATGCGCAAACCTTATACAGAACAAGCTACTGCGCCCAGTCCAATCCAACACATGGTATCTTTTTTCGCCGTTCACCAGAACTACTCTTGACGGTGGCTGGCTGTCTGCCGGCGCCCAAACGCCGCAATTTCTCCAACGCTACGCCAATAGCCTGGTGTTTGGCAGATGTCGGTCGTTTAGTCATCGGCTTGTCGCTTGGTGACAGATCCTGACATTCTAGTTCGAGTCAACCGTAAAACCCCTGGGCTTTGGAGATTATCGCCTAACTGAATAAAGTATCTTTAGGCAGTTCAGCGGCAGAAATGCCGATGCAGCCGGAAGGTATGCAATAAGGCTTGGCCGGACCGAAGTCTCACGGAATATGTAGGATATCTTATATCGACCTCATGCAGATCTTCATGTTCGGGCAGAAATATATCTTGGAATTGCATTGTGCTATCAACCACATTGGAAATGGATATGCCTTATTTTCTGCAAAGTACACATTGGCATCTACGTGGCCTCGCCTGTGTCATTTGGACAATCACTCAAGTTGCATGTCTCATGTAGAAGAATGCCTCCAATTGGCAAGCCAACTCGATTCACAAAGTCTCTTAAACAAACTTCCTTCCCATCAACAGAAAGACCTCTGAGTAATGCTGCCAGCACCAGCGACTGACGCCAAGTGATAATCGATACTACGCTGTACCGCGTGGCGCTCTTGATGTTTAGGCCAACGTCGTCCCAATATGGAGGCGCAATGAAAATGGATCCCGTCATGACTCGACAGATTACAGCCTAGTCCATGATGGTTTAGTGCGCCGGCTAATCCCTCACTGCCGCAAATACAATACCACGATGATGAGATGGGAACGCAGGCGATATAACATACAAAAGAAAGGAAAGCAGAAGTGAAAAAGGCGTAATTACCATGACAATGAATGGCGTCGGGCTGATTTCAGAACATTCTTTCCGTCTCACACCAAACGTGGCAAACGTCCCCTCCCGTGCCCTCCAGCAGGTAGCTTCGAGCTAGACTGCTAGAGGCCAGGTACATGGCGGTTAGTTCCCCGGAGCGCAGTCGGCCGGCCCCTCGCCGCTCCGAGAGTAAATCTCTGCGACCCCTGCAGCCCTGTTGCGCTACGACTTCCGCGTCGCCCCGGACCCAGCTTCTGGGCGATCCTACCCTACCATCCCGACACTCGGGGGACGCATCGATCAGTGGCAAATCGATCAGACGGGTCCCGTTGCTGTTGCATTCGCGAATCTGGTCGTCCGAGCGACTGTGAGATTTGTGAGGGCGATGTGTGATATTTGTCGTATCGCATGGTACACTCTCAGAGCTTTCTTATTCTCCATGTCTTGTGGGTTGCTGGGGATATTTTCTAGAAGAGTACCACGTCAGAGGTACCTGCACGATCCGAGTCGATTGGGCACCAGCTTCCGGAGTACAGCCTCCTCATCCGGAGATTCATGCCTAGCCAGTGACACTCACTGTCCCGTACCGATACGAGCCCCCACTTTAACACCGTCACGACCCTGTCACGTAACAGTGGGTCGCAGATGCAGACAGAATTATACAGCCAGCGGTAGGCTTTAAGCAGGCATGGAGTGGTCAAGCATTTCTATCGCCATACTTCTCAGAGTCAGCTCAATCCCGATTCCTTGGCTACCCACTGATCGACGGTTGTTAGCTACCAAGACCTCGGTAGTGCGACACTATGAACTACAGAAGTCCCCCCGGTGCCTTGCAGGGACCTGGCTTCGGCGTATCATCCTGACCAGAATCCTGCTGATGTGTCCTGAGCGCCAAGTCATTGGTTATGCTTGCCGATCTAATCTTCTGACCCGGTCTCCTGTGGATTCCCAAACGATGGCAGCGCGGGTCCCTGATTTCGATTACCCGTGAGATTAATCATAGGCCCTTTCCGCGATCTAGACCTAGGTCATGCTCGCTCACTGTTGATCAGGACGATAAGGACAACCGTGCTTTGCTATCTGGAACCAGCTTGCGTCAATACAACAAGCACGACACGCCGGAGAGCCAGGGCATCGGGTCACCATTCTCGCAGTCGCTGGTTTGTAGTTTGATACATAATCCATCAAGTTTGGCGGTCTAGTCGTATCACTTGGGCTAGAATGCAG
This sequence comes from Fusarium nurragi, assembly GCA_012977755.1. Classification (NCBI taxonomy): domain Eukaryota; kingdom Fungi; phylum Ascomycota; class Sordariomycetes; order Hypocreales; family Nectriaceae; genus Fusarium; species Fusarium nurragi. The sequence goes on from JAALXI010000078.1 coordinate 124,278, forward strand.
GCCAGGTAGGGGGATGATCGAGACAGCATCCTTCTCATCCCTCAGTAACGAAAAGGTTGTGAAACACTTCTACATGCTCCATGTGTACCATCCTTGATCCGACTCTCTCCACCGTACTCTTCCAGATATACAAAGCATGAAGATAGCCTCCAATAGTCCAATAGACCCAGATTTCCAGATGCTAGGTCCCATGTCAAACCTTCGCACGGTTTACATAATAAGTTCAATGTGAGTCCCACTACTTGAGATTGGCCGCGGAGAAGTGAATCCTTCCGTCTGGCTAAGGTGTTTCCCGTAGAAAGTTGACGGGGTAGGATTTAATTGGTGTCAAAAACTACATGCGGCTTGTGGCAGGGGATCAGATGATAGAGTACGCAATCCGTCCACAAGGACCCAGGACAACGTATCTACCCTAAGTAACACATTATACAACTCCGAAGGCATCTAATACCACTGGGACGCGACACCGATCCAAACCTCACCGTCGTACTTCTGTTCTAGATAACCCTGGAGCACTAGATTGATACCCTAATGCTATATTTATATGTACATAGGCGCCCTTTATCTCCAAAGGGGATCAAACCGGCGTTGAACAACAAACAAATACATACTTATATCTAATGGATTACGCGGAACCACTGACAGGGGCCCTCTTTCGTAAGATTGGAAGGCTAGAAGTTTACGTTTACATAATAACACTGGTACTGTTAGTCTACCTATTGGTAGATGCCTTGGGTCTGTAACGTATCACTGCTTCATGCATCTATGAACCACCAGCCTTTACGGAATGCTATATGTATTTTTACTCCCGAGTTAAATAAATATCAGGGTCTTATTGATTCCCTGAAACCATTCGACCCATTACTGTCCTTGCGGGCTGTTGTAGTAATAAAGTCATATTGACTTGACGGATTAGATTTCTACTAATCGTGATTCCTAAGACGGGTTAAAAGTCCATAAATGGCAGAAGTTTTAAGTAGGGGGTGTTGTCAGCCAGCCATCAGCCAAAGAGGGCATCTCGCCCGCTAGAGCGACTACGTAGAACCCGATGCCGCAGATTGTAATTATAAATCTAAATTAGAGTAAGTGGCAAAACGTCTAACCTTTCTTAGTTATATTAAAAAAAGTTCTAAGAGTGGCCATTCTTGTTTTAAAGAATAATCAGCTAAAACTTTATGACACTCCTCTGTTATACAGGATGATAGAGCTGCCGTCGAAAAACATCAGCTCTTCTGGACGAGCTAGGACTAGCATTCAGATTTAGAAGTCGACCCTATCGTTCCTTTCTTGGTCTTCAGAAAACAAATTCCTTTATTTCTCAAAATCCTCATCCTGGCCTAGGCAGACTCGCCGACCATTCTCAAAACGAGACTACCCACTATCAGTTCTAGTTCCCTGGTGGTCTTCTTCACCTTGCACTCGCTCCGCCTTGGCTTTTCAATCGCAGTAGATGATACTAGCAACGATGACATGACCAGAGCCATATTCAGCGGTGGGGGATTGAGTGTAATCAAACGGGACAGAGATGCCGCTTCGGGGAGTGTTGGAACCTTCGGTAATGACCCTTTCGGATTTGGTCACGTCGCGATTCTCACCACGAGTCAGATACAGGATGCCTTGCCCCAAGGCAATCGCGATTACGATAATGGATATACCGACGGTAGGCGACCTGGGTTTCTGGTTGTCTATCGTCTGCGCCCAGGGAAATTCAGTTGAAGATCTTCAGGTACCTCGCCCTACCGTCACCTATCCAATGCGACACAGATAAGTCGTACCTACACGACACACATCAGTTTGAATAAAAAATACAAGACAGGATTAATGTGAATTTTTCGCGTCGTGGTATCTTTATTCAGCGAAACCCCAGATAGTATTCGACCAATTACCCATACTCAGATCAAGCAACAAAGTTATATTCCGCTTCAACATGCGCTAGGACATTTCAAGTATGTAGGATGTATATTTACTAAAGTTCATTCTTATTAGAAATTAAAATCATGCTATCTCTCAGCATCCTATATCAACAATAATCTCAATCTCTAAAATGCAAAATACTAGTCCCTAAGCTGTGTAAGACTTGGCTAGAGGTTCGTTCTGTTCCAGACTGACGACAGCCTGCCGTACATCTAACTGATTATCATGGTAGTCGATACATCCGGCTACAGATGGAGAGTGCGAGCCTTCCAGATCTGCACGCCGGATATTGACGTAAGCCGCCCCAATCCCGAGTACAAGTGAGGTCGCCAGTAAACCTTTCCTAGGTTATCTCGCCTAGGCCAGGAAGAACCATGGGCTAGAAAAGTCCTGTCTGTGAGGCGGGGATGACTGGTATTGTTCATACCTTGGATCGGCCGCCTGGGGAACTTCCTACTCCCTGGAAACCGGTATTAACTTAGCCCGCCCTCTTGTTCTGGGCTCAAGTTGTCGTGGCAAGGGGCGAGTCTTGCGCTGAATCGGCACGGGTGTTTCCGGGGGTGAAAGATTGTAGCCACTATTTTCTGGGGGCTCGGTTGCGGGTCTTTTGAGTTCGTCCTTGAACGCCGAAGATTTGTTTGGTGGCGTTACGAGAAGAGATTGACCGCGCGATCTGCGACTTCGAACCTTTCCAGATGTACTTGGCTTTGTAGAAGTTGCGTTTGAAGCTTCCTTGGTTGGGTGTAGAAATGGACTCGTCGTTTGTTTGTTCTGAGGTTGCTCAGCTGATAACTCAGGCGTTGCGAAGCGAGTGCGTCGCCTCTGCCTACTCTCTGGAACTGGAGTATCTAGATGACCGCCTAGCGAGGCCTCAAAATCATCATGATCCTCAGAGTCCTCTTCATCTTCAAAATCTTCTTGATCTTCAGACTCTTCTGAGTCTTGGAGCCCATCTTCATGATACTCGCTATCATCCTCGAAATCTAACTCAATTGTTGGTCGTATATCTTCAAGCTCCGAACTCTTGCCATAGACTCTTGTTCTGGAATAAGTAAACGAGTCCTCACTTGGAGCCCTCGACTGCGACTTCCTAGAACCGAGATTCAGGCCGTTCATCTTTTCAGCCAACTTGTTGTCCAACTGGTCATTCATTTTCTCACGCTCAACTTTAAAGAGTTGTTCAATCAAGCTTACCAGCGCCGGAGTAGCTCTCGAGGGATGCCTGTCATTGATCTCGACAGTGGAATGCTGCTGAAGGATAGTCTCAACTTTCGGTGCCAATCCTTGACAAACGTCTAGCTCCATTTGTAGAGTAGAGGAGGCCGCATTAACCCTTTCATCGTCGGTTTTACGCTTCTCGAGCTTCCACTGGTTGATGTATGTGCTGAGAAGTGGCTTGTATACCCTTGTAGCCCAAGTGTGGGTATTTTCGAGCATCAGCTGGAACTCCACGATATCTCTGAGGTTGGTCATGTTGCCTTCCCAGATGCACCTCATAAGCTGAAGCATGTTAGCTGCCTTGCATAAAAGAAGTTAGTAGCCGTAGCGTCGCGCCGACTTACATAACCCTGATTGATATTCTCCCCCTTCTTGGTCGCCGGTCCATCATATGGAGCTTTGAAATCTTTTGAAAAGCACATAATCCAGACCTTGACTTTTGGTCCAATGGTGGTGATTACCGGAATAGGGGGAACTTGCTCGTGCTGGGCCTGTCTGGTTGCGTACTTGGCTGCAATCTGGTTGAGGTTCACGGCGCAGGCCGAGTCGTTGGCCCCCTGACAACACACATCCTCCATCACAGTGTCGCTTTCTCGTTTCAATTCAATTATCAACCAAGGGTAACACTTCAAATCGTCGCTCAAGGGCTCTTCTTTCTTTTTGCTTTTTTGGTCGAGAACGCGAAAGGGTGTTGGTCGTAGGCCATGCTCGAAGAGCTCTTGAAAGAGCGACCATGAAAACAATTCGACAATGTTGGGCATCGCCTTCTGGTGCCATTGTCGAGCTCTGAAGTTTGATGCACGGGGTAGCTGGCTTCCACCTTCAAAGTTATATATGGGTAAAAAGAAAGAGTAGTCAGGCTTGGGCCTTTGTTTTGGCAAAATACGGTCAGGACCGGACTCTGCCGTTTCGCAGGGCTGTTTCCTGAATAGAGTCCAAAGACGTTCCGGGGTCCTAGTCAGGATTTAGTATTAACCCATGTAATAATTAGACACACACGCACGGCAGAACTGTGTCGTAGTAGTAGTTGCATCGTGATAACCTATACGTGGTAAGTATAAATTTAATCATAGCTCGGGTATCACGAACCTTCGTGAGTTCGTGATAGAGTCTGATTCGCTCTGAACAAGTTTGTTGAAAAACTCATTTACAAAAAGCCCTTGCCATATGTTTTCATGGCAGCCGCCGCCACGCAAATTATTAAATGCACGTTGAATCCGCTTGGCTTCCTTCAAAATTGGGTCGACATCCTCTCCTTGCAACCCATTTGTCTCGCTCAAAAGAGCAATATGTGATGTGTCAGTGTATATCCCCTTGGTCTGAATTGCGCAGGAAAAGTCGAGAATGGTTTGTCGAAGAGCTTCGACATGTGGTGGGACCACATCATTCGGTTTGGCGCCGCTGTAAACATCTTCGTCGTAGAAAATGGCGTTTGGGGCGAGATCCGCTCGTCTCAATTTGCGCCCACCCATTCTCTGCTATGTGTAAAGGGTGGGAGTGAAAGAGTTGAATGACCGGTCTAAAGACTGAAGACAGAGGGGGGCTGGCTGGCCTTGCTCTCTTGTATGTGTTTACCCCTTAAGGTCGCATTTGTTGGTTGTTGGTTGTTGAACATCGATCCCTGTTGGTGCATATCCTCAGGATTCTGCCTGACAAATATGCCAATCAGAAGGGGCGATTAGTTGCCAGGATATGTTTCACCCACCGTAAACCCTGGCTTCAGCTCAGGCATGTAGCAAGGCCCTAATTGAGTTAGATAAACCGAGATAAGCAGACCCGAGTATAAATCTTAGAGGAGTTAAGATTACGGAGACCTTTTTCTGAACATAGTGTCCAGCTCTACGGTACATCTGCTGAAAACTATACAGATGCTTACAACTCATCACCAAGAACTGTCTCTATAGCTAATTGTCCCGTGAATGGCATTCCTTTATTCATATTAAGTAACAAAATTTTGTGTTAGGTGTCTGTTACCTGCACGGGTACATGTGTGAACAAGGTCACGTGGCATTTACACCCCCTGCATACCAAAGTCGGGCAATACACGCACAGCCGGCTGTGTAAATAAGATCTACCGGTATTATATAAGACCACCAATCTTGACCAATTATGAGCTAGCATTTAGTCAAAGCTAACACTGCCACAACAGCCATAGGAGCCACAGCAGCTAGAATAGCTTAGCTGTTAGCCAGCTTACAGGATCAATTACAACGACAATTACAAAGTCAATCATATAGTTAAAGGCAAAGTCGATAATATAGTTAAAGGTACCTTATAATTAAATATTACATTAATCTTATAAGCTTCTATTGACTATATGATTGATCTTGTAATCGATCCTGTAAGCTGGGCTTATATGATTAGGATCTTGTTTACACAGCCGGCAGTGCGTGTATTGCCCGCCCATACCAAATTCGGGCTAATGTAAGCTTACAAAGGTCAATTGCAAGGTCAATGTCTCCGTATAGCTGTATACTTAATAGCGGCTCTCAGAATTTGGACAGAAATCTGTATATATGATTGGATAAATCACAAATGGGGCACTTCTGCAACTAGAAATAGCATTTTAAAGTCAGCAGCTAATCTATCTATGTTTTAGTAGGGGCTAGGGTTCAATTAACTGACAAGCAACTTGGGATGTCGGCCGATAACGGGGTCTCGGTTTCATGGATTGACTGACGAATAAACTTGTCGGATTGGTTGAATATAGAGGAAGGAGGGGCCAGCAGCTAATTATATAAATCTCAAGGATTTTATACTCCTCAGCAGCCTATATTTATTTACTGTGATTAAAGTTTAGTTATTTATTAACACATTTACCAATTTATATCATTAATAGAAATTAGACCTCCCTGGGAAGGTTATCACCATCAATATCATAGACGATATTTAATGACTTCGGTATCTGTTGGGTTCAAGTCAAAAAAATCAATAACTTAAAAATAGGTGCTTTCGATTATGTTTAACATGACCTTAAGACAATCATGCATATGACACGTAGAGTTGTAAATTTGTTCAGATGGACTGATCCGTCTTGTGGGCATCTTGCCACGCCAATCATTAATTACTAGCCGACATTGTGGGAAAGACCCCCTTTTCCCGGATCCGCAAAACAACATGCGTATTCGCTTTGAATTCAAACGTCTAAGCATCGATAAAATCCTCAAGGCGTGATCCTGTTGAATGACGTTGGTTGTACGTGGTGGATCAACCACCGCCGCAGCGCCGCCTCATATATCAACCTGCGGGCCGCACTACGCCGCAGCGGCGTAAACCCTCCGTATAACAACGGTAAATGTGGACTAAGATTGCGATATGTTCCCGCTCATGCCGCTTTCCAGAGTCTCGGGCGTTTACGGTAGAGATGCCCTGACTAAGAAGTTGCTGTGGCCGGCATTCCTTCAGGGCCGGTAGATATACGGCTTATGATCCCCTGCCGCGATTGGTCAACTTTATGGACATCCTTGGAGTTCGGGACGTATGCTTGTGATTCCACGTAGGTTTTCCACATGAAACGTGATACATCATGGTGCAGCGATCATGAATGTAGATGGTAGAAGTCGGAGTAGCTCGGTGATTCGGACTGCTACACCGTTTATCACAAGCACAGATGTAGAGGACTGCCAGTTCATACCCCCTTGTATCAATGTACCTGCGTTGAGTTCTGGTATAAATACTTCAGCTTTCCTCGTTCATTCATCTCTCTTTCACTTCCATCCTCGATCAGAATCTCACAATCACCAACACGCACTCAAAATAAACCCAACTGTTTCAATATCCTTCAACATGGCTATCACCAAGTACAAGGCCGCCGCTGTCACTTCCGAGCCTGGAGTGAGTTGCTAGAACACAAACACAACGCAAAGAGCAGACTAACAGTTCTCAGTGGTTCGATCTTGAAGGCGGTGTCCGAAAGACTATTGACTTCATCAACGAGGCTGGAAAGGCCGGCTGCAAGCTCCTTGCCTTCCCCGAAGTTTGTAAGTCTAACGCCTGACTCCGTCTCACCCAGCGACAGGAGCATCTAACACTTCCCAGGGATTCCTGGCTACCCCTACTGGATGTGGAAGGTTACCTACATGCAGTCCCTCCCCATGCTGAAGCGATACCGCGAGAACTCCATGGCCGTCGACTCCGAGGAGATGCGCCGTATTCGTCGAGCGGCCCGCGATAACCAAATCTACGTATCCCTTGGCTTCTCCGAGATCGATCACGCCACGCTCTACCTCTCCCAGGTTCTCATTGGACCTGATGGTAGCGTCGTCAACCACCGCCGCAAGATCAAGCCCACCCACGTTGAGAAGCTTGTCTACGGTGATGGCTCAGGCGATACCTTCAAGTCTGTCAGCGAGACCAGCATCGGTCGCGTCGGCCAGCTCAACTGCTGGGAGAACATGAACCCCTTCCTCAAATGTCTCAACGTCTCTGCTGGGGAACAGGTGCACATCGCCGCTTGGCCCGTCTACCCTGGCAAGGAGCGCCAAGTTCACCCGGACCCTGCCACCAACTACGCCGACCCAGCCTCTGACTTGGTGACTCCCGAGTACGCCATCGAGACTGGAACATGGACACTCGCTCCGTTCCAGCGGCTCTCTGTCGAGGGCCTCAAGATCAACACCCCCGAGGGCGTCGAGCCCGAGACCGACCCCTCTGTCTACAACGGCCATGCCCGTATCTACCGACCTGATGGCAGCCTTGTTGTCAAGCCCGAGAAGGACTTCGATGGACTCCTGTTTGTTGACATCGACCTCAACGAGACCCATCTCACCAAGGTCCTCGCCGACTTCGCTGGCCACTACATGCGCCCTGATCTTATCCGACTCCTTGTTGACACTCGCCGCAAGGAGCTGATCACCGAGGCTGATAGCAACGGCGGCATTGCCACCTACAGCACTCGTACTCGCCTTGGCCTGGACAAGCCTCTGGACGGAGAGAAGAAGGTTGATCAGGAAACCCCTGAGGTGGTCTAATCTTGAGACTCAAAGTCACAAATTAGAGTACTAGCTGACTGATTAATGGTTTCCACTCATAGTAACATTGAGGATGTAAGATAAGTAAACTAGAGATATAAATCGATAGATATCTTCAATTAAAGGTCCGAGTTGGCACAGAAGTGGAGGTGATTTACGAATTATTGTGCCGTTCAAGGCTGTATAAAGTTTTCCTGGAGGTTGTGAGTCTCGTCGACTCAATGCCGTTTACTTGTAAATTACGCTGTATTTCATTGTAGACTCCGGTTATTATTCCTCAGGTGTGTAGAACCTGAAATAAGGTATCCTATAACGAATCAGCAGTGGCACGAGGATCCGATTTGAGCTAGAACGGATAGAACAATGAGCGAACTAGCTGATGGGTGGGTACGATTGTCCGCTGTTTATTTGCCCTTAGGACTATTCTCGGCATGGTATAATATTGGTATCACCATAATCATTTCCCCAAATCCCGAAGTCTCTAATACACTGGAATATTCCGGACTACTATTGTGGCATTTCTGTTATGTAATCATGTGTACTTAACCTCGGGTATACCTGTAGCGGCATCTACGAATCAGAAAGCAGGTCATATTTTATATATAGGAAGCTATAATCTTACGTATGTACCAACCTCGACATGTCCAAAACAGGTTGCGAAAGCTATTGCTATAAATATAGCTTCGTGTAATAACAAGGCTAGGTAAAATAGCCGTTCATTTGTTATAGTTGACCGTTAGCCTCCCAATTTCCGCTCAACTGCTTCGAGCTGCCTTTAACACACTGGTTGATGATAGTCCTACAACTGTTAGATAATTTCAGCATCAATGTTTCGTGACATACTCGGTGGTATCCTAGATCGCAGCCTAAGTTAGCACGACTCATGACTAGACGGCCAAGTACATACCCAGCAATCTTTAAAGCCTGTGTGGCCACCCGTGTTCTTACGAGCGCGCGGTTCTATATTTGCTCTATCTTCCTTGGTGCAGATCTACTGTATTTCTGAACAAGTCGACTTTTGGCAACCCCGGTGGACAGTGGAATCATTAGTCACTGGTAAATATTCATTGCCGAACCTCGTGGAACTTTTTAGCCGACGGGCCTCTTTTGCATGCGAGTCGCCCAGATAGGCTACTGAGGCCACACCCTCCAGTCGGCCGACTCTCGCCTGTCAAGCCGTTTAAGCAGCATCTTTAACCTCTTATTCGTTATTATCACAGGTCCACCTTCTGACAAAGCAATTACCCATGCGGTTGCACCTTGACAAGACAGCATCTAAGCCTTACTAATGCTGCATAATTACCACCATGCATATAGCCAAAAGTCCGAGACATAATGCTGAGTTCCTCGCTCTCAGTACACTGACTTTGTTGACATGGATCAGGCACGTCACTACTCGCGCAGGTTTATTTGTTTTCCTGGCGAGCTTTTGCATGCTCCATAGAGTTATGATAGATTATTAAGATGATATCAATTGACAGAATTGCTCTATATGCTCCAAATTCATGTTTGACTCAAGAACGCGACGTAATCCCGGAGATGGGGTGTTTTTTCTAGCCACTTCTTTCCTCTAAGTGATCGCCATACGTCTTACACTGAACATGGCTCAACTGACTTATCTTCAGCCCCCTCTCTCCAGACAACTATAACGACAAAACCAACTGCCAAAGAGCAAATCAAAGCCAGAATGGACATCCACCACCCGAAGCCAATACTTGAGGTAGCAATAGGTGACACTACTGTGCCAACGGCAGCCAGGATGTTGCGCACCAAGTTCAGATCAGCCACCACAGAAGCTCCAACTCCCGGCCTGATATCGACAAGAAATGGCATGACGGTCGCGGTGACTAGCATAAGTCCCAGTCCAAACAAGAAAGCGCCAACAAGAGGGGCAATCCAGAACACCTTCTCCTCGACTAGCCAACCGTAAATAAGCAGTCCAGCCGGGACAAAGCCCACGCCATACCAGACAGTCTTAATCCTCTCGACGGGGCGAATCTCTCCGTCATGCGTGTGTTGATACTGGAGGAGTTTCGCATCGCTCAACTTGCCGCCGACGACGCTCCCAATTGCGTAGCCAAGGCAGTTGCTGATATAGCAGAGTCCAATCTCGATGGCAGAGAAATTATAGGGCGGCGCCGAGTACGCGTAGGGGAGCGTTGTGTTGAAGCAGTAGAGGCTAGCGAAGCAGATGCTGACGTAGGCAATTGTTAGGGCGATTGATGGCACCATCAGGAATTTGAGCTTGGGCAGCGGAGCTAGAGAATCTCGCTTGATGGTCTGGTACCACGGCTGCTTCTGCTGGTCCTCGACAGAAGCCCTCACCAACGTCTCAGGCAAACACAACATGGTGAGCATGGCCGCGCCAAACGTGAAGATGGCCATGAAGTACAAATTAGCACGCCAGCCGAGCCACACTTGTAAGGCACCCCCAATAATCGGGGCGATCAATGGGCCGATCAGAGTCCCAAGGTAAAACCACCCCAGTGCCGATCCGCGCTCAGTCGAGATGTAGATATCACTGATGACTCCCGCGCCCACGCTCTGCGCCGACGAGCAGCCCAGCGCCTCAATCAACCGAAACACGGTGATCAGAGGCAGCGAGTTAGACGTGGCGCAAACGACAACCGCCGCCGTCGAGATGAAAAAGCTCAATACCAGGACGGGTCGCCGGCCATATTCCTGGCTTAGGGTACTCCACCACAGCGGCGCAACCGCGAGTCCCAGAAGAAAGACAGTCGTCGTCAGAGCGACCTTTGTCTCTGTGGTGTGAAAGTGATGCACCAAGGTCGTGAATGACGGGAAGAGGATGCACGAGGCGAAGGGCGCCGTGAAGGCACACAGAGTAATGATGGCGACTATGAGGTGTTTCTGCACCGGAGAGTGGCTCTTTGGGTCCTCGAGTCTTTGTATCAGGCAAAAGCGATCGAACCATGTCCGTGTTGCCGGCGAGCACTTCTCGCTCCGTTTGGAAGATGCGGTTTCGGACATTGCGATTCGACTTTATGCTTCTCTGAAGGGAATTGTGAAATACTGCAAGACGAACAGAGTTGGGAGATTGTTTAGTATGATGTTTTATTTTTAGATATTGATGAAAATAGAAGACCCAGGAGAAGGAGCGTCTGCGTATTATACATGAATAATATGACCTTCGGGTCTTCGGGATTTCGGGACTTCACCCAAAATATCCGACACACGGGGGACCCCACAGTGGCTTATACGATACCGCAAGTATGTAAGTCCCAACTAATTATGCTGACATGAGGGATTTTCCTTCGGGAATACTACTTATGTCATATAGATTCCTTTTCACCCTGTAAAATAAACCCGATACTGCCAATTCCAACCGGTCTGCTCAACGCTAGACAATGAACAGGAGCTGCGTCAGCTGTGCCAGCTCCAAGGTCCGATGCGACCTTGACAAGAAGGGTTTGCCCTGCTCACGGTGCCTCCAGCGCAATTCACCATGCGTCAAGACGGACCGTAAGAAAAGAGCAAGAAGAACCGACACCGCTACCACTGACTCTACGTCCACCAGTCCAGTGTCATCAACGCAAACAGGCAGCCGTGACAGCCAATATCAGAATGATCTGGGGGCGTATTGTGAGCAACGCGATGTCGATATGACTTTCCTAGAGACACCACCCGGTGGCGAAGTCGACTTCTTATCTCAACTTGTTGATATCGAGAATATGGTTGACATGAGCTCCTGGACTTGGGGCACCGAGGAAATGACATCAATTCTCGGCGACGCCGGCCTGCCCCAGATTCACTCGCGCACGCCCTCGTATTCAGTGGCGGCCGCCCCTGCGATAGCGACAACAAGAGAGGGATTTCTGTGCCCTGATACATTCCGTCTCCCCGCCGACTATACTCTAGAGCTCGACGGCCCAGAGACCATCCCGGTGCATCGGCTTGAGACGTTCGCGAGGCTGTTCTTCTCTCTCTTCCATCCTTTCATACCCTTGCTGCATATCCCTACTTTCTGCCTCACCTCAGCGCCTTCGGTGCTTGTTCGTGCGATATCCTTCATCGGCGCTGGTTTTGACAATGGCCCGTCGTCCGCATCAGACTCTAGACTCATATATGGATCCCTCCCCTCACTACTAGCCAGATGCTGCCTACGCTCCCACGGCGCGTCGCCGACCTTTGAAGAACTACAGGCTTTAGTACTACTGCAGTTTGCTACCATGGCGAATGGGGGGGCTGCAGAACGGGCTGCAACACGGCTTCTGCATCCCCTCCTCGTTACGGCGATAAGGCGCGAGGGCCTCCTCAAGATCCACGGGGAGTGCACCCTAGCGACGCGCAACGCGCACTCATGGAAGGCTTGGATCCAAAAGGAGTCGAGGAAGAGGGTGCTTTGGGGCGTCTACGCGGTGGATTGCTATCAGTCGATACTTTGCGGCAGCAAACCCCTGCTCTCCCCAACAGACACGAGGGCGTCGTTTCCGTGCGACGACGCAAGCTGGACTGCCTGTTCGGCCTCTTTGTGGGCTGTCCTCCCGGCGCAGGATCCGTCAAGCTGCTTCCTGTCATCTGTTAAAGGCCTAATGGTGGGCGAGTCTCCCGCCGAGGCGAACATCACCTCATTTGGCATGAACCTCCTGATTCTGGCCCTGAATTCACTACTGTTGGAAGCTAAGGCCTCCATATTGCCGGCTGATATGTCATCCCTAGATCGAGCCCTGCAGACCTGGTATGCGGCTTGGGAACAGTTCCGGGGACAGCCTCATACTTGCCCTACCGAAACAGCTGGCTCTCTTCTCATCTCAAACAGTTTGTCCCTGTATTATCTGGCAGTGCATTTTTTGAGAAATGGACGCCCGGCGCTTGGTGACAGAGCTTATCTCGACAATTCTGCTGACTGTCGGAACCCTCTTATTATCAAGGAGCAGGTGTACCAAGACGAAATGACGAGATGTGTAGAGCAAATGCTGGCCGAGTTTCGAGAGAGGGAGAACTCAACATCAGCAATGTTTTAGTCTATGATTCTATTGTAAAATACTACTGCTCACTATTATCCATTCGCTCCAATTCTCTGAACCACTCGTCAAATGCTTGACGCTCTTCCCTCCTGTAGCTCTTACTCCGACTCTGCCTACTACTCATTGTCTCCCTCTTCACAGTATCCCTCAAAAAACTCTTAGACCTTCACTACTTCAAAGCTTAGAGCTCTGTTGATGCAGCCAAGGCAAAACGACGTCCACAACAGCTTTGCCTTGCTCCGGAAACAGAGCGTGTGATGCGTCGGCGATGACCACAGAGGAAGCCCGTTTCGGGTAGAGATCCGTTGTCACGTTCCACTGCGACTTTGGCTGAAACGGGTCGTCGGCGGGGATCAGCTCAAGAACCTGCGCTGTGTCGGCCCCTGCCCAGTGATGCGCCAGGCTACCGTAGGCCTCAACAGCTCCCCGCTCCATGGCCAGAACTTCGGAATACCAGCCGTCAAGCCAGATATGAGCGTCGTGGTTCGGTGCAAAGAAGGCCGTCTCAAGAGCCCCGAGACGCTCGGGAAGAGGCAAAGCAGTGTTGCCGGCGACGAAGGGTAGCTTGGCAATGGCGGGAGGTAGGTCTATTCCTCCAGGAGCCGCCACGACAATAGCTGGGATCTTCTCAGGATAGAGAACAGAGGTTACCTTTGTGAGGAATGTACCAAAGGCGTGCCCGATGACGACAGCCCGGCCGCCACCCAACGTGTCTATTACGGCCGCCACGTCTGCCGCCAAGTCTTGCAGAGTAACGTTGGCCATGGGACCCGACGATTCAAAAGTGCCTCGCGGCTGAGGGCGTAAGACGAGGTATCCAGCGTCGACTAGGCATTCGGTAAAGTAGTTGTAGTCATCGCCTCCGTCTCGTCCATAGGAGGGCAAGATTACAACGCTTGGGCCTGCGCCTTGGACGAACACCTGAATAGTTGCGTCCCCGCTGCGCACAAACTGTGTAGGCCATTTATAATCTGTGAGTGGGTGCTTGACTGCAGGAAGGCCATGTGCCCATACCACGAGAAGGGGAATAATCAGGAAGTGAAGAAACATTGCAAAGACTTGTGGCGTTCGTTAAGAGATATAGTTCTCAATATGTCGATGTTTGTGGTACGTGTTGTAGATAGATCAACTGGTGCCTGTGTGGCTCTTGCTGTCTTTTTATACCTTTTCTTCGGAACTACATTCATCTCGGGGTTTTCTTACTCTCCCAAATCTCATCAAGCATCGACATATCCGGAAGTTGGACATCGGGATTTCGGGATTTTGTACATTCAGGATGTATTTTAAGCGCCAATGGTAAAGCCCGGTAGCTGCTATGCCGAATCTCCGAACTTACACTGCATTAGTACAGGAGCTTAAGTTACAAATCAAGAAAGGGCACCCCTGATGATAAAGGCCTCAAATGTATTGCACCCGATGGACCACCGCGATTGTCCTTGGCAAATCACAACGAGGTGTTTGATGACAAACAATGTGTGCCTGATGTTTAAGACACAGCTTCTTAAATACGCATCCAACTCGCTTCCTCTGCTGGTACTATGCTTCATTTATGAACAGTAATTAAGGCCGAGGAATCAGACAGCCTGCGCCTAGACAACCTGGCAACCCCCAGGCCAGGGAAATCTAACGCAGCCAATCACATCTATTCCGCCGGCTAGATCCTCATCTTGAAAGGCAGCCTCAACGAGACTCCAAACCGTGAACAGATAACACTACTAGTGAAGTTGAGGCAGCAACAGCGTCCATGGATATCGTCTTGCGGCATGATAGTGGATACCCAGGAGTTCTCAGGTGTGCCAAGAAGGCATGAGGGTCTACGCAACAGTGACAGAATGTCTTTGAAGATGTTCGATCGGAGATTCGCGGAGCAGATGAGTCAAGACAGACGGGATGATACGTGACCAAATCTCTAAAGAGACACCGAGGAAGACTGGAACACAGATGAAGATGAGGCCTACCTCGCTGCCCAACTATGAAAATGCTTCGACTCAGAAACTGCAACGTAAAGTGATACCGCGGTTGTTAGCCACCGTGAACCTCCATGTGTCCCTACCCGACATGGTCCTTAGTGTGCCGCAGCAAAAGTTCTACCACCAGAAGGGAATCCTATTGCAATGTCTTCCTCGATTCTCTATGTACACCATGGTTCGAAATGCACCTAAAGCATCATGGCAGGGAGGTTGCTCTCTGCGCGAATCTTGTGATTTGCGGTATGAGGCTGTCTACTTCATTGTCGGCAATCTCTAGTAATTAAAATGAGACTATGTACTAAAACATTCTAAGAAGTACTTGTCGAGAACGACTAATATTTGTACAAGGAAAGTCTCAAGCCGCCTTGCAATCCTGACACTCATAGCAATCAAGATCGCTCCACATAAAAGAGTATTCCACGTCAATATCAATACCCTCGGTGGCCAGCTTGTACGTCGACAAGGCGCACTGGGAAACACCTGGCTGATCAACAGTATCGAGACCGAAAGCTTCACAGTTGCCGAGCTCGCGACACAGCAGAGCGCAATCCTCCATGGTGTTCTGGCTCGGATGGGATTGAATAGTGTTTCCCCACCATCCGCCCTTCTTCACGCCAAAGGCATTGCAGGTTCGCTGGACAGCTGGCTCAATATCGCCGTCACTCTGGGGCCAGTGGTCCATGATACCGGGCAGGGAGACCGTCTGCGTCGGGAGGCTTTTCTTGGCTTCGCAGAATCCAGGAGGTGTGATGCCTTGAGGGCAGGTCTTGACCCCGGATGTGGATGTTGGAGAGGCCTCTGCAGTGGTGGGCGGTTCGCTGGTGGTAACCGCTTCAGAGGTGGTTAGCTGCACAGCTTGAGATGTCCTTGTCTGTAACGTTGTAGGTGTATCGGAGACATCTTTGGTGGGAGCTTGGCATGTCATCTCAGGGACAGTAACTTGGTCATTGGTGAGAAGAGCGTAGGTGGAAAAACCCATGTTCTTGCCACAGGCAAAGCACCCGATATCCTGGAAGTAATCGGAGCCTCCCTCTTCAGTAATCTCATTTGTGGTGCCAGCATAGAGCTTGCAGTTTCCCTGCTGCAGAAGGGAGGTGTAGGAGAATGACTGACAATCAGGGTACATTGAGCACATGTCTCTGCACTGGTCACCCCCACCACAAGGCTGGACTGTCAAGGTCGCAAATTCCTTGGCGCACGACTTGAGGGTTCCTCTACGGCGGAGACAGCCGCTGTTGGGTGTACTGGCCATCTTGTTTATGCATACGCTGTCAGCCGGATACGTAAAGCAGGGCTTCTCAATGATGCAGCTGCGGTCGTACGAGGTGAACTGATTGCCCGTGTTGCCCACAGGGACGTCACTCAGGGAGGCGGCAATGAGACGGCACTCGTTGGCGCAGTTGTTGCCGTAGCTCCATTCGAAGGACTTGCAGTTCTCGTCGGCGAGACACAGAGCAGCGCAGTCCTCCACCTCGTAGTTGCTGCTTGTGAACCTGCTGTAAGCTCCGGCGCTGTTGTAGGGCTGCATGCCACATCCTCGGCCGTCGATGGGGGATGAACCCACGTTGGCACAGACTCGGCTGACGGGGCCGTCGGGCTTCAGTGTCGACGTCTCGCGTGGAGATGAGCTTTCACTGGACTCGGTAGGAGCTGCCGAGGCGGATTCAGTCTCGGCACCAGATGACTCAGTTTCCGTAGGGAAATGTTTCTGTGTTGCTGAACCGTTTGTCTCAGTTTCTGTAAGCATAGGTGCCTGTGTCGCTGAGGTAGTTTGCTCTTTCTCTGTAATAGCAGACTCCTGCGTCTCGGCGCCGGTTGACTGAGTTCCCGCAAGGGTAGGTTCTCGTGTCTCTGAACCTGTCGTCTGAGTGGCCAGTTGACTGCCGGCATCGGTCGCAACTTGGGTATCAGGTTGAGTACTAGACTCTGTATTGTCCCAAGTAGAAGTCTGTTGCAAGAAGGGGAGGCTGGTTGTCTCAGCATCTGCCTCGGTGACAGATTGTTGACTCTTGGTGGTCCCAACATCACTATTGGCCGGCCCACGGGTGGAGGTGCCGGTAGGTTGAGTGCCTGGGGTCTCAGTCCCGAAGGTGCTAGAATCCGAGCTCTGGAGAGCAATCGGGATAGTCGTAGGCACCGAGGTAGCCTCATGGTAGCTCGAAGTCGCTGTCTCAGAAGCAGGCGATGAGGTAGTAATGGCGCCAGAGTCACCTGAGCCACCGCCGAGCTCGAGAGGGTGGTCATTGATAGTCTCAGGCGTGACCTGGTTCGACATGAAAAGAGAATCGACGTAGATCTGAGCCGTACCACCGACAAGACAGTTCATGGAGATAGACAAGGATGCCGAGCTCTGCGCAGCGGTGACCTGCTCTAGAGCCATACCCCACTGCATGCTGGCACCTGCACTGGCGATCCACGTCTGGAAGAAGCTCTGGCCACCAAGAGAAGCCGTCAATTGGCAGATGTTCAGCGAAGGTGCCGTGATGGCCAAGTAGAAGAAACGGATGGTATACGGCTTGGTCAAGCTCAATTGGTCAATGACCTGGGAGACACCAGCAAGGCTACCAAGGTCTCGCTTTGTACCACCGGCGTTGCTTGCTTTCAGTGAGAGACAACCGGAATCCTGGCTGCCATCTCCCTTGTACCCAGGTCCGATAAGGATCTCCGCCTCGCCATCAACAGTGAAGCCGGGGACACCACCTTCAGGCGGGACGACAGAGAAGCCACCGCCATCGACGACGCTCTTGATAGTTACGGATCCTCCAGTCTCTGAACCTGGTGCTGCTGAAGTAGTGTCCGAGGGAGTGAGTCCGGTTGTCGCAGAGGAGAGTTGGGAGTGTCGAGGTTTGCAGAGGCTTGCCGCAGCCAGATCGATTGAGCCGCTGAGGGCCAAGGCCGCCAGAGCCACGAATGAACGCATAGCGATAGTGTAGAATCAAGGCCAAAGGAGCTTCTAAAAGAGTGGCTGTGAGGTCGAACGCTCACTAGGGTGATTGAAATGTCCAAGACAAGATCGGATCAAAGCCTGCAAACTTCTGGACAGTCCTTGTTTATTTAGGGACTTTATCTATTGCCGATACCTGGCAATGCTAAACAACCATTACCCCTGTTATCAAGCGAATTGTCGATAGTCGTCCGTGGCTTTCAAATAGTTTAAACATAGCGGTTCCAGACTTCCAATTCGTCGCCCAGCTCGCCCATTGCGGGATAGTGCCCGAGGTTCAAAAAGGGTCTTCAGCTAATAGTCCAGAGATGCTTAGACTCGATGAGGTGTAGCGTAGCGCGCTTGTGGCTACGCCATCGCGACCGTTCCTGTTTAAAATTACACACTTGAGCTTGCAAACATCAGATTGATTCGCAACGATAACGAGAAGATTGCAAACTTCCAACAAGTATCAAGATAAATGAACTAATACTCAGTGTGTAGACCTACATGGTGTTCGTGGAGATGTCCTTTGCGTAAAGCATATGTACAGTGCTTTTGCCATCTCGACGGGTACCGGTAGTACGGTACTTGTGCCTGATCCACCATCGACAATCTAGAACCATGAACTGCCACGCTTCATCCAATAGCGCCCCCGATAAGTCACAGGGTCTCAATAGAGGGCTTGTTGAGACCCCTGATAGACCAGCTGAAACTCCAGAATCGGTAAATGAGATTTCGATAGCGCAGGGGTCTTAAAAAGCATCCTGCCAACTCCCTTGACAGAACTTGATGGAGGATTTCCCGGACGGAGACCAAGTCTTTACTTGCAGATCTAAGGGTAGCAAGGTGGTAACTTGGAATCTTTCCATGCGAAACGCGTTCAGAGACTGAATGTAATGTGCCGAGTGATACCTACCTAGGGTTCTAGCACGAGGAAATGTCATACAAGACTTCCAAGAAATAACGGGTAATTCCATCTGACAATTGCCACTCCACAATCCCCAAAGAGTTGGAAAGCTGACAAGGCACCTTTTCTACCTAGTGTCACTCTCCACCTCGGGTGACCCGAGCTTGTGAGCTCACTACTGTTTACCAAAGCCGGGCAAGCTCTATAGCAACCGCAGCGAATATACATAGACATAGGCAGAAATCGCTCCAGCAACAACCGTGTCCCTCGCGTGTAGCTTAACGGCGCGGGTGAGAATGTCCTGGGCTTGCAATATACTAATTTTTTGCTTGTACAACGCGTTAAAAACACCCCGTCGCTGAAACATTGAGGGATTAGAGCAGTTGAATTCTGTGGTAGAATTCAATGTCTATCAAGTCTTCCTTTAGCTAGTCGCGTGGCTTACTAAAAATGCTGCAGTTTGCTCAAGCCAAGTATAAAGCCCATCCAAGTTTTAATCTATTTTAATCTTTATTAACAGGTATATGTTAAAATACGATGAACAGATCTTTTAAAGGTATCAATTCTTCGTAGTCCTACATGTACCTACACTAATCGGCAGCGTATTATCTCATTATAGGAACTCATATGCGGGGGTATATATACCACCCATCAACAGACGTGTAAGCCTTTGCAACATCGGTAATATATAACAATCTAATCGGAATCATACAGTACCTAGTACTTTGAGCCAAATTCCTCTTCTGATTCAATATCACAGAGCAGGCTGACTAGGCATCTACATCCTCCGAAGCCCATTTCATGATCGCCTCGAAAATCAGTTCGCCATCGTGAGGTGCATCGATAGGCTTGAGGCCCGCCCCCAATCCAGCATGAGGCGACGGGGACAAATCATCGGTACCTGCAAAAAGTCTGGAAAGACTTGCGTCCATTTCTGGATGGCCCTGAAAGGTAAGGACTTGATTGTCCTTCGACAGCAGAACTTCATTGTCAGGAGCCAAACAAGAAAGGTGCGGGCCAATATCGGCCACGGCAATTTCGTGGTTCTTGTGTATGCTCTATAGAAGTCAGTCTATCAATCCCAACTTTTAGCAGTTTTTTATGCCATGTACCAGTGTTTTAGCATTGAAAAACAATGCACCGTCAGGGTTTAACGAGATGCTCTCAACACCAACCTGAGTCATCAATTAGTTTTACTTAGCTTAAGTCTTCAAGGAGCTCTTACGCAGTGACCCCTCTTTGACTTCTCCAGCGAACCCCCAAGGGCCAGAGTAATTGCCTGCTGGCCCCAGCAAATACCCAGAATCTTCGGCTTGGCCCGCTCCGAGGTGGCGAGCTTGATGTAATCCAAGGTCCCAGTCACCCATGAAGGTTTATCATCTTGTAAAAGGTTGAAGGGCCCCCCGGTGAGAATAATCAAGTCATGAGTGTCCAGGTCAGGGAATGTGTCGCCCTGGATCGGAGCGTAAAGATTAACTTCGGCATCAGGTTTCGACTTGGTGATGAGTTTCGAGATCCTCTCCACCATTTGCCTTCCACCGGTTTCTTCGATCAGGAAGTTTTGGAGGATAGCGACGCGGAAGTTTGTGTGAGTCATGATGGCCGAGTATATTGGGGTGAAGGTTGGGAAGAAAAGGGTATGCAGTGAGTTCAGTGTAAATAATAAATCGGAAGAGCCATTACGGGCCGGGCGGTTTTCTTACTGTGGAGTCGTTATCATTTCACCCCCAGAGTGAGCCCACTCTTTCTTCGTTGGCTCACCCCCCGGCTCAGGACGGGACGACCAAGGTAGCTCAAGCTAAAATCGGATGCATTTAGAGGGAAACTGTCATGGGTATCTAGACGTATCACAGTAACCTTTCACCCCGTGGAATCAAACCTAGTCAGGCCAGTGCGTAATTATCAACGCTACAATCCTGGGGATATCCAGTTCTCGTTTTGCTCTATCAGCTACAACTGGAGCGCTCTATTTACTACTCTACAAGATACTTGCAGACGCTTTCCTCCTTTGCTAGATTCTCGATAACGTCACTAAAATATCCAACTACGTAGTCCGCCAACTCTTCGTCCAGCGCTTCGCTCGAAATCGTCATCGTAATAGTCAACGTCGATCCACGAGGAACAACAAGCACGTTAGCCGTACCAGACGGCCGATTTGGAAGACTGAATAAGCCTGTCTCACAGGTGCGCCCATCAAAATCACAAGTCGGATCATCGTTGTCGGTGAAGTTCTGGAACCTCACGAAACTGCCGAAGTTCGTCCCAGGGCCCCAAGATGTACAGTTGCGGGCGATTTCCGCCAGGCCAAGATTTTCAACTGGCATGGTTTGAATATGCTGTTCCTGGACCTGGGAGAGCAGCTCGTGCTTGTCGGCTGGCTGGGGGAAATGCACTCTTACGGGGATGATGTTGAGGCATGGGCCGACGATACGGTCTTCGTGAGGGATCCCGAGTCCGCGACCGTGTACTACCTGGCCAAAGACAACATCGTTCAAGCCCTTGCTGAACTCATCTTTTGGCTGGGTGGTGAACAATCGAGAAAGTGTAATTGCCCACGCCAGTTTGACTAATGTCGCCATTGTGGTGCTGTGCGGAGGAGAGATGGGAGCAGTTTCTGCTCTTGCGGTCACCACTCTAGCCTGTGTCGTGTCTATGCCCAATTCCGAACACCCCGTCTTGCCAAACCTCCCCCAGTTGAATGACTTGTAGTCCATGCTGGTCATTGGGGTATCGCCCAGCACGTCTTTCCATACTTTGTAGGTCTCGGGGGTTCTCTTCTCCCAGACATAGCGTATGTGGTCCGTGAACTGAGCACAAGGTGGAATAGCCTTGCCACTGTATGCAGAACTAAGGTCGTCACAAACGGTACTCAACGACATTCCATCAAACAGAGCATGCGGTAGTCGCAGAGCCAGGAAGGTCGTCGAGTCTCTGAGCTTTAGGAGCTGTATTTGGAACCCTGTCTCGCCATCAACTGGTACCTTGGTGGCAAGAGAATTAGCCGCACAATGTTTGTCCAGGGTTTCGATGTTTGAGTGAACCAAGTTGACAGGCAATTTGCGCAGAGTAAGTTGTATGACCGACTTGTCATCATTCGTGTAAAAGACAGTGCGTAGGATGGAGTGTTTCTGGACAAGTTGATCACATGCAGCTCGTAGACGCTCTTCGTCGACTCCGGCAGGTAGTGATATCCATAGATATCGGCTATAGAAGTTGTAAAGCGTCATTACTTGGAACTCAGTGGCGGGGGTCGCTTCCACGATGTTCTCAGCAGTCTCCCGAGGAATGTGGCTGGGGAGTTTGTCAGGGGTAATTTTGCCAGCATTTGCGGCTTGTCCAGATGGCTCGTGGCCGTTAGGCTTACTCTCAGGAGTATCGGCGGCTGCGGTATCTGGGGCACAAGATGAAGCAATCTTGGACAGTGTTTGATGCGTGAAAATGTTGGCGACGGTCAACTGTATACCTCTTCGTCTGGCCAGCGTAGAGACAACCATAGCCGAGATCGAATCCCCTCCAAGACCAAAGAAGCTGCCGTTCATCGGCAGTGACTCCGGCTGCAGGTTGAGAGCTTGGCCGACGATTTGCTGAATATCCCGGTCGTGTTTCGTGATGGGAGCTTCTTCAGAGTCGACAGTTCTGGCTCTCAACTGGTAGAGGTGTAGTTTCTTCACCAGCCGGCTTGCAGAATGCTCTCGGAGCAGACGCCGGTTGACTTTGCCTGATAAGCTGAGGGGAACGTAACTGAGCGGTATGAAGTACGATGGCAGCATATAAGATGGAAGCAAATCTGACAGAGACGTGTGCAAATCTGCGATAGTCGAGTAAAAGTGGTCGTTGGGCGATGCGATCAATTCCAGACCGTCGTCAGATGATTCATGGTCCCGGGACTGTCCCCAGTCTCCTTCTGTTTGTGGTGCAATGAATGCCACCAAAGAGACTCGATTGTTCTGGTCGTGAATCTTGATACACTCAACAGCAGCTGCTTTGATGGCCGTGCACACCAAGGTGATAGAATGTTCGACCTCTCCCACTTCGAGCCTCTGGCCGTGTAATTTCACCTGATCGTCTTTCCTTCCCACAAACTGCAGTGATCCGTCAGGTGTCTGTCTGACGAGATCACCCGTCTTGTACATCCTCCCAGAATGAGGGCGGAACTCGGCAAGCCAGCGAGGGCTGGTGATGAAGACTTGATCAGTCTTTTCCCGATCCTTGAGATAACCGGACGCAACCACGGCACCTTCAACAAGCAACTCGCCAACCGTACCAATCGGGACCAGCCGGTTATGATCTGTTGGGTCAACTACCCAAGAAGCAGCCCCGAAGCTTCTGCCGATGTTGGAGTGGTGGTCATCGGGTAAGATCCGTCCGATGTGAGATATAACGGTACATTCTGCGGGAGCGTACATAGCGAACAGATTCAATCTGTGCGCCCAGACGTCAACAATCTGGTTGGTCATAGGCTCACCACACGACCCAAGAACTTCCAAAGTAGGGACATCCGATGGATCGAAGAGATTGATCACAGAAGGCGTCAAAAGAGCCCACGTCACCTTGAGGTCTCCTGCTGCCTTTGCGGGATTGTCTCTTCGGTCCTCCTCGCGGGGCACGCAGACACATGCTCCAGCTGCAAGCGTAAACAAGATCTCCCCGATGCTGATATCGAACGCAAACGAGGCAAAGTGGAAGACGCGACTGTTGGGCGTAAGCATCCCGTGTTCCCGCATCACGGCCGCGCTGGTGGCGATGGCGCCGTGGGAGAGGACAATGCCTTTGGGTACTCCCGTGGACCCTGAGCTGAAGACCACACATGCAGGGGCATCCAGGTTTGAGGATTCCGTTGGGAGCAGGGGCTTGGATATCTGTCCATCGATATCTTTCCCGTAAGACTCGGGGTCAAAGATGGTGACGGGCAGTGAGAGCTGGTCGCTGACATGGGCATGTGGGCTGAAAGAAACGAGTAATCTGGCGTTGATGATAGAACACATGGTCCGTAATCTCTGAATAGGATGTGAAAGATCCAGAAGGACAAACGCGGCGCCGATCTTGAGGACTGCTAGCATCAAAACTGGAGCCCACGGTGACCTTTCTGAGAGAATTGGCACGAAGTCGCCTGGCTTTATACCTGTGCTTGCCAGGTGCTGTGCGAACCGGGTGGAATACCCCTCAAGTTGTGCATATGTCAAGTCAAGATCATCCGAGTGAATAGCAAGTGCATCGGGTTGAGCAATACACAACTGTCGAATGCGCTCGTGTATGCAGGTATCGACAGATTTGGGAAGCGAAAGATTCCATTTTTTCAACATGGCCCTGTCCTGCGGAGGCATCAGGCTAACATCCGCGATACGCATGTTCTCGGAAGAGACAAGCTGCTGAGCAACCTGTGATAGCTGTCTCAGAAGACTATCTCCTGCGTCCGTCGTCATAAGATCACTGTCATATGCCATCTTGACAGCGACTCCACCCTTCTCTGGGCGGCATATCAGCACCATCGGATAGCTGGCAAACGCTTTGGTGTTTTCAGAAGCACCATGTTGGGTCTTGAATATAGAAGACTCGATCTTCTGCTCATGCGGCTGCACAACAATTAGGTTCTGGAAGTTGCATGCCTCCGCAGCCTCGTCTCCAAATTGTCGTATGCGTGTCAATCCAGTTTGTTCATGAGCCATCATGTTGATGAACTGCTCGTGAACCTGTGCTAGACCCTCGCCAACAGATCGATCTGTGGGCAGTTTGATTCGCACAGGCAGTGTTGCCAGGGTTGGTCCGCTGAGTTGATCGATTCCATCCACGTTTGCGTTGCGGCCACTGACCGTGGCTCCAAACACCACATCATGGCTACCCGTTTGGTGCCAGAGTACGATCGCCCACGCAAGCCGTAGAATGGACGAAAGGGTATACTTGGTGGTGATATCGGCATCAAGTTGTAGGAAATGCTCGAGGATGGCCTTCTCGGTGACATGTCCCGTTCTTGAAGGACTGGCTGGAAAGTGTTCCGCTTGGAGACCGGAAACCTCTTGACGCCAAAACTCCTCTGACCTTGCATCACTCTCATCAAGCAGATGCCGAACAAAGGGGCTGAATGGCTGTGAAGCAAGCTTCTCCCCAATGTAGGCGCGCTCAACTTGTGCCAAGATCAGACCCAGTGACCATTCATCAAATAGAGAATGGTGGATATCAAGCCTGAAAGACTCCTTACTCGAGTAAAACTGTACAAGGGGACCTTGGTCGATACCGATTTCTGTTGAATAACAATCGGTATCGGTGACAGCTTTCCAAGGCATATCTGCTTTCACCACAGCCTGGAAGATACCTTGAGCTGTTTGCACGACTCTAGAGCGAAGAATCGGGTTTGTAATCCAAGTAGCCCTCCAAGCATCCTCAAGTCGTCTGGCGTCGATACCCTCGGCTAACTGCCAGGTATAACTTCCAATATATGCGTTGGGATCCTGGGCCGTAAGAGCTATCAGCCCCTGCTGCATGTGTGTGCACGGGTACACGTCCTCTATATGATCGATAGACAAGCCAGCTTCTCCCGCAATCTCGTCTAGAAGGACCTCAGGCTTGTCTAGTAATGAAAACGGGGCGGGAGTCGTTGACAGCAAGTTCTGATCGTTGGTGATCAGCACTGATGCCATGTCCGACAGGATCGAAGACTTGAAGATATCCGATACAGAGATAATGAAGCCTTCCTCACGAAGAGTGGCGGCCATTTTGATGGCTGCCATTGAGTCACCCCCTCGTCGGAAGAAGCAGTCACTGCGTGTAATACTTGCGTCCTTGATGTCCAGAATCTTGGCCCAAATCTGCATGAGAATCCTCTCTTTAGGCGTGGTTGCTACCTGGCCATCTCTCGGGGATTCATCTACTGCATCATTCTGATTCTGGGCATCTAGCAGGGCCTGCGCAGCTGCATTCTGAAGAAGTAGTCGATTTAACTTGCCTGACGTTGTGAGTGGCATGTGCGGCAGAAAGATAAAGTCAGTTGGAATCATGAATGTCGGCAAACGATCCAACAGGTGTCCCTTGAGTGCTGCTCTCAGATCTTCCACCTGCTTCAACTGCCCTGTCACCATCTCAGATGCGTCTAGTGGCTCTCTAGACGTATCGAGTCCCAGAAAGGCGACAAGCTTGGTTGATGCATTCTTTTCCCCCTTGACAGCAACGACAGCTGCGTGGACAAAGCCAGCCGCAGCGACCTGTACACATGCCGCTACCTGGTGCTCAACTGCCGTCAACTCTAGGCGCTGCCCGTTGACCTTGACTTGGTGATCCCGTCTTCCCATAAGCTGTAGCGATCCATCAAGGTTATACCGCACGAGGTCGCCCGTGCGAAAGGCGCGCTTACCCGGGTGGTGATCGCCGAATTGCTCATGGATTCTTTTCTTCCAGGCTGGGCTTGACGTGAAGTGCTTGTCGGTTCGCTCCTTTTCGTCCAAATATCCACGTGAAACAGAAGGGCCCTCGATCACCAGTTCTCCCAGTGAGCCGATGGGTGCTAGTTTGTCAGGTTGGTCTATCGCGACAACCCATAGGTTCGAGCCGCAGCCATAGCCGATGTTGCTCGGAGAACAGCCTGTTTTGATCTCTGATAGAGATGCTATCCCGGTGCTCTCGCTCACGCCATAGGCGTTGAAGAGTCGCACGTGCTTGGCCCATATAGAGATGTGGCTCTCCGTCATCGGCTCACCTCCCAGGACCAGCTTTTGGAGGCTCGCACATGAGGTGGGATTCAAGGTACTTGCCATAGACGGCGTTAGACTTGCCAAGTTCACAGAATGGCGTGTCAAGAACCCGGCGAGATCGTTCAGACGCTCGGCCTCGGAAGGAATACACACGCAGCCGCCAAACATGAGTGTGATGAGCGTATCGCGATTGCTCACATCGAATGAGTATGATGCAAACTGCAGCATCCTCGTCGTGTGGTCGATTTGAAGCGCTCTACCATTGGCCATAGCCATAGAGTAAAAGGCACCGTGCTCGGTGATAATTCCCTTCGGGACACCGGTAGTTCCAGAGGTGAAGGTTATGTACATGGCGTTTGACGTGTCTGAGTCAGGGGCAGGCTGTGGGAGTTCATCATCCACGGGTATCGAGTTCAAGAGCTCCCGGACCTCGTCTCCGATAGCAATAACCTCACAAGCCAGGTTTTCAGCAAGTGAGCTATATCTTGGTGAGCACACGGCTATAATGGGACTCAGAGACGAGCCCAGGCCGCTGCTATATTGAACGGGATGGGACGGGTTGATGAAGAAATAAGCCCCGCCCGCTCTCATAACTCCCAGTTGTGCAACGACTGCCCATCTAGACTTGTCAAATACAAGGGAGACGAAAACCTCTGGACCAACGCCCAGCTGTTGAAGCCATATTGCCAGACCTGACGAGAGACGATCGAGCTCGCGATACGTAAACTCTCCGTCCCAGGCTGAGACGGCGATGGACTGTGGTTTTGAGCAAGACATGCGGGAGATCATATGGTGTATGGAATGCGCTGAACTATGGCCGTCCTCCGGCGCGCTGTTCCATTGGGCGAGACGGTTGATATCTGCATCGCTGCATATATCAAGAGCTTCGATGAGGGAGTCAATATGCAAGACTATTTCCTCTAGCGCCTTGGCCACTGTTGCTGCAATCATTTCAGCTAGATCTGGGGAAATAACTGAAGCCCTGTAGTGGATTCCAACGCCAGGATGATGAGTTTCTGACTTCTGTGAGAGGTAGGCAGCGAGAGCAAACTATACCAAATGTGTCAACGATACGTATTCTTCCTTACTGACATCGGATACGTGAGTGTGTTAAGTGATGGTTTCTTACATTTTCAAAATCATCTTCAAGCTCCCCTTCAATGAAAACAGCAGAGTTGGCTCCCCAGAACGTCGCCTTAATCTCCTCCGCTGAATCGACAGGGCGGATATCGAAGAGGCTGCGTACAGGCTGAGAAGGCAAGACATGGCAGTAGTAGCTCCTTCATCTCACAATGTCAGCCCTGAGCCAAGGGCCATTAGATACCCTGTACCACTTACCGGTTTGAGCTCAGACAACTAAACCATACGTCCTCGGAGCCAGTGTAGCTCCGAAGACAGATAGACCATGCGGCCTGAAGGAGATCCAGGTGACTTTTGCGCTCTTTGTGAAGCCAGTTGGTAAGGCTCTTGTTGCTTAGGCTTGTGCACCGAACGCTAACCGTGGCTATCTGTGTCTCGATCTCTGCGAAGTCCACAGGTAGATCGGTCTGTGGAACAACGAGTGGTGATACAGCCGGTGGAGCCATATCGAGTGATTTGGGTAGTCTAATTGTCGAGGACACGGTTTGCAAATTGTGGAATGAGAGTTCGCAATATTGAGAGATTCACTGTCTTTGCATTTATTTACCAACTCACCTAACCCATTTCAAAGGTAGGAAATGCCCGGAAAGATCTGATGGCTAGCGAGTCCAGTTGAATTCGCGACTCAGTGATACTTGCCACAGCTTTCACATTGGGGTCTGCGAACCATAGGCTCTGCGGAATGGCGTGTAGCTATCTGACATTACCCCGGGGTAAGCCAAGAAGCTAAAGAATTCCCTTACAGCTTGGATTTGAGTCATGAAAACAGGATCCGAGGAAATCCGCCAATAGAAAGATCTTCCTTCAACAAACACCGTTACATCTCGATGTTATCATGTTGAATCCTGCCTGTTCCGGTCTGCTCCAGAGGTGTGAATGCGGCATCATCGCGATCATACACCTTCAAGGTTCCGTTCATCCGCGAAACATCAGGTCTCGATAGATGGATGGCCCGGACAATGAGGCGGAGGTTCTGATGTGTTCGCGCTCGGAGAGTATCGTGTAACGGTAGTGAAGGCTAAGGCTGCCGAGCCCTGTAGTAATCCTGGTGCATTATACTGCCACTCGCTACAGCAGAAAATCAACTCAGGAATATCCCTCTAAGCACTAGCTTGTTACTAGGCCATTCCTTCTGCCTGGCTGCAGTGTCCTTAGTGGCGGAGTTAACAAGATTCCGTAGAGGTTCCACAAGATGATGTAGATCCAGACAACTATTGCGCCTATAGTCGGTGTGCTCTCGGGAAGCATCGTGACTGTCGTATATACATCCACTAAGATGCTGTATTGTTCAGATCAGGATGCTTGTTGCGCGTACTGTCAGTATCTGAGTTGGCGTATGCGACGTGGTTAACATGGTAGCCTGCCTGCCTGCCTGCATAAGTTCATCTCGCCGCGTACCACCACACATGCAGGGACCATATTTAACGTCACATGTAACATTCCTTAATCTAGATAGGGACAAATGACAAGGCTGGCTCGATACACGATGCTCGACGAGTCATGGCGGATGCAACAGGGTGATGTTTGACCACATACCCTTGTAAACCCTCACTAAGGCTGACGTCGCAGTGCTAACGGGCTGTTGCAGTACCCGAGATGCCCCGCTCTAGTAGCGATGCCTCCCGGGCGGGCCGCCCTCGGTCCGATCAGGGGTAAGCACTTGACAAGTGCTTACCCTGCATAAGTTCGCTAGGCGATTGGTTCCTTTGCCTCTTCTCGATACAGCCACTATGAGGCTCGGCAGTTGCACATGTGGGAAGCATTCTGAGAGGGAGTTAGTGGGTGCATAGGATTATGATGGGCCTGCAGGGGTTTTGAGTTTCCGCTGCCAAGGAAGCCTTCTCTATTCCCGCATTAGGCTCTGCCGGGGGACATGCAGAAGCACCCCCGTAAGCTCACGATGCCAATGGCTAGTAGTTTGCTGTCGACAGGCATCCCGATGTCGGGGATGTTATTTGGCCTGGCTGACGACGTGAAGACCAAGTCAAACCGACTTCCGTATCACGTCTTGTTACGTTCTGTCTCTCTCTGTCTCAACCTGGACAATCATGTGTGGAATCAGTGCGTTTCTCAGCCATCCTGGAGAGCCCGGGTCACGGGTGGTGAATGGCGAAGCCAAGCATGCGGCAGCTGAACTGGAGAGCAGCCTTGATCTCATCGCCCACCGTGGACCAGATGCTCGTGGCCGTTGGTTCAGTGACGACCACCAAGTTGGTAAGTGTTCCCTTCTTGCATCTTGGTCCAAGCGTATCTAGATGAATTGATGCTTTTGATAGGTCTTGGCCATGTACGCTTGTCGATCATCGACCTTAGTCCCAGTGGAAATCAGCCCTTCCATGACGAAGACGACGGCATTCACGCCGTTGTGATCGGTGAGCTGTATGACTACGAGCGTTATAAAGCTCAGCTATCTAGCGAGTTCAAATTCGTGGGAAACAGTGACAGCGAGATCGTGATCGCTCTTTACAAGCACTATGGCCTCTCTTTCATCTCTCATCTGAGAGGTGAATTCGCCTTCATCCTCTGGGATGCCAATCGCCAGCAGCTCATAGCAGCCAGAGACCGATATGGGATCAAATCACTGTATTATACGGTGCACCAAAATAAGTTGCTCGTGGCTACTGAGATCAAGTCTTTCCTGGCATTCGGGTTGCAGCCGGAATGGTGTGTCCGCACATTGCGTGACCAGAGCTGGAGAGTTGACTCGACCACTTTCTTCAAGGGCGTACACAGAGTAGGTTGATATCCGGAACCTGGTCACTACTCAATGTACACTTTCTAAAACAACACAGGTCCTTCCTGGGCACTACCTGATATGTCGCCCCAATGAGAGGGAGGAGCAAAAGCAGTACTGGGATCTTGAGTATCCAGACAAGGTAAGGCATCCCGACCCTTTTTAGAGATCTCTAGCTGATAAGCAATACGTTCCAGTTATCCAAGGACTTGCGAACAGAAGAGGAAATTACGCAAGGAGTGCGACAGCGTCTTCTGGAGGCTATAGAGATCCGCTTGAAAGCAGATGTTCCAGTGGCCGTCTACCTCAGCGGCGGAATTGACTCGTCATCCGTTGCAGGAATGGTGGCCCATCTCATGAAGCAAGGCACGAAATTGGGAAATGAGACTAACTCGGTCCCCTCCAACATGAAATGCTACACTGTCCAGTTCGATGAGGACAGCGGTGCGGATGAGTCCGGTGAGCTTCCCTACACTATTAACTCGAATATGCTTGCTGACAGCCTGCAGCAATTGCTCGTCGAACAGCAGAATGGCTGGGTGTCGACATCCATCTTGTCAAGATGGACGAGGAGGCTCTCGCAGCCCGCTTCGAGGACACGACGTGGTACAGTGAAGTTCCTCTCCCAGATCTGAATGGTATGGGCCGGTTAGCATTGGCAGAAGCTGTTCACACCCAAGGCATCAAAGTCGTCATTACTGGTTAGTGATTTCCCACGAGGTATCACGCTTCCCTAAGATTTCTAATATTTCTGCAGGGGAGGGTTCCGACGAGCATTTTGGTGGTTATGATGCATTCCGAGCTGATTCACTCAGCGAACCCGACCATTCGTGGCCGGCTCTCATGACCGATGCTGACCGTGAAGAAGCATTCCAGGTGGCGAGTAAACAAGCCAAACATGGTATCTTTGGCGATTTTAGCACTGATGTACCGATTTCCACAAAGCGGATGCTCAACCATAGCCACGTCACCAGCTCAATCGCGAGAGTGGGCAGTCTGCCATTCTCGGACTGGACCACGGTTTACGGTGACAGCACACCTGAGACAAGCCTTATTGAAGGTTTCGATGGCCGTGTGCGAGATAACATCATCAAGAGATGGCACCCCGTTCATACTGCTCAATACATGTTCGTCAAGACGTTCATGCCCCACTTCATCCTGAGGTACAACGGAGACAACATCGACATGGTCCACCAAGTTGAAAGCCGCTGTCCTTTTCTGGATCATCATCTTACAGAATATGTCAACAACATTCCACCCAGTCTGAAGATGAGGTACAACGCGAAAGACAAGTCTTTCCGCGAGAAACACATTCTGCGTGAAGCTGTCAAGCCTTATGTGACGGACGAGGTCTACAACATGAGCAAGAAGGCCTACATGGGACCGAGGAAGTTCTGGCCAGGTGGACCGCTGCACCGGAAGATCACGGAGCTGGTCACGAAGGAAAACGTTGAGAGGCTGGGCTTTGTTGACTGGGAGGCTGCACAAGACGCCGTCGAGAAGGCTTTCAACAAGCAGGAGGCATTAGCACTTCGACGCGCTATTACTGTCGCGCAATTTATTGTTCTGGGGCAGCGCTTTGGGGTCAAGCAAGCTGGTGGGAAGTTGAACTAAGGGTATTGTGCGTCAAGTACATAGCATTGTGAGAGCTTGTGTTTTCATGACTAGGAAAATAGTAAATCTTCATGCCCCTGGATACGCTGGTTTTCTTATCGTGGGCATGTCAACGAAGAATGTTGGCGATAAAATTGGCGTCAATAACTAACTCTCGTTTGAATAATCAAAATGGGACATCGGCATCAAAATCCTTTTCATGCTGGTCTGTTTGAGCAGAAAGGCAAGCTTGGTGACATTTGGTGGCTTACAGGTATTCCATTTTAAGCGTTTGAGTATTTCCATATGACCAGATGGCATTAATCGAGTAAAAGTATTCGTTTAACTAAATCTTGGACCAAACCCTTCACCAAAACGCTGCGACCCTTACTTCGATGCTTTCCCGAGCCTCATCACTCGCGTTCTGACCGACCAACTCAAATGCACTATGGACCGCCCCTCCGACTCCCAGATCAGACATACCCTTGCCGTCCCCCAGTGGCGCTCTCGCATGCGCCTCCATTTCATTGTCGAACAGCTGGATCACCAGAACATCGCAAGGCTCCTGGTCTGCGATGAAATGCCAGTCATGAGACTTCTGCTCCTTATCCCGTGGCGCATAAGCTAGATAACCCTGTGTCTGGTAGGTAGTTTCGTCCTTCCCATGATGCCCACTGGTCGTGCTCGACTTGGGGGCGTTGGGATCGATGACCCGGGATAGGTGAGCAGGAATGCGGTGATCCGTGGGCTCACGCTGATCCGAGGGCACATAATCAGATTCGGGAAACGAGGCAGCGGATGATAAAGCAAGAGGATCGCGGTGGACTGTCCTCAGAGGCCGCCATATAGAGAACAGAGCGAAGCGAGGAATCCCCTCATCTCCGTGCTTCTCCCCTCGATAGTGGTCTTTGAGATCATCCCAATGAACACCGGATTCAAGCAGCGAGTTCTCGGCTTGGATCACCCTCTCAGCAGCTGAAGCCACCTCGCTATGATATTGGCGAATGTGGCACCTTGCGCCCTTGGGAGTACAATCTAGATGCACTTTCGGGGCTGGGCACACGCCATCTTTGATGGAGTTTCCAAAGATGGGTGGAAACAGCTGGGGTGTCTCCTCTTCATTTGCAGTTCGCCCTTCCTCCTCAGCTTGTGTGGCAGATGTATCACCCTCGCTGTACAGTTGGTTTCTCACCACTGCAGCCGAGACCACCGCCTTCTTGCATCCAGTCAAGTTCTGTACAAATGACTGAACTTCTGGGAAGTATATTTCACGAAGAAGCTTCTCGTTGTTCCAGCTTGCACGATCGTAGGAAGCTGCGTGTAGGGCCGAGTGGTGGCGGCGGGCGGTAAAGCCATGGACTGAGAGCTTGTATGGAGAGTCGTCTCCGAGAGCAAGAGACGGCTTCAGGTCCGTGAGAGGCAGCGTGACAACATCGCCAAACTCGGAGAGTGATGGAAGCAGATATGCTTCCTTGCTTGGGGTTGGCTTGGTCCCTCGAGTTAGGTAGCGGAACTTGCCCAGGTGAGATGCGGCTGTCGTGGCCATCGTGTGCAATGACGGTAACGTTGATTGCGTCAAGAGAGTGCTGGGACTTCAGTGTGGTCGCGGTTGATTCACTCTGCAGTTGCTCCTTAAGCTGTTCATAATCTGCATTTACTCTGCAACCCGTTCCCTCCCGATGTCGCTTGAGCATGCCAGCTTGTGACGCAATTGCTGACCTGCATAGGTGCCTTCAGATGCTCGAGTCATTGTAACGGACATGTTCAGACTTGCACAGGTCATTCGAGTCGCTGTTCTCGGTACAATCGACCAGGGTCGGGATTTAGAATATACCGGCCTCCCGAGGCTGACAACACCCTCGTCCGGGACGTGAGAAAACGCAACCCCAGTTCAATTTACGTAAGAGAGGCCAGGGATTAATGTCTCATCTACTTACGCCCTGGCCCTGTCCCTGGCCCCTACCTGCGGCATTTATAGCAGATTCCGTGGTATGCATACGGCTTACCGCACGGTCACGATCAAACTTTAATCAAACCCCCGGCTTGGCATTTACTGCTGCGAAAGGGTGTAGAATAGACGACAGTCCAAGCTTTCTTCGCGTCCGCGTTAAGCTATTACTCAGGTGGGTATCTTCTATGGATCCCCCATGAATCAGGCGGCACAGATCCACTACATCACTCTTCTCTCCGCAATTTCTGCACTTCGGTCGCTCGTCGGCGCCGAACACCCTACCCTGGATGGATTCTCCGTAGCACGAGGCCCAAAATAGGTGTCTCCATTCTTCCCAGGTTGGCGATGATCATCAGCAGCAAACCACGATAGACCTTCCTCTCGTCCGTGGTTTCCGTAAAATCCCTTCATACAGTCTTTCATCTCAATCCCCTGTTCGGCATCTCAAGAACTTGCACGACTGGACTGTCTTTCTCTCTTTCTCTGCCCATACCAATTCCCACTTCGTTTCCAACTCTGCCAACTCGTGCAACATGGGACGCGTACTCATCACAGGCTCTACCGACGGCTTCGGCCTCGAAGCAGCCCGCCAGCTGGTCGAGCGCAAGCACGAGGTCTACCTCCATGCGCGAGGCCAAGAGCGCGCCGAAGAAGTCAAGGCAAAGTGCCCTGGCGCTGCTGGCGTGCTCGTTGCTGACTTGACGACCGTGGCCGAGACGCGCAAGCTGGCCGAGGACGCAAACGCCATCGGCACCTTCGACGCCGTCATCATCAATGCCGGACTTCTCTACGGCCCCTTTCGCAAGACGGAGAGTGGTGCACCAGCTCAGGTCTTTGTCAACCTCGTCGCACCCTACATCCTCGCCTGCCTCCTCAAGCGACCCAAGCGTCTTGTCTTTATCGCCTCCGTCCTCCACCACGAAACGAAGAACACGGACATCAAGGATATCTTCTGGCTCGAGCGCGGCGAGAAGAACTGGAACGACTTCCAAGCATACTGCGATTCCAAGTTTCACGTTGTGTTGCTCGCCAACGCAGTGGCACGGCGGTTCAAGGACGTCTCGGTCACGGCTGTGCATCCTGGATACGTGCCCACCAAGCTTGCAGGTAAAGAAGCCCCTGGAAAGCTGGAAGATGGTGTCGAGACGTATGTCATGCTGGCCGAGGGAGATTACGATACAAGCCTGACTGGTGTCTACTTCGATCCCAAGAAGGAGAGAGGGCAAACCCATGCTTTGTCATCGGACGAGGACCTGCAGGAGGCTGTCGTCAAGGCTTGTGAGGAATTCACAGGTCTGAAGCTGGAGGCTTCTCAGTAGACATATGTAGTAGAAAAAAATACAACCTGTGCTCCTGGATATTATTGCATTGTGACAAGAGTAGCCGTGCACGTTCAAGCAGCAATAGTAATATGTTAGAGTTTCAGGTTCAACTTTGAAGTTGGCTGTTTCAGTACAAGTTTACAAGCGATACGCGTTACACTCATAAAATGTGACACGCATGGAAAATGAGTGAGGGAACAGATTTGACCAAGGGTGTACCAGGGATGATTTTATGCTGGAGAGATAACACAACATCAATAGATGATTAATTCTGTCGTGTTAATCCATTTATATATCTATAAAGCCTCGAGAACTACAGTCGCCGTCGTAATATACCGCGACGTCGAAGAAAGAAACACCTTGCGATCTTCAAGAGAAAACCCAGAGGGATCTTATGGCACACATCGCAAGGCAATGGTGAACATACTTCCAACTCTCATATCTAAGCAATAGGCGCATAGAAGCTGAACATGCCCTCAGGATCATACGCGCTCTTCAGGCTCTGCAGCCTGTCTTGTCTCCAGCTCTCGCCGCCGTACCACTCCTCAGGGCCCTCGTCACCGTATGCATAGTTGACATAGGTAGGAACATGCTTGCGTCCAGTTCCCTCGTGCAGGATCTGTCGGATCTGCTTACCAAGCTTGGCAGCCTTGGCATCCAGATCCGCGCCGCCGGGCTGATAGGTGATCAACGGCCCGACGAGGATGTTCTGGTCGCGGTACGCAAACGCGGTGCTCTTGGCGTCAATCGACTTGACTCCCTCCTGGGAGTATCCATCGAACGTGACCAGAGAGTTGTTGAAGGTCGAGTTACCGCGGACGTTCTCGGCGAAGAAGTTGAAGGCCTGCTTCTGCGCTGTTGCGTTGAATGTTTCGAGGTAGAGGGGGAAGCGTGGGTTCATGGCCCCGTTCTTCTGGCAGGGTCCGTCGGTCGTGGTGATGCCGACCCACGTGGCGAGGTCTGTGTAGCTGCCCTTCTTCGTGTCAACGGAGATGGGTCCCAGTTTGTGGAACGGGGCGGTATAGGCGGAGCTGACGGCCTGGACACCTTCTTGCATAAAGAGGATTTGGACAACCGGCTGTCGAACGCTATTAGAAACTGAACAGAATCGAATGTGGAAAGGCTCATGTGTAGACTCACGCCAGTAGAATCAGCATCGGGCTTGTTGAACCAATAAGACCAGTTGACGAGGTCGGTAGGCTGCTTGCCGTCCTTGAGGATATACTTGTTGGTGGCGTCGTAGAGCTCCTCAACCTTGTCGCCTTTAAACGTCATGATCTCAAAAGCCCAGTTCTTGTACTTGATATCGTAGATCTTGGAGGTGACAGAGGTGACAATGCCGAAGTTGTGGCCAGCTCCCTTGATACCCCACCAAAGCTCTGAGTTGGAGTCAATCGTAGCAAGGGTACCATTGGCGAGCACAATGTTCATCGACTCGAACTGGTCAGCGATAAGCCCATGGCGACCCTGAAGCCAGCCGTGGCCACCGCCAAGAGCGGGACCAACGTAGCCGACGCATTCGCAGCATCCAGTGACTGTTACGTGGAGTCAATATCGATCTCGCTCTTCTCTTCTGATGCCATGGCATGTGTCATGTTATAGGGCTGGACTTACCGGTCTGCTTGCCAGAATCCCAAAGCGTATGGGTCACCTTCTTAGACTTGGTTCCACCTGAAATGGTGACACTCTTTCCATCCTTGGAGATCTTGACAGCGTTGAGCTGGTCGAGATAGATCTCGATACCCTGGGTCATCTTTCCAATAGTGGTAATTGCTCCATGGGCACTGTTGTACGCCAAGAATGGAAGCTTCTTTTTATTGGCGAATTGAACCTATCGAAGAATGTTAGCCGACTGTTGTTGGTTGGGACCATGCAGAGTGCATAATATGACAGGTATGAGAACGGTCAGACGTCCTGCAGGAGATATGAAAAGTCGGAAGAGGGAATAATCGACAACTCCACGAAAACATTAAAAAGCACAGCTTACCGTCTTGACAACATCATCCTCCGTGCTTGGGACAACAACAATGTTCACGGTCGGCAGGTCAAGGTTAGACCAACGTGTGGAAGCCGCCTTGAAATCGTCAGAGCCTGGGTAGTACACCTTGGCAGAGCTGGAAAGCTCCTTGCTAAGTGTCTTGTAGTCGGCATCGCGAGACCAAAGGGTCTGGCAGCTGGAGGAAGCGACCAACGACGCGACGGCGGTGACTACTTGGAGACGCATCTTGGCTTAACGGGAGCAGATTGACTGAGTGTGAGCTGCTGCAGTTGGAAATCACGATAGATTTATTATTCTCCTTGGGACTCATAGCTTTGCTTAGCTTCTTAGTCTACGGACTGCTTCTAGGCTGACTTCCATCGGGCCGTGCCGTCACTTCCGTCCGGAGGCAGCAACGTCAGCGCTACAGAATTTATTCCCCGAAGGAACAATAGCCCCTGAAAATGAATCCTCTAGGAAGGCGGACGAGGCATTCCACAGTTTCAGTGCTAGCGAGGGCTGAGAATAGCTCGTTTGCTCGTAAAGACGAACTTTTCTTTTTGCTAGTCATCAAGGTTCGAAACAGACTAGGCAGAGTCTCCTGTCTAAACAACTAGGTAAGAAAACGACTTGTTTTTTTACGGGGCACATGTCTGTGACCCTGTTAAGCTTTGCACCCCCTGCGATGACTGCAACGGTCCATGACACGCGGGTGAAGATTATGCCAAGCGAGATGAGGTAGCCGCCAAGCAGATGAAGGGGCTGGGGAGCCAGGGGTCCCACCCTTTGCTTAGCCCTATCGCCGAGTCATTGATCCCTGAACCCTCTGTCTGAGATGATGCTTTGCTGTAGTGGATGGGGGGTGTGAGGAAATATGGGTGGTCAGCTGCAATGCCACGCTTCTAGAACTTTAGCTTTGTTCTCGATTGGACAAAATGCGACTGTTACATCAACCCCCCTGCTTCGTGAGATCTCGTTGTTAGTCCAATGTCAACGTGTGATTACGATGTTGTACTGTTTGTCAATACATATCACAAGGAGAGACAGTGGATATCTGCTTACGACGGCGAAAAGCGAGATCTCCCGATAGCCACGACTGAGGCAGAATGTTGCAATCATAAGAGCCCGGTGAATGAATTCATGAGTCAGGCACACGTGGGAAGATATACCTCATCTTTGGAGTGCTTCCCTTCTTTCACGTGGTGAGTATTCTTTCTCATAGGCATTCATAATCCTGGGCCAGCTACCAATGCGTCATCTTGATCGCCTGGTGCAGGCACTTGACACATAATGCTGGCTAGGACTTGGGGCTCTTGAAGAGGTTTAGAGGAATTCGGGGTGAAAGATATTCCCAACTAGAGAATGAGGCATTATTCTAGTCACTGTCCCTGGATAGAGAGCCGCCGTTTTAGCGTGAGATGATGCACAGCGAAGCCTACTGCAGAGACCTTGAAATTGTCATCTTGTGCGTTAGGATCAGCACCATGATCGAGGAGGATTATCGCTATCTCCTCGTCTACATAGTGAAAAACTATACCAGCTATCCCTTCGCTTTGAGCTTCCTCGGCGATCTGTCTAGTAGAATCTTCACCTTGCCATGTCCCAAGCCGTCGTATAGGGTGTCTTTGCATATTCAACCCTCTTAGCCTCGGCGTGTGAGGTTACCACTTCCGGCAGAAGATTCGGATTCATAAGGTGTCTAAAGTACTAAGTGTAATGAATTCTTTGACATTCCAGTTTTCAATGGGCAATCCGGCAGCAACAGCGAGCTCTTTCAACAAAAGAATTTCCTCTACATGATCTTATATTAGTATCTCCCCTCTGCCTAACTATAGAAGGTAACCTTTTCCTCTTTTCCAGAGCCACGTGATAATGCTAGAAGTCCTAGATTGGAGACGAGAGCAAACACTGTAAAAAGCCACGGCCTAAGTAATACCTATATACAAATCAGTGGCGTAGCTGGGTCGCCTAAGCTGCGAAATTATGTAGTTGCCCTTTCCTTGCAATATTAAATCTCAAACTGTGTCTCTGGCATGACCAAAGGCCAACCCATGGTTTTACTTCGTTATCTTGAGTTATGCCTCTCACATAAACAATCATCTCCAGGGCATTAATAAAGCAATCCATCACCCCGTCAGCATCTCGCAACGGACTCGGGCATCCTAGTCGCATCATGATATCTAGACGACTTGCCTTTGTCCCACTTCCAGGCCTCATCGGTAAACGTTGGTGCGCTTGAGGAGGCTGGGAAACTGCCAGCACGACAGATATCTCCGACCCTTGTTCCGGCGCTCGGGCTATCATCATTGGCCTTGTCCCCGAGTCGCAAGATACTAGACGAGCACTACGCAGGAGGGAGCCTAGAGATATTGTAGGTTCCCCATCGGAAGTCTGCAACGATGCTGCCTCTTTCAGCTTCTCTGAAAGAAGCCTTCTAGACGGCAGAGTCCCGGTCTATCATGGCAGTGAGAACTTCAAGGAACTCCGTGCTCAGCAGGGATCGCTACCTCGTGGCGCCGTCACTGCTGATGATGGTAGATTTCTCCGATTCTTGAGCTCTACCCTACCAAACGGCGAGTTAGGCTGTTGTCAAGACCCAGACAATGGCCAAGTGTATCTGACCTTCATATTCTCACCACCGGGTCGTCTGCTTATTAGGTTATCTGTCTGTTATGGATGGTATGTGACACCCTTTTTTCCATTCAACAAGATGGTAACACTATTATCACACCCGATCGATGCCAAGATGGAGAGAGTCTCGAGCACTGTAATCCAGTCTTCGTTGACGGAGCCCACAACGATATCGATGTTGGTTGGAACCCCTTCTGACACAATCCCTTCGGTAGTCACCAACCTCCCTCCAAAGTACAAATCAGCCGCAGTGTTTCCAACTTTCGCTCCATTTCATAAACACTGCCGGCACAAACAAGTTCCTTTCGCTTTACTAGTAGTTCCTTCGTCTTCACGCACCCAGTAGTATCGACTGGATCTTCTGGAGAAGCTCCCATCTTCGTTAAACCTGCTTCTACCTTTCTCCAGTCCTTTACAACTTCCCTGTCGAGTCTTTGTCCAGATCCGCTATGCAGGACTCTTCAGTCAATGATCATTTAACCAAGCCAATGCTGCTCCGGACGATTCAGTCCTCAGCTTTGATACTGCTGGCTATAGAGCATGATGAGAGAAGTGGTAGTCTTATTCTTACTTAGTCACAAGACCATATTCTAACATACGCCTTTCTCTAGTTTGCGATATATATTTATAATTTGTCCATTACCAGCCCGATGTCATCCAGCCGACCCCCAGCGGCTGGAAGTCCGCTAAAGGGGGAGCATTGATGCCGTCGTTTGATCGCCAAGCTTGTGGATGCAAAATGGAAGATCCTGTATGATGAGCAGCGTTGCACGTATGTTGAACGGGCTGACAAGAATGCATGAGAGGTAGAAGTGAATTCTAACATAGAGGCAGATAGCAACTCTTCTTAAGCGCCTTAGCTTAGGCCTCAAGAGTATAGTGTACTCTCTTGCTCTTATATTGTTTTACTTTTTCGACTTCAACCTTTAAGGTGCCTAAATCTTCTACTTTTCTTCTAAAGTATTAATACGAATAACCATTTCGGGTAGGTCTAAACTCAATATATCATATCAATCTGTGCATATGGCAACTGACTGAACTCTAACCACACTCAACACGTAGGCCGCTGAAGACTATAACACCATACTCAGCTGCTGGCCCCTCGTTTCTCTCTTTTCAATCAACCCAACAGGTCTTGATAAATCTTTGGTTTACCTTCATAACCGTAAACGAAGGTCAGCATCGACTGGCTCTTATGCTATATTATTTGGAAATTGGTTAGAGGTGGATCTCATTATATATCAAACGCTATTCTTAGACTTTACCACGACAATATAGAGCCTTGATCTAAAGTCTTATATCACGAGTTTAAGTGGTCTTTGTTTTCTATGCGTGTATGCGAAGTGGGATCCTCATACATAATATCTGTGTCTGACTTTTCCTTCGGCCGCGGTTTCAGAAAGCTGTCCACCAGACTTGTTGCTTGCGGCACTCTTGACTTGGTTCGCTAGACGGTTAGCCTGTGCTTCCGAGCAGCACAAAGTAGATCACCTACCGATAGATTTTACAAGATGCTACCGAGTGAGAAAATGAAGCCAGTAACAAAAGCTTTCTTGTATGGAATAATCAACACCAGGGTCGTTTTGCCCGACTAGGCTTGCTTAATTGGCCTTCCCACAGCACGAGCCAACGGGTATGTGTCAGACACTCTGTAGATCATGAGATAAGAATGGCAACAAATTGAAATCTAATACACAGTTGGTCAAAAAATTGCCCATTCTAGCGCCGCGCGATGGTTAGTAGTGCAAAATACCGTGGAGATTAAATCAAGGGGTTGAAAACATTATATAACTACTTAGTATTTTCAATAAGAGCAAATTCTTGGGGCTTCTCTTTCTTATTCCTCTCTGTGGCTACTATTATTGTTTGTTACTTCAGCCCGTTTTAACATGCCGTGAAGTGAGCCACAATGGTTAATAATCATATATTTACCTAAGATCTACAATTAGGTAGCTTCGCAATCATTCATCTAGTGTCTTAGTAGTCCAGTACAAGCTTTTGTCAGCCCAAGAGCTAGTGAAAAATGACAGAGCAACAAATAAGGGGTAAAAAGGTTATAAATGCTTGGAGATTCCCGAGAGCGTCCCAGCTATAGTTGTACCCTTGTGTCCTATCTGTCGCTCTATTCTCATCAGCCCTTCTTGTCACTCGTTGATATGGCCCGTTTTAACTTCATCGCTGGCTCGGCTGCCTTGTTCGCACTTGCAAGCGTGCACGCCGGGCCATGCCGTCCGTCGTCTTTGACTACAGTCACAAGCATTGAGACTGCTCTGACTGGAACCTTTTCAGCCACTCTTCCTACAACCGAGACAGCCACCACTGGTCTCACCACCGGCCTTACCACTGAGATCGAAGAATCTACTGCAGTGACTACAGCTACCACGCATGCTACTACAGTCACCGAGGCCGAAACAACCACCACAGACGCCACGACTATGACTGAGCATACCACCAACATCGACGCTACGACAATCACCCAAAACCCAACAACCACTGCAGATGCCACGACTCTCGCTACAACTACGAGCGCTGCGCCTGTCGATCCCTGCCGCTCTCTCCCCAACCCGTACACTGCTCCTGATGGTACTACTTTCGACATTGCCTGCGACTATGCCGTTCGAACCTACCAGCCTATCGAAAATCAAGTCCCAATAGGGTCCTTCTCCGAGTGCGTGGACCTCTGTGCGCAAGAGCCCGAATGCATTGGGGCAGCCTTCTTGATACCAGAAAGCTCTTGTTCCGTGTATTCGGCCTCGGTGGGTTTCGGACCAGACCCCCTCTATTACAGTGCGACGGTACTTTCACGAAAACAAACGAATCCGTAGATAAGTATATCGCAGTATCTGCCCAAGATAAGGAGTGCGGTGGCTGTGGTTGTCATGCGATGTTGGCCCTTGCTTTCTATCATACGATAGATGTACGTACGTTTCTATTACTTCACCAATAGCAATTAATGTCTTGAGTTTTCTATCAACCCCTGACTCTTTATTTCCAAATTATCCACAAGTCCAGAAATGCGGGGGATGCCATTGGTTAGGCAAAGCCACTTTCAGTAGTTCAGTGTTGT
Organism: Fusarium nurragi; assembly: GCA_012977755.1. Classification (NCBI taxonomy): domain Eukaryota; kingdom Fungi; phylum Ascomycota; class Sordariomycetes; order Hypocreales; family Nectriaceae; genus Fusarium; species Fusarium nurragi. The sequence continues at coordinate 167,269 of JAALXI010000078.1, forward strand.
AAATCGATAGTCTACTTGCACTAGACCTATTATACACAAGCTAATTAAAAAGATTAAAAATATCTACGTTGAGGCGTCAGAGTTAAAGTACTCGTGCTCCCTTTTTGTTCTCTCAGTCTTTTTTCTTTTATTTTTTGCCTTTACACTTGTCCGTCCTCATAGTCTATTCAAGACGCCACTGCCATCATGAGGTTTGCGTACCCTACCCTCCAGCTGTTGGCTCTATGTCAATTTGCTTCAGCGTCTCCATGCAAGCCTGCCGCTTCTTCGGCCGCCTCTAGCTTGCCTACGAGCCCCACTGAGACCACTAGCGAGCCTGCGCTCTCAACCACCGGATCGACGACTATTTCCGAGACTACAACGACGACATCTGGCTTGCCATTCCTCTCTACTACAACCGCAACCTCAACTGTTGAGCCTTCGACAACGACGTCGAGTGCTCCGCAGCAGCCAACCAATCTCCTGCGCAATCCTGGCTTCGAGGAAAGCACCATCGCGCCTTGGGCACGAGGTGGAGGCTTTGGAGACATATCTATCAGCACCTCCGACTTTCACGGGGGTAGTCAGTCTGGTTACATGTCTGGCGCCCCGGGAGGGCCTGCATCGATGGGCTTCAAACAATCCATCGACCCTTCGCTGATTGAAGCCGATAAGAGCTACCAGTTCTCTGTATATGTCAAAACAACGTCTGCTTCTAGTTGCTTTGGGCAATACCTGTCATGTGGCACAGGCGACGCAATATTCAATTCGATTACCTTTGGGGGAGCCCTGAATACATGGGTATTGGCTACAGTGACTTGTTCGTGGAACCAGAACCGTTTGAATGCTGGACCGAGTGTCTTGGTCACAGGCACATGCGAGCGTCTGAGCTTTTATGCCGACGATGCTACCTTGGTAGAGATTGCATAGTAATGCCGCTGGGATAAAAGGTGTTGTGTTGGCAAATTGGGTCAGAGTTTAGACCAGGAAACTACTGGCTCGTGAACTTTTAGAGATTCTTTTTCAATGTACAAGTTTAATATTAACCAAGTTAGAGAGATTTTACATTATATGCTTAGAATAGTATGTTTTGCATCAGGTGGAATTAAGCAACCTAGCCTATCAGGATATCATCTTTTACAGGTTAGTAAGTAACGCTGAAAATATCCCAAAAGCTCTGCTTCTCTTGCCAACCCAGCTGCTTCTTTCTACTGGCAGCCAAATACTGGCCAGACTTTTTGTCCTGGAAAGAGTGCCCCTTGCTTGGCTTAAACTCCACTGCAAACACAGCAGCTGCACTGGGATCCTTGCAGAGTTTCAACTTGTTGCAGATGTACAGACCATCTTGGGCAGAGCTCACCGTGAACTCGTTACCACCGATTTCCACGGCGTGAAGGACCCAGCCCTGCTTGACATTGTCATGCTTCTTTGTGGCGTTGGCCAAGGCAACTGCTCTGCCACTCGATGCCACGCTCACAGCCTGACCCGAGCTTTCAAGAACCAGGGTGCGGCCTTCGGTGAGCAGTCCGCGAACAGACTTGAACCCCTTCTCGGCCAGGCTTGCGGTGTCGTTGTTGGCACCTTCGCCAGTGTAGGGAATTGCAGGTCTGCCGTTTCCATACAGAGAAGAGCAGTGTGATGAGCCGTCGTATTCTCCCTTGCTGTTTGTGTGAGGCTGGGGAGCATCGGGGAGGTTAGGAATAGAGTAGTCGGGGTTCTTGAAGTCGAAGGCGTTGACGAGATCAGCCATGTTCTCGCGACGCCATGGTACCACCTCGTCAGACTTGACATCGCGACCCTTTGCAGCCTGCCATTTCTCGATGAAGGCTATTTGCGACGTGTGATCGCAGTGCTCAGTGTAAACGCCTCCTTTGCGAGTGAATGGTGAGATGATATAGAAGGGCACGCGGAAACCCGGGCCAGTAGCGGTGCGGCCGGCCTGGCCATAAGGATCGTCGATCCATTCACCGGGGGTCCCATCAGGAGAATGATAGGGGCTGACGTGGTCTGCCCACCCGCCAGTTTCATCATAGGATACAATAAGCACAGATTTGGAGTACTTGGGCGAGTTGATGACAGCTTCAGCCACCTTCCTCTGCAGCCAGGAACCATCATGGGGTGAATAAGGAGGGTGCTCTGACAGTTGCATGGGTCCCACGATGTACGAGACTTCGGGGAGTGTCCCGCTGGCGGCCTGAGCGAAAAAGGTGTCCAAAGACTGTCCCTTCATGCCTTTTTCGTTCAACGTGGAACCTTTCTTGGAATCTTGGAACTGCTCAAACCACGCATAAGGATTGTCATCAAAGTTATCAGCGTCCTGATACACACTCCACGACACGCCGGCAGCCTCGTACTTCTCAGCAGCTGTGGTCCACTTGAGAGGGTAGCAGTTGATCCCATCCTTGTCACAGCCTGGTGTCTCGTTGTTGTCGATGTATGGATAACCACCTTCATCTTTGGTCTGGGGAGAACCTGGGACGTTGATCGATCCGCTGATCCACATGACACGGTTGGGGTTGGTTGAAGCAATCACAGACTCCTGATACATGTCGCCGATGGTCCACTCCTCGGCCAGGGCGAAGTGAACAGGAATGTCTTGCCGCTTGTAGAAACCGATGCTGTAGGGGGTGTTGTCGGTAGCCCAGTGGTCGTTGGCTCCGTGGTTCCAAGCAGCCTGGTTGGCATCCCAGCCGTTGGACCCAGCACTCATGCACTGGGTGGCTTCTGGCCACGTGCCCCCGAGATAGTTGAGATACCACGGCGTGATGTAATCGGTATCTTTGCTTTGCTTGGGAGTGACCTGCTGCTTCCAGACAGGGACGCCGTCGTTGACCTGAACATTGGGATCCGCAAACCCACGAACTCCGGCCATGGTACCAAAGTAGTGATCAAAAGCACGGTTTTCTAATACGTCATTAGACAGCACAACATGAGCAATTCGCTGAGGGGTCCTACCTTGCATAAAGAGAATGACATGGTCGATATCAGCCAAGCCCTCTGTCTGGGCGGGATTTACGGCCGCCAGCAAAGCCGCGAGGGCCACCCCTAAGCTTCGCGAGACTAACATTCTGATAGAACAGGGCCCGTCTGTGATGAACTGGTATGACCAGAGAAGCCAAGATTCGATAAACTGCCGCATCTTGGATACATATACGTCTTTCCTTGGCGAGAATAATCGTCGTCGGGGGCCCCTTGTCCTGGCAGAGTAGCATGCAAGACGTGGGTTCTTGATCTATCGGTAGAGGCGACGATCATTAAAAGTTGATTCACACGTTCCAAATCAAATCTGTGTGATTAGCAAAGAATGCGATCACGGACGACGCAGAGCATCACGTTGCTGACGATCTTTCCTAAAGTGGAGGACTTTTGTTATCGTACGGCACGTCTGTGCTGTAACCCTCTTGTTCATCTGCCGACCAATGGGCATGCAGGGATTGATCTCGTGGGAGGTCCATTCACCACTGCATCTCAAGTGCGACACAGTCCATCACAAGCGTGGAATTCCATATCAAGCCGCGGGTGAACGGCACGGAAAACACGACTGTAGAATTTGCTCACTATTTTACAAAACAGCTGGCGCTTGTGGGCTCTTGGATGCAAGAATGGTTCAGGCGCAATCATCACACCATGGTGGCCCACGATGAAGAAGCACACGCTTTGCTCGAGGAACATGAACTCCGCAGTGAGGCCCTGAGCGTCCAAGATGGACGACGAGTATGCGGTCGGCGGTTGATATCGGCTCTTGTCGTGGCTATACTACTGTCCGCACTTGGAGTGATTATGACATCACATGCTGCACCAGAAGAATTCTCCGAAAACGGGGACCCTCTGGGCTATCAGCTTCATGCCCAGGAACATAATTCTCGACCGCCAACAACACTCGTCTTCAACTGGAATATCACTGCCGGGCTCAGATCACCAGACGGTGTAGAGAAGCGCGTATATCTTGTCAACGGTAAAAGTCGCAGCACCGCGACGCTGTTTACTATCTAATTGACCTTGACAGGTGAATTCCCGGGACCAGTTATCGAGGCTCGATCTGGCGATAGACTTGTTGTTCAAGTTCACAATGGCCTCTCGGAGGAAGGGCTATCACTGCATTGGCATGGCCTGCGTATGAAAGATCAAAACGCCATGGACGGCGCTGTAGGGTTTACACAATCCCCCATCTCATCCGGCGGACGCTTTGTCTACAACTTCACTATCGGCGACAAGGAACATGGCACCTTCTGGTGGCATAGTCACTCCGATGTTCAACGCGCCGATGGGCTCTGGGGGGGTCTGGTAGTGCATTCTCCAGAGATTGACCCGCCGTCTGAAGATCACTTGATTATGGTTAGTGATTGGTTTCATCGCAATCAAACCGAAGTGCTGAGCTGGTATGCGGATGCAAGCAGTCGAGGGAACGAGCCCGTCCCAGATTCGTTGCTGGTGAATGGCCAGGGACGGTTCAACTGCTCTATGTCCGTCCCCGCAAGACCAGTCGTTTGTTCCCAGGTCGCACCGGAAGAAATGAAGCCTGTTTTGAGAAAATCAGGTAACAAGAGGATAAGACTAAGAGTCGTCAATGCAGGTTCAATCGCAGGCTTTACTATAAAGATAGACGGGACCACGATACGTCCGGCTCGGGTGGATGGGGGGTTTGCCGTCCAGTCTGAGGCGTCAGAAGCCGTGGGTATCCTCTATCCTGGTGAAAGAGTAGATCTCGACGTCGAGTGGAAAGATGACCATTCAGAACATGGCTCGCTTACCATATATATGGACGACGAGTAAGTTGTCGACTTGTTTGTCAACGACACAAATTGGGCTGATAACTAAATGACTTTGGCAGGAATTTCGGTTATCCCAACCCAGCATTAAACCCGGTACAAGACTTCCCCGTCTTCAGTCATGATGCTTGGACATCAAGTCGCAAGGATCTAGAACCGAGTGATACCCAGGTCCTCGACCCTCGAAACCTTAAGGCTGCCACAAGGGTGTCAGATATACCGCCCAAGGCAGAGCAGACTATTCTTCTGTATGCAAAAACGGAGAAGCTCTCGCACATGGACTACGAGCCTGTCGGATTTATCAATCATACTTCATGGAAACCACAGAGTCCACCTCTTCTTTCCCAAAACCGGTCGGACTGGGACGAAAACCAACTCATTCCGTTCATTGGACTACCCTCAAGTAAACCGAGAAGAGTTGACATTATCATCAACAATTTGGACGATGGCGCGCATCCGTTCCATATGCACGGATATTCTTTCTACGTTCTGTCCACATACAGAGATCAAGGCCGTGGTAGCTGGGGAAGTTACAATCCATACTCTGGTGAAGCACCGCCGAACGGACTAGACCTTGACTTTGCGCTGCGCAAGGATACAGTCAGCGTGCCCAGGCGAGGCCACGTGGTGTTGACATTTGTGGCTGGCAATCCGGGAATATGGGCGTTGCATTGTCATATGCTGGTTCATATGGCACGAGGAATGGCGATGGGTATACACGTTGGCTAAATTTGGTAATTGTTCATTTTAATTGATGAAAAGACATTGAAGTTACATTTATATTGAGGTTGAGCGTGTGTTTTCACTGAGAATGGTACATCTTCAACGCTGAATAATCTCAGTTTCGTAGGCGGCTGGGATAGCCTTGAGTGGAGTCTTGGTAGTCTTTATTCTTATCGCACTCCGGATGACCAATGGACCACAATGTCTAAAATGCTTGTCGTGAATTTGGGCCAATCAAAACTGCTACTTTGAACTTGTGTCCTTTCAAACTTGCTGCCCGTCATTATCGATCTGGTCAATGACCGAAAACCAAAAGTCACAAACAAGAGGTAGAAAACATAAACCAGGTAACACAGGTAGGTATTATATCTAAAAATGATCAATACATCCCTTCCATTGTGATAAACAAGTGAATATGGGCAACATAGTTTATGTTTTATACTTAGGCTCGTCTTTTGCTTTTTCTACAGGGTAGCTACGCCATACATAGCCTCGAAACAGATGTTTCAAGGATTCGGTTCAGAAGTAATTAACAGACTCCAAGATATAAATTCGAGAGAGACTCGGGAAGTACTCTTGTGATTTCAGAAATAAGGTTTTTCGGGAATTACCAAACCCTCCAATGACAAATAAGAATTACACCTTTTTCATAGAAGCAGCAGAGGAAAACGACAAGCTACTTCGTCGCGACAGTCTACATGGGACTGTCAACGCCCTAACGGATACTAACTATGCGACTTCACGATTGTTGTATTTCCTAGCCTTGGGCTGAGAGCAGAACGTGGGAAAGTTACAGACTATTGAAAAATAAAGGAGAGAGACAAGCGCTGTGGTAGGAAAATCAAGAAGAATCATCATGTATTACGAAGTACTGTGTCATACCGATTACTAGCCAAGCTACCCATCGCAACAAGATAAGGCTAGACCTGCAAACAAGCTCAAACCGCACGCTGACCGCACACGGCAAGCCACTGACAAGGCGCATCCGGAAGGGAGGGGTGTGTGACGCGCCGCGCGTGATTGCAGCCCGCATACAAATAAAGTAAAATCGCCCTGGCTGCGGGGACCTGTCTAATTCCTCCCACCTGCCACTTCATTGTCCCTGCTTGCGCCAGCGAACCCTAGCCGCGACAACAACCAGCGCCAGACACGGCTATGACCTCTCCGCACGGCTACTCAATCCCCCGTGGCGCGAAGCGGCGGTTCGCCACGCCGGTGCCGCATCATGACGCCTTTGTCGAGGAGCAGGAGCTGCTTTTGCAGCCGCAGGATCTTGGTGGCGAGGTGCAGAGCGAGGTGGACGAGCCCAGCCCCTTGCGTCGGCATTTTACCTTGCTTGTTTTGGGATACATCTCGTTCATCTTCTTGAAGCTCTCCCCGGGCATGTTCAACACGATTCTGAGTCAGATTCTAGAAGGCATCCTCTGCCGGCAGTACCATGACACCACCGATCCCACTTCGGATCCGCGCTGCAAGGACGAGTCTGTGCAGGGCGAGCTATCTATCCTACTGAGCATGAAAGCCACATTTGAGCTGCTCCCGACAGTCATCTTTAGTATCCCCTATGGGCTGGCGGCAGATGTTTACGGCCGCAAGCCTGTCCTTATCGTAGCAACAATGGGATGCGTTATATATGGTTTAGTCAATCTTGTAATCTGTACGTCTACCTAACGGCAGATGTACCAGATCGGATCTAATCCACTCGTCTAGGCTGGTTCCCTGAGATCTTCCCTATGCGCTTGCTTCTGGCCGTGCCAATTGTATCCATCATAGGTGGTGGGCCGTTGGTCCCAGTAATGATGGTCTATGCAATGGCGAGCGACGCAGTGTCCGAGTCACGCAGGTACGGGCGCATGTATGCAGAAGGGAACATGATGTTGCTAACACCACGGTGAAGGTCTGGTGTGTTCGTCATTTTATCGACAGGCCTGGTTGTCGGGACACTCATCAGCGGGCCCGCAACCTACTACCTCATGCCCAGCGGAGAGTGGCATGCCATCTCTATTGCACTGGGATTCCAAGTACTTGGACTTTTCACTACATTCTTTATACCCGAAACCCTCACTGCGAGAAATGAGCAGTCTGATGCCGACAGCCCTGGTGGCCGCAGTTCTCTCACCTCGAAGATACGGGCTGGGAGTCAGGAACTGTTGACGAAATCATTCCAATCATTACGCGACATCTTCTGGTCCGACACCACGATCACTCTTTTTGTCATGAGCCTGCTGTTTATAGATGTTGGCGAAGATATCGGATCAATCATCACAAAGCAATATGCGGCAAAGCGGTTTCAACTGACCTGGCCTGAGGTACGGAGACTGCCATACTTACCGAACGAGACTAATACATCAACAGGCTGGTTTTGTAACATCAATGAAAAGCTTCGCGCAACTAGCCTTGTGCCTTGGTGCGTTGCCCTATGCTCAAAGAGCCATGCGGCGATCGAACGTGTCGGCCATCAAGCAGGATGTATGGATCGCGCGGACTTGCCTGGTCATCCTTGTGATTGCCTACTGCATGGCTGGGTTTGCCGACAGCCTCGCGGTATTTGTCACTGCAATTGTCATGTCGGCAGTGAACTTCTGTCTGAATCCAGCTCTACGCAGTCTGCTACTGGCCATGGCCCACGGTGCTGGCGCAGGTGCTGTGCTTTCGGCCGTGGAGGTTCTCAACGCAATCAGCGCGGTTGTGGCTGGACCGGTCATGGCTGAGGGCTTCCGTCTCGGGATGAGCTGGGGAGGCATGTGGCTCGGGCTGCATTGGTTCATAGCTATGATGATATTGCTGCCTGGTGCGATTATCATAATCTGCATGCGGTTTGATGCATTCGACCGAAAGCGAGAGCCTTAAGAATATAGATAAGACTGGCGAGGTCTGACACAAGGTCGACCTTCACGCGATAAGAAATATAGAACATCCAAGTACCCGGGCTTTGCTTTCGCGGCCTACTTTGTCAAAAGCGAGCCTACAGATAAATCCTCCCAGAGCTGTTTTAGGTCTATGATTCATAGATTTAACGACGTAAGCTTAATGCTCTGAAAAACACTAAAACGCCTCTCCTTACACAGGAAGAGCACTTAGATCAGCGCAGCGGGTTTGTTAAGTATCTTATGGACCTGCTTGTTTGTCGACCTAAGGACGACGTTATATATGAAAGTTTTAAATCTTCATTGCCTAAACATAGAATAAGAATGAATTGAATTAGATTAGATTTAGTTGAAGTGAAGGCTCAACTTTCCAGTGCAGCCTCCTAAACTAATAAGTATAAAACCTGGCTCTGCCTATTTGTGAATACCAAACTTCCTCTTTGGTTACAGAGTTCGACCCAAGATTGAACTTGTCGAGTTGGTTAAAAATAAAGGAAGAAAAGAGATTGTGTACTCTACGGCAGCTATATGTATTTACTATAATTAGAGTTTGGTTGGTGTGTGTACGTACGTACCTATTGAATTGATCAATTGAGTTCACACCTGCCCAAAAAGGTTAGAAGTATTGATATTATGAAATATCTTTGGCAGACTTGGACAGATTCTATATTAAAGTTTAAAAAATAGAAAAAGATAGACAGGTGTCATCTGCCGCCTCTTTCAGGCGCCTTTTTACTTCCCCTTCACCACCAGATGCTTTGAAGGAAAGGGCCATCGCTTTCACAGTAGAGATGCACCTACAAGCGAAAAGAACAGGGTCTTGCTGATCGTCAAATCAAGAGGTAAAACGCCCATCATTCACTGGTAGCCTCCCACGTTTTACCAATTGCAAGTCCCCGGCGCAACCCTTTGCAATCGTCTTTGAAGAAGGGGATCAAAGAGATCTACATGCACGGATCGTCAACGCCCCCAATCGGTTTGGAAAACGCATCTTGGGAAATCTGTTCTTACACCGCATGCCAGAGGGCTCGCCTAAACCCATAGCCAGCTCTCTGCTATTCAGGCTATGGTATATTACGAGAGGAGTCTTCTCGACTGCAATTTGAAGCTACGATAATAAAAGCTGTTGCTAAGAACTACTCATGTAGTTGATGCAGAGGCAAAGGAAGACAGAGGCTATAAGATTGCCTCGCTCAGATCTTATTGCTTTTTAGGTAGTTGTAGTCCACCATAGAGCTTTCCACAATGCGCCAGAGTTTCTCTGCAGCCTCAGGACCAAAGTCAGTTTCCCATCGAGTACGTGCAACATCTATATCCAGGCCTCGCGAGCTTTTTGAGCTATCAACCGATGTCGAGTTCCAATAATCACTCATAAACTTTAGCTCGCGACATCCGGCGTTCTTCGGCGCTTTGATTGTATCCCATTCGTAAAGGATCTTTTTCTCGTCCATGCCGAGTAAGGCGCACAACTTTTTAATCGTGGGACCGTTTTCAAGGATATCATCCGCATCAATAACGATCGGGCCGGCATCTTGCCCAGGGTTCTTGGATAAGAACCAGTCGTATAACTGCCGAGAGTACTGATAGGTTGTGTAGAATGCCCATGACCTGTCTGCAAGGTCCACATCCCGAGCGCCGCTTTCTGCTCTGTACCAAGATTCAAAGGTGAGGGCTGGATGTCGGATCAGGAAGACGGGCCTCCATGACGATAGGAAACTGTCAGAGAATATGGTTGGATTTGTCTTTGCGCATCCTGAGTCCGATACAGATCCCTCTTCATGTACGGTGAAAGACGGGCCGGGAGGACCACCCCACATGCTTTGTGACAACCTGGATGGTTCCCATATGTAGAATGTATGTTCCTTGAGGAACGTAGCCTTCCTCTGCTTCGGTCAACAACAAACTGGCGACGTGCTCAACTGGGGTCATCACCTACCTCGCTGCTAATAGACTCCCGTTCACGTTGAATGTCGTTGAATCCTTCTTGAAGGAGTTTCTGAAAACCCTCTCGTTGCTGGTCGGGTACAGAGTTCAGCGGTCCCCAGTTGAATGATTCTCGGGCAAAGTCGAATGCACGCTTGAAGTGGTAGTCCGAGTGAGCCCATCCCGGTTGGTTGGAGAGAAGGCGACAGAGGACATGAGAACAAGTCCGATTGAGGGCAAATAGAAACACATCCTGTGCGTGCCCATTGGCCGGGTTAGTCCTGTTTCCATTGCCATTTCTGCTCTCCGTGTTATCCATGCTGCGCTGAAGGGGAAATATGGCAAATAGAGAATGGGCATTAAGTGCCTTGCGTAAATCTCCCTTGAATGTGGAATTAAAATATATTTATAGGGAGCCAAGAGCAACTTCCCCCCACCAGCAAGACATGAAGCCCTTGCCTGTTCCTAGCAAATCGGCGGATCGTAACTCACGGCCACATAGGAAATCCCGACACCATAACAAGATATGGCTGTGGGGAAAGCTAGACCTCTATCCGTCAGCTCAAGCGGGATCCAATTGCACCGGCGTTGATCTAATACCAGTGACGGGCTCAATATGCGTCATAGCTTGTCGGGGATAAATACGTCCAGTTTAACGACACTCATCTGATGTTTGAATATACACAAAGTTGCAAGCACACCATCGCGTACACGATAATAAGGAAGACATCATACTTTTCCACAGATTCAGTCATATAGTATCTTGTTCACACAGTGATTGCAATTGCAGCTAAGGACAATACTGATGAGCCAAGGGCAAATAACAAAGCTTGATATATGCTATATTGAGTGTTCTCGACAGTGTATCCCCCCTGATCCATTGCTTTCCGATATACTTTCATAACACTGAGTTCTATATCATTCCACATGATCCACGTGAGGTCCTGTTTACTCCTCAGCCAGTGCTTGGCGGCGAGTCTTGCTATTGGGGTCGAAGTACGGCCTCTCACCGATCCCAACAGCACGATGACCCGTACGCGCGCCAAATCCAGCAAAGTCGAAGATTGCAGTGTGGTAAACGGTGCGGTTGTCCCAGATGGCTGCGATATAGTTAGAAAACTGTTCGTGCGAACATATACGGAGCATCAACACTCACCAACGTCGTAAGGATTCTTCCACTGATGCCTCAGCTGGCAGTCGTGCTCTTCAACGATCAGCTGCAGGAACCAGTCGAGAAGGCGCTTGCTTTCGTCTGGCGTCACGTCGTTGATGCTTTCTGCGTGGTTGCCAACAGCAAAGAGGCTCTTCCAGCCCGTGACAGGGTTGGTACGGACGACCGGGTGGTTGGCCGTGAGAGAATCGCCAATATTGTTAGGTGACCCACGCGGCTCGGTGTAAAGTTCAAATCCCTTCTCCTTAGCCACGCGCGGCAACCTAGTCTGTGAAAACTTGGCCGTGAGGCTTTCAAGAAACTTGCGGTAGCTGGGAGAGATTTTGTCGTAGATCTCACATGATGAAGCCCACATCGTGTCTGCAATAGGCGGTTAGCATCATGGGGTAAGTGGTTACGATATAGAACTGGGGTTGGGTACCTCCACCTGTTTCGGGCAATTTTACCAGCTTCAGGATGGAATAGTCTGGCGGGTTAGGTTCATAACCAGCGTCTGTGTGCCAGCTATTCCTGATGTCGCTGGGCCTGTTTTTCCAAAGATCCTCAGCAGGGTTGGCCTGCTTGTCGGTGGTAATGGTGTTGATATGCTTGTCTTGCTCTGGGTTAAAGTTGGTGAGAGGGTGGATGTGCAGGGTCGAAGACTCTGGCTTGCCCGTGAGGCGTCCCAGCCGATCAGCCAACTCCTTTTGAAGTTCGTTGGTTAGATCTCTCTGCGCACGAAGGAAGACAACTCCCCGATGGGATACTATATTTTATCATCAGCCATGCGGTCGAACAACTATCAATAGTGGTCCTACTGGTGATGGCCAGGTCTCGAATAAGTTCATCGCTGTTTTCAGCTCTCATCCATTCCGCAACATTGGCATCGGGGAATTCGGTTCCGATAACAGGAGTTACCTTGAAAGATTTATATGCATCCAACGAACCACTAAGCTTCAAAGGCTCCTTGACGAGTTGGCCTTTGGTGTGACCGTTGCTATGGCCATTCAGCACGGGGGTTTCAACCTGAGTTACAGACATGTCTTGTTCGATGCAGTATTAAATTAGTACAACAAATAGCTTCTGGCGCACAGTTCTAAGCGCATGACCACGTATTTATGTTAAGTCCACTTGTGAAACATCGGGAAGAAGAGACCAACAACTTCGGGCTATCGCATTCTAAAACTGCGGGGACGACTCCCACATGTCGGCAGCAGATGATGTCAAGGGTGGTATGTCACTGTAACACTGTTTGGATCTGCGGCTAATTCCGAGGCTGAACCAGATCACCATTGGTTTCTGGTCTTTGGAGGATGTGTAGCTCGTCGTATGACTTTGACATATCAACAAGATTCAGCTGCCAAGACAAGAACGATTTGAATAAAGTCTTGCCGTCTTATTCTTCGGTCGCCTAATCACCTGCTATTACGACTTCTAAACTTCATATCAACATGCTTCTACATGATTCAAATACTCAGAGTCTCATGCGTAGTTACGTGTGGTGCACGCTAATAGCTGTAAAGATTCCTTCTACCTAGCTACCCATGCCCAGAAGATACCCGAGTCTCCCGATGTGTCAAGTTACGCACTGCTTGGTCTAAAGTCTGGGTCAAGGCTCTCATCTCCTCCATGGTGTTGTAATGAACCAAGCTTGCCCGTATGATACCATCGTCCCCACGGCCCAGAACGTCGTAGACTGTGCGGGGAGACCAGCAATCCCCGCTGATGAGCCGACAGGCCGACGTTTCATGGATCTCCTGTGCTACCCTGTCCGACGAAAGCCCGTTCGCGGAGAAGCTGACCAAGGACACGCGAGCGTTGGGGTCAGACGATTCCGACCCGTAAACCGTGTACAGATCTGGGTTGGCGGTCAAATACTCGAGAAGGTAGCCTGTAATGGCTTGCTCGTGGACAATGATGGATTCCCAGCCAATTTGATCTTCGAGATAGTTGATGATGGGGACAACGGCATGCTCGAGCTCGATGCAGCTGTTACCGAGCCCGAGCTTGACAGACAGGGCGTTGGAATCAAAGAAGTAGTGGTTAAGGCTGGTCAGGAAACGCTGTTGGACCCGCCGACGTGCGTAAATCTGCGCAATATGGGGGCCGAAGACCTTGTACCAGCTGAAGATGTAAAAGTCGACATCCAGAAGCTTCACGTCGATTGGCCGATGGGGAGCCAAAGCCACGCCGTCTACACATACCATGGCACCGGGGATCGTGTGAACGAGATCTGCGATATCTTTAATGGGCTCGATTGTGCCGGTGACGTTTGACACATGCCCGCAGCATACAAGCCTGGTCTTGGGGGACAAAAGAGGCCAGAGGGATTCTAGAGTGAGCTTTGGATCGGTGGTTTGTCCTCTCCCAGTAGGGGGCGTCCACCACTTGATGACTATCCCCAGGCTCTTTGCCAGGGCACGCCATGCAGTTATCCCGGCTTCATGGCAAAGAACAGACACGATTATCTCTGAATCCGCATTGAGATTTGGTCGTAAAGAATTGGTCAAGGTTCGCAGCAGACCAGTCGTGGAAGGTCCAAATGCTGCATTCATGAACTCGTCAGCGACATCACAACGCACTCTCATCAAACGCTTCATGAGTCCATGCAATATCAGGGTGGGAAAGTTCAGGCGATCTGGGCAGGTCTTACCGATTTCATCAGGATCAGCATTCATAAAGGACGCGATCTTTGCAAACTGGGCAGCACGCTTCTTAACATCAACCATGCTAGTTGAGTCCTGTCCGCGCAGGTTCATGTGGGGGTGAGACATGGTCTTAGTAATACTGTATGCAAGTCAGAGGCTGGAGGATGTTCGACACCATTCAACATGACGCTTGGAAGACTAACCTCTCTATGGCCCCTCTGTACACCAGAGAACCAGCGCCATTGTTGAGGCAGATGGAACCCTTGTCCAAGCCGGGGAATTGTCTCCGGACTGCTTCGGAGGCCAGTTGAGGAAGACGCCTGCTGATTGCCATGACTGCAAGAATAGCAAAGTATCGAAACAAAGCCAGGAGCGACAGGACAAAAGCGATGAAGAGCACAGGAGAATATATTTCCGTTGACTACATCCACTCTTGTGTCTTGGTACTCTGCCAGGGTACGGTAACTAAAGCGGCACGGTGCATAAGACCCCTGATGCTATCTAATCTGCTCTGCAAATGGAAGCGATCATTGTCGGGCCACGTTTTCTCTCGCTGACGCCAAATGGCTTGTCTCTTATTCTCCGCCACGAAGGATACCCGTTAGGTTAGTGACCTTTGCGGGCACCGCATTCTTTTAAATAACCAACTTTCAAAGATTGCCTAATGCGGCCATCTATTTTGCTGCTATTTAGGGTTTCGTTGTAGTGTTGGGACTGGCCCGTACAATCTCCAGCAGAAATACGTGTCGCGCAACTGTGGAGCGTCATGGCGACAAACTGATTCACAAGTGACGGGAGGGAGATTCCTTCCAATCCATACCTTAGGGCTGAGAGAGAGACATCGCCGAATGTATTATAAGAAGCCCCTGCCGACGCTTCGATAAACCACCAAATCGATCTTGATCTTGGGCTTCGAGGGTCTCCATCCTCGAGGGTTACATCGACACTGTATATCATCTCCAGCGGCACTTTGCACTTGGACAGGGGACCCCCGGATTGATTCATCACTTATTCGTTTATCTCGGTCACAATTCGACAATCTGGGGAGGTATCTATGCACCAAGCTCAAAACACCAACCCGCCTCCGCTTCGCCTGAGGTTATACTATGGCGTCCAACCTCGCCAGGCGTAGGGGATTGGCCGGGTCCTGCTCCAAGCTGACACCGACGGTCCGACCCTCCATCTCATGGGCCGTCAAGCCACCTACTGTTCGACTCTGGCAATCAACAACAGTCCAACCTATGGGAAATCTACTGTCCATCCACATGGTCCTGAAATTCAGTTTATTTTCATGCCTAAGTGGGGTCGGCGTACTCTTCATTGCAGTCGCTGTAGATATTGCGTCTGCAGCATCACCAAACCGTCACTTTGCAGGCTGACACTCCCCTCGCAACTTGGCTGTACAAGGTGTCGGGAGCCTTTATAATCTGCTTCATTTTCTCACTCAAATAGTCAGAGGGACCCCACCAGTCATTTCCGTTTACTTCAATTTGTCGATAAACCACAAACGCTGGTGACGGTGGCAGAGCCGGTCCATGGACCAGGAAATCACATGTTTCGTCATTGCCGCTGTAGAATGGGCTCGCATATGTAGGTAATGCACTTGCTGTATCACATTGGATATAAACTTGCAGCACGACACGCGATGCACCTCAAGTGGGCCTCTCTCATGCGGAGAACAACACAAAGGCACTAGGGCCGTAGTTGGTGGAGTAAAAGAGCGAGGGGGCCCTGAATTATATCTCCAGGCCCCGTGCCTTGGGTTGCGGAGGTTCCCTGGAGGTTCCAGCGCTTCGGATCCTGCTCCCCACTCACCAGAGACGCTACAGTACGAGACATCACGACATTGCTTGCTAGCCTGGTCTCCATCTCGGGCTCACTGTCGTTACTCTTTTCTTCCATGATGCATATTGAGTCCAGCTCGAATGCCGACCTGCGAGACCTGCTTCTTCAACTTGCACGCTATTTTAGTGCCAACGAGGGCAAAATCTCTGCTGCGGAAGCCTCCAAGTGTTTTTTACGCCTCTCGCTGATTGACTCTACCGCCTTGGTTCGCCTCTTCCTTTTGCTGTGTCCGTCTTGTGAGTCGCTCTTTTTGCTTACTTGGTTGGTTGAATCTGCGAAATACTCGCCCGGTATCATCAACAGAGTCGGCTAGGAGTGCAGTATCAGTGTTGCCTTCACGGGTCTTGAGTGGAAATCGGCCATGCACTGGTTTATGGACTAATGTTGGCTGATATCGTGTCTGTAGTTGAGTCGGTGTTGTCACAGCATGGTAGAGCCTCTGAAGCACTCTCGTCGACGATAAACAGACCCGGCAGCTTGACTCATGCCAGCGGGCTTCCGAGGTCTCCTGCATCGTCACCCGAGTCCTGTCCACGCCTAGAAGTACAAGACGACAGTGAATCTGGCTCGAACGGTCTCTGCCAATCTCAAAATCAAGTTTCTACTAATGACAGTGGCCGTCCAGCGGCACAACCGGGACCTATCACAGACAACAGAGCGAGTCAAGCGGTCGAGGGGCTTGACAATCTGGACACACCTGGCCCTCACCTTCCAGAGCAGACCTTGCTATGCCAGCACCGCACGTTGGCTGAGCTGTCTGTCCCGGTGACGGGTGGCTTAACAGTACACCCGGCAGAAACGACAGCCCCTTCACCGAGCTCTAGTGATGAAGCCTTTGAGAAGACCCGATTGGCCGCGTGCAGTGACGTCGCCTTCACACCAACTCTGAGACAGCTTTTGGAGGGCTGCAAAACAGACCGTGGCTTGTTCCTCCGCAAGGTCGAGGAGTCTCAAGCAGCCCTACCGAACGGACAGGGCTGGCAAGCCGCTATAGCAATCAAGCAAGAGAACGCTGACATGCGCGATCTGCTAAGTATCTATCACAGGTTTGAGTGCTATAACATATACCGGCACGTGGTAGAAGCTGGCTTTCACACAGGAGAACACTGGATCCGAGACAGGCGTCAAGAGCTGGCCAAGAAGCTTTGTGACGACTTCCCCGACCGCTTCCCGAACATGAAGGCAGCTAACAAATGCCTCAACTGGGTTGACCAGGGATGTAGATACAATGAATGGACTAAAGTGTTTAGTGAAGTACAAGAGCTAGGCTTCCTCGTCGCACTCCCTTCGGAGATACCTCGTTCAGCGTATGTCCCCATTCTTCGATAATCAATCCATGTCTTACGGATGACCACCTTTCAGTTACACATCCAGATGCACAAAGGAGCAAATGAGTGCAGCTGCTGTGAGGTTCACGGCTCTTGGGATCTGCGAGCTTGTGGAGGATTTGGAGCTATCTGAACTGGGTAACCATATTGCACGAAGGTTGAAGGAAATGACTACCAAGAAGCGACTTCGAGCCGACGGTAAGCCCCCCTCAGCGACTAGACTGCTTGTACTCAGATGCTTACGTTTCAGCACCCGAGGAGCATGTTCCGCGCTCCTGGAAATCACCTCGGCTGATGTCCTCTGTGGGCACACCAGCAATTCTGCAGTCAGGCCAAAGCACATCACCACCAAGCGCATCATCACTGTGTGACGACTTAGCCATGTTGGATGATACCACGCTTCTGTCCAACTTCATGATACCAGATGACCCTTCGAACAACTGTGTGTCCCCTTTTTGGATTCGTCAATCCGTGCTGACCAAAACCAGATCAGTTAAGTTGCACCACATACTTGGACCTTTTTATGGACAGTGAGCTCTCTACCTTTACACTACCCCTTGAAGAATGGTACCCAACTTCTATAGACACAGAGAGCCAGATCGCAAATTAGGACAGGATTGCAGATTTATCACATTCCTGGTATGGGCAAGGATGATTTGCGGGAAAGAGTGTCCAAATGACTGTCAATTTCAGTAAAACTTTAGGAGATACAGAACTAAGAGGAAACTGATCCATCACATTCAAGCACGAGTCGCCCCAAGGTACTCCCTCCGACCAGTCAACATGGCACCGTGCTCCTTGGCATCGAGACTATCCTCTCTGAAAAGCGCGTATTTCTGGTTGTGCCACTCCACACTGTTGATCTCCTTTCCGTCGTGAGTCTTGAACTTGGCGTCAAACTCGGGCCGCAGGAAGTAGATGACGGAGAACTTGTCCTGGCCGGCCGAATCTGGCGGTGGAACGACACGGTGAAGGGAGGAGGCCAACCTGCCATTGGACATGAAGCGCAGCGAGTCTCCAACATTGACAACAGCATGGCCCTCTCGAGGCGGGATGAATGACCACTCATCACACCCAGGCAGCATGGCCTGTAGACCTTCAGACTTTGAAAAGACTACAGTCAAGGTTCCCATATCCGTATGGGCCATGTTGCCAATCCTCTCGTCGCTGCTGCCCCAGGGCAGGTAGTTCAGCATCGCCATGTTTGCCGACGATGGCTTGGTCTTTCTGTGGAAGTTCTTCAGGTCCTGTGGGAGTTGCAAAGCCTTCGACAGGATGGAGAGGATGCAGTCGGTGTATTCGTTAACCTCACCCATGAACGTCTTAAAGAGAGCCAGATTGTCATCGATAGCTGGAGGGACAATCATGGCATCGTCACCAAACATTCCATTGTTGTGAATCTGACACAAAAGAATTAGCTGCTTGCATGTAAAGTGATAGTTAGGTGCATAAGACATACCGAGAAGCTTTCATAGCCATCCTTTTTCCCGGCAAAAGGTCCGACAGAACACCCAGCTCGCTTGTAACTACACCGTTATATCTTAGCTTAACTTGGAGAGAAAGCCATTCGGGCAAAGGGGATGGAAGGGCGAAGGTAAGGAGGGGAAAAGACAAGACCGTACCCTAAAAGCCGCGAAGGCAGATACTTCTCTGTGCTGTATTCCTCTTTCTCTTCCAGCGACAACTGGAAAACAGATTTTCCAATGACAGCAAGCTCTTCAACGAGTTTCAAGATACCGCTTGTCGATGGGTGACGGAAGTCAAGATAGAAGAATCCATTGGTCTTGCAAGACGACACGAGATCGTTGACAGAGTCTTCCTGGCCAGCAAGTAAGCCAGCTAGCGACACCGAGGTGAGAGTAGCTGTCTTAGTCGTTTCAACAGTCATGATTACAGCAGAGGGTCGTTAAGTAAGACTGAACTGTTTGGACTGTGATTTAGACGAGAACCATTGACTTTAAAATACTTCTGAGTTTCCATTAATTTATATTTTGTCATTCCCTCTGGGTTTGATGCTGACGCTTTTACGGATTACCTATAACGCGTCACCTTGCTGGTTGTCACTTGGCATTTTCATGTGACCAGAATGCCACACCGCCGCATATATGACTAAATCAATGATAAGAATTACTTATAGGAGAACTTGTCAGTGGTCAATAAGATACTAGCACCACTATTCTCTTGTTTTTTGGTTCCTGGAGACAATCCTCTTTTTGGCTTGGATACCACTCACCGAGCTCTGGATCACCTACCTTCTACATGTCCACCAGTGCAGGGAAGAGGTCGGACGAGCATATATATACAGAACTGCTCGCAATTTCTACCCTCATCGCTTAGAATCATTGGCAGACGAGAGACTCACGACAAGATGAGAACGATCAACACCAAGGACTTCAATGCCATGAGCTTGGCTCAGCCGACTAATTTCAAGTCAATGCTGAGCTCTGGTGCTATACTCTGGGGCACGGGCTGCAGAATTCCACATGAAGAAGCGGCACGAATTGTTGCTTCGACACCCTACCACTTTTGCTTTATAGATGCGGTTGGTGCCCTGATTCCAAGAAGATTACAAAGGAGTTCACTGGAGTCCGATGACGGGTATATCCATCATATTGACACATAACCACAGGAGCACACACCGCTAAACGCAACACTACTCGTGAACCTGATCCGGACAATCCAGTATCACTCAAACGGTACAATGGTACCCCTGGTGCGAATCCCAGGGTGCTCGCCCGAGCTGGTCCCTTACGCGTTGAACGCGGGTGCAGGTGGAGTGATTATGCCTCACATCCAAAATGCAAAGCAGGCCGAGGAACTGGTCCGACTGGCAAGATTCCCTCCCATGGGGGATCGCAGCTACCCTCCGGCTGCCCTGATCAACGAGCAGCAGAATAGAACACCAAAGGGACAGACGACCTACGATGTCTGGAACAACCATGCAGCTGTAATCTGCCAAATCGAGGATCTGCTAGGATTAGAGAACATTGAAGACATCTGCAAAGTTCCTGGCGGTACGTGTTCTCCCTTATGGCTCCGTCTTGCCATACCACCGCCCAGACGGAAATGCGAGTTTTGCTTGTCCTTATTCAACATTTGATTAAGGCGTATGCTAACATGTTAACTCAAGTTGACGGCCTGTTTATTGGGACTGGCGACTTGCGGCTTTCTATGGGGCTGGCTACAGGGAGTCTCGATGGCGACGAACCTGCTTTTGTGTCTGCCCTCAGCAGGATACGGGACGCAGCCAAGGCAAACAATCTCCCCATGATGGGATTTGGTATTTCCCACTCTACCTTGAAGAGCAGAATCGCGATGGGATGGAATGCCTTCATCATCCACGGAGACATCGATGCCATATCCAAATCAGCTATAGTGGCTCTGAACTCATACAGCGATGTTGCCAGTAATGCTCTCTCGCACGACCACAAAAATGGTCATAAGCGAGAATGGAATGAAAACTGACAAAGGAATGTTGTTTTTTGGGAATTGAATACATGATATAGCTATCTAATTCTTGTCAATAAAAATATTCATAGGTCGCCAATACTACTTTCGAAAGCCTCTGCGCCAAGTGACGTGACTGTAATGCGATCGTAGATTGATGAGCTGTACGTGGAAGGGCTATTGAGCTATCAGCGGACCATCAAATAGAATGATCGTGTGAGCCTATGTATTGGTTCACTGTCGTGTGGCACGCTGCTTCACAACTTAAATATCGAGCAACTCCCCGTCCAGTCGAGGCTTCGTTCCTAAAGTCTCGAATTCCATATACTCGAATCACCCAAGCCCAAAGCCTAAATCTCCATCAACATGCATATGCAACACCGAATCCTACCCAATGACATTCTATTCTCCAGGCTTCTAAGACTAGCCGCTGAAAAAAAGGACCAAGTCATTGTTGATGACCACAGCCACGGTACACAGTTTGACTACCGTCACATTCTTCACGGCGCCTCGAAACTCCTGCAGAAGCTACAAAGCCTCGAGGGGCCTGCCTTGGACAGAAATGATGATATTTACATTGCTGTTTTGGCGCCAAATGGCTACGAGTTCATCATCGCCGTCCTTGCGGTTCTTGCCTTTGGTGGGGTAGTTGTGCCCATGCGTGAGTATCTGAACATCCCGGTGATAAGCCTCGAGGCGACTGATAGGTGAAAACAATAGCCACCGGCGCTCTTCCCTCTGAGGCAGCATATATGCTCCAACAGTGCAACGCAAGCTATCTACTTGTCGGCCCTGAGCAAGTGGAGCTGGGTACGAGAATCCAAGAGGAGGTCAAAATCCCCACATTCTTGATCGAGAGCCAAGTTGATGATGTTGGCGCTCTACAATCGACCAAAGTGTACACCCTCGACTCGTCGCTGGCAGTGGATGAGGACCGCCCTAGCATCTTGTTCTTCACTTCGGGTACGACAGGGCCTCCAAAGGGTGTCTTGCACGCCCGCAGAACCATCAACAAGTATGCTCGGATGGCAGAGGCAGGGCCTAACGACGACGTTTGTCTCATACCCAGCGGCGCCTTCTGGTCCGTTTACTTCACAAAGGTCTTCCAGATGCTTCTCACCGGGGTTCGCATCGAGATTCAGAACTTCGGTCGCAACTACAACCTTATATGGGACAAACTTCGCGAGAAGACCGCAACCAAGATTGTCCTATCTCCTACCTTCTGGTACGGCATGATGCACTACTTTCAGGAAAGCCTCTCAAAGCTACCTGAGCCTGTGGTCAGGGAGTATGTTGAAGGTGCTCAGTACCTCCGCGATGCTTGTGCAACTGGGGCGATGCCTTCTGTCAGGTTGAAAGAATTCTGGCAGAATCTGCGTGGCGGGCGGCCGCTCAAGGTGCTGTATGGGTCTACGGAGACTCAGGAAATATCGATCTGCGACGGAGACCTGATGATCACCGAGGTAAGGAGTATCATGGTTGGACATGCACCTTTGTTGACCTATGATGCAGAATGACCTTGGGACGCCTCTTCCGGGTGTTGCGGTCAAGTTGGAAGGCTACGAAGGAGAGCTCCTTGTCAAGACCCCTTCCCAATTTCTCGGGTGTGTTGTTTCCTTGCACTTGGGCCGTTGAAGTAATAAACACTTTCTGACCTTAATCAGGTACCTAAATTGCCCGGAAGCCACTGCCGAACGTTTCGACACAGAGGGATATTTCAGGACAGGAGATCTGGTCACCCGCAACAATGGAAAGCTGATCTTCCAAGGAAGAGCAAACATGGACTGTTAGTAACCCCTTCCTCAAAGTCCTCCTTACATCTTGAGGTTGAACTGACATTGCCTCCTTTCATTTGCGCAGTGTTCAAGTTCTATACCTACAAAGTCCCTCGGACGCAGGTTGAAGCAAGCTTAACAGCACTCCCCTATGTCCTTGAGGGATATATCGTGCCAGTCGCAGATCTTCACTGCGACACCCGAGTAGCAGCCCTTGTCCGGCTCCACGAAGGCGTTGAGGACGTCAATTTAGACAAAATCAGAATCGACCTCTCCAAAGACCTCCCAGCCTACCAACTGCCGACATTGCTTCGCCTGTTGGGGGATCACGAGTCAGTTCCGCGAACTTGGTCGGATAAGGTTGCAATGAGGAAAGTGATTCAGCAATTCTTCCCGCAAGACAGTAACGATCGGCTTGTCGCGGATGGTATACAAGTGACCGATATCAGCGAGTTTATGCGGAGAAAGACCACCAAGCCATGGGACCTGTCGGGAATGCGACAGTAGGACCTCCAGGCATCCAGTTACTTGTTTGGTAAAGATAACAGGCATACTACGGTGGATGTAGATACATGCAACACTTTTTCTATTGATACTATATTTAACAAATGACATATAGGCAGTGCACTCGTCGTATCTAGCCCCATTCTCGCTCATGACACATGAGGAAGCTGCATAAGCTCATCGATAGACTCTTGGATGATGCGAAGCGACCATCGAATTTCTTCTTCCTTGATTACCAGCGGAGGAGAGATACGTATTATGCCTGTTCGGCTCGACTTGAGCTGTCCGCGAGTTAGTAAGCTCGTATATACCCGGGATCGAAAGGCTGAGAGATTACTTACCAAAAGCCCTTTCTCCTTCATCATCTCGCACAGGTATATACCAGTATATCCATGCGTCTTGGATTGATCAATCACCATGGCGTTGAGCAGGCCTCTTCCGCGAACCGTTTCGATGATGGACGTCTTGGCCTGGATCTCCCCGAGGCCATCACGCATGATACGACCAAGTCGTTCAGCATTCTCGGCCAACTGCTCCTCCTCGACGACTTGGAGAGCACGCATCGCCACGGCTGCGCCGAGTGGGTTGCCACCGTATGTTGACCCATGCGTACCGGGCTCAACAGTGAGCATTACTTCGTCATTGCCGAGCACGCACGAGACGGGATACATGCCGCCCGTCATGGTCTTGCCCAGAAGAACCATGTCGGGCTTGATTCCGCTCCAGTAGTGGCCGAGGAACTTGCCTGTCCGCCCAATTCCAGTCTGGATTTCATCGCAAACTAACAGAACATTATGCTGGTCGCAAAGCGTTCTTGCGTATTGAAGATAGCCGTCATCGGCTACAATAACGCCTGCGTCTCCCTGGATTGGCTCAATGATAAAGGCTGCGAGGTTGGATCCTGCTGCCGCAAAGGCCTCTCGAAGTGCAGCCTTGTCATTGTACTCGATGTACCGATCGGTACCAGGGATGATGCAGCTAATGTTCGGGTCTAGTGGACCATACTTGTCGCGTGACATGGAATCGGAGGCTAAAGCAATTGTAGCCAACTACAAATGTTATTTCGCTTCATGACAGACTGTGCAGTGAGTAGAGTCCGGGTTTACGTACTGTTCGTCCATGGTGATTGCCAGCGGCGCCCAAGACGATCGCCTGGTTCTCGGGGACACCCTTGATCTTGTAGGCCCATTTTCGAGCAATCTTGATCGCCGTCTCAGATGCTTCGGCGCCGGTACTCGCGGGAAGCACTCTATCGTAGCCGAAAAGCTTGTTTACCAGCGCAGCGAATCGGGGATATATGTCGTTATGGAACGCGCGGGATGTGAGAGTCAGCGTCGAAGCCTGCTCAACAAGAGCGGCGACGAGCTTCGGGTGGCAATGGCCATGGTTGAGAGCCGTCGAGGCAGCGTGGAAGTCAAGATAGTGACGGCCCTCAGGGTCCCAGACAGAGGCTCCCTGGGCGCGAGCAAACACGATGGGGAGTGACTGATAGTTCTTGGCGGAGTAGGTCTCTTCCGCCGCGAGCGCATCCTGAGTGTTTACTCGACTAGAGGTCTTGCCATTGGTGTAGTGGCCGTTGGTTTTGATGGACATGGTGGTTGAGTTGCAGTGACGTTAATATTGGCGTGAAGTATGACTGCTGTGAAACGTTCACTTCCTCTGTTTAGTTGAAAAGAAATACAAATATAAAGGTCAATGAAATGTTCTTTTATAGACTCTAGTCCAGGCTCATGCAGCTCGGCCAGGCAAATATATAATGAATCACCAGGAAATATCTCTACGATCAGGGCCATCGGCGTCAGGACAGGGGGTCGACTTCCAGTGCACAAGGACTTGTCCAAAACGTGACCCCGTACCATAATCCCAGGTTTGATACCATCGGGCATTTTGTATTTACTTTGACCTGTCAATACACTTCTAGCGACTCTTCTGGTCTTTCTCAAAGTCCTCCCTGACTTGATCAAAGAACGTGTCGTTGGTGAGCACGTCCCACCCCGTCATGGCCATTGCCTTTCCAGACAATACCGTCCTCTCATACGCAACCGCAGTTCCTGCAGCCTTGGTAAACCCAGCCGTATGGTTCTTCGATCCATCGTCTGCCGGAATTCCAACAATTGCGTGCAGGGCTGGTGTATCGTACGAGACATTTCCTTGGTCTGTGGCCGCCGCAACGGGCCCGTCGGACTCCATGACCTTGATGCCGTTGGCAGCCATGTGCTGTTGGAACGAGCCGCACAAGGCTTTGTTGATGCGTAAATCGGCGTATCCGGGCTTCTCCTGGATGTCGAGCTTGCAACCGGTGGCAAGCGCGCCAGCCTCCAAGCACTGGCGAATCCTGCCAGCGAGCTCCCTCGCACCGCGGATCGTGGGGCTTCTGGCTGTGTATTCAGTCTTGGTGAGCGCCGGTATCGCATTGGAAGAGGGCTTCGGGGCTTCGACAATTGCGCCGTGGATTCTTTCCGAGGGCAGTATCTGCTGTCGCAGCATCGATACATTGAGATAGGCCGATACCAGCGCATCAAGGGCGTTGATACCCTCCCAAGGCGTGGCTCCAGCATGTGCGCTGACACCGTGATAGGTGCCTTGTAGGCTGTAGGATGCAACGTTTGAGAACCCTGCAGAGCCCAAGAAGCCTCTCTCTGTATACTCATGATCCGACATTGGGTGCCTCTTCACTGTCAGCCTTCTTTACTCTTTGCGATGATGGGAACCCATACATCATTAACGACACGTCCACCTCCTCATACGCCCCAGCATTGAGGAGATCAATCTTTCCGCCTCCATCCTCCTCGGCCGGTGTACCGAGGAGCTGCACCCGGCCATCGATTCCAAACTTCTCTAGGACATGTGAGAGAGCAAGAAACCCAGTGACACTGGCCGTGGCAATAAGGTTATGGCCGCAGGCGTGGCCCATTCCTGGAAGTGCATCGTACTCGGCGTTGAAATTGACGGTCCTGCCACCTTTTCCACTGATTACTTCAAATGACGTGTCCATGCCGTAACTACGCCGCTTCACTTGATAGCCGAGTCCTTCCAGAAAGTCACAGATTACATCGTGGGCGTTGTGCTCCTTGTATCCCAGCTCCGGATTCTCGTGTATCTTCATTCATCACAAATTAGCGAGTAGATGCGACGGCAGTAGTATCAAAGTGATGAGGGACTCACAAACTTGTTGAGGGATCTTATCTTTGCCTCAAGGTTGACAATATAGTCGTTCATTGCGTCACGTATGGCTTCATTTGATGGCAGCGATCGATCACCGTTGACTGCCGTCTTGTCCATGTTAAGAAAAGTATGCATTGTTAAGACCATAGAGTATCCAGCGATGAAAAGCGTTGCATATCTAGGTCTGTGGTTGAAGGGATAGTGGCCAGTTTAATAGTGGAAGCCCGGAGCCAGTCCATGGTAAAATGCCACATCGTAAAGGCCTGCCCTGTCTGTTAGGCCGTTGGTTGAATAATGGGCTTGGCAAGGTTGTTCGGTCGCGTCTCCCAACTGGCCAGAACATTAAGCTGGTGCTTCCTCAAGACTAACGTACATAGTCATGGTGCCCTTCTTGCTACTGAGATGACCTTCGACGCGTGATTCTTCCATCCAGCTGGCTCTCGCTCGGTCTCCGATAGCCACACCGGAATTAAAGCAACGATACCTGTGGTATTTCAGCCTTCGTTATGCTGATCTTCACCGCTTCTTTCTATATACAGCCTATATTTACACGCTTTACTGCCTTTTTGCTTCACGTCTGGAGTGTGTCCCCTCTGCGAGTATCTGGCCTAACACATACCCATATCGTTCAGGACATCACAACTCACATTTTGCAAACTCGATATACGACAGACCTACAATATGCCGACCCTTATCCCTGCGTTAAGGGCCTCTCAACAACCCATGAGCCGGGCATTTACCACCCTCAGTTTTAAACACTCTTCACCATGTTATATTTCCCTTCAGCGTTTCTGGATGCACTCACTGGAACGCAAGAATATCGCCTCATCACACCATAGTACCAACCCTGGTAATTCCGCAACGAAACCCCAGCCCACTGAGGTCCAGAATGCTCCTCTTACGGTTCTGCCCTTGGGAATGATCGTTCGCTCGCTACTCATTTCCACAATCACTTCTTCTACTGCTCTCCAGACCCCCATCATCCGCGTCCTGTTGATGCTGGCCCACGCTGAAAACCTCATCCTCAATCCTGACAAAAACCCTATTCTCCATTTCCTCCTCAAGAAAACCTTCTATGCTCAATTTTGTGCTGGTGAGACCCCTGCTGAAGTTCGCTCGACAATCACCAGCCTGAAAGACATCGGCTTCAGTGGGGTGATTCTCACTTACGCCAAGGAGGCTATCTCGGGGCATAAAGAAGCAAATACCGCTGCAGGGTATGACCCAAGCATCGAGACCACTCACGACGTCACTACTGAGATTGAACCTTGGTTGAGGAGTACACTCGAGACCATCGACCTGGCTGAGCCTGGCGATTTTGTTGCCCTCAAACTGACTGGCTCTGGTCGCCTTGCTTTACATGCCTTGTCCCGGAACGAAGAGCCTTCTCCGTACCTCTACAAGTCCCTCCATAACATTTGCGCTCTTGCCCAGCAGCGCGGGGTTCGGCTCATCTTCGACGCCGAGCAGAATGCTTTCCAGGAGGGGATTGACACGTGGACCATGATATTTGCTCGCACTTACAACACTGCCGACAATGCCACTGTCTACGGTACCTACCAGGCCTA
Source organism: Fusarium nurragi (assembly GCA_012977755.1). Classification (NCBI taxonomy): domain Eukaryota; kingdom Fungi; phylum Ascomycota; class Sordariomycetes; order Hypocreales; family Nectriaceae; genus Fusarium; species Fusarium nurragi. Next base: position 194,960 of record JAALXI010000078.1, read on the forward strand.
CAGAAAAGCCACACCAGCTACCATATCACGTCATCTCGCCGAAGCACAACAAGGGGACTTTACTCTGGGTGTCAAGCTTGTCCGCGGCGCCTACCTTGGCTCTGACCCCCGTCAATGCTTTCACGATACTAAAGCAGAGACGGATGCCTGCTATAACGCCATTGCTGCTGCTGTTCTTATGCAGCAGTGGGGGCCGGCCACAACGGGCAAGGGGGTTTTCCCCAATGCTCATATGGTTCTTGCTACTCACAATGCCGAGTCTGTTCAACAGGCTCGCGCTGTTTGTGATGCTGGACATGCGAGATCTGGCATCATTTTTGCCCAACTTCAGGGCATGGCTGATGAGGTTAGCTGTGACCTTATCAAATTCAATTCCGGTAGCAAGTCGTTTACTTTACCTGCTTATAAGTATCTGGTCTGGGGAACGACCGGCGAGTGTATGAAGTATCTCCTGCGCCGAGCCCATGAGAATAAGGATGCTATCCAGCGCACACAGAGTGGCCGCAATGCGATGTGGGCTGAACTCGTCCGGAGGTGTAAAAGTGCTATTGGTTTAACCACTCAAGTCCGGTGAGAGGGGGAGCTTAATTTGTACTCTTAGTGAATCAAGTGAGATAAGAGAATCATAACACAAAGGATCTTTGTTTTTACAGGTGCACTTCGTAAGTTATATTGTATTGATAGATCATGTCTGTACTTGAGGTTAGTTGTCCGTCAGTCCACCAAGTCGAGACCTCACTCATCGGCCAACGTAACAAATTGCCTGTCAGTCAATCGGACCCTGGACTCCTTTGATCCACATCGCTGACTGAATCCTGCTTATAGGCTTAGCAGAGAGACATCACTTTGAAAGATCCTTAAACTTTTAAGAGGACATAGAAGAAATTTATTAGTGGCCATGGTATAAAGACTACTTAGAACACTTGCTGTACGCATAACAATTCCTGTCGTAGAATGAAGATGTTTTTTGACCTTTTCCAGATGTCACACCGAGACTCTTGAGCTTTTTGCTGTACAGCTGGCACGAATTATCATCATTGTAGCCAAAGCTGAGACACTGTTTGTTCTTCAGACAGGTTTCACCGCAGGCGCCCACGTTCCTGACCGCGAATACTGTGCTAATGATAGATTTGGAAGGGACTCTGGCTTTGGTGACAGTCTTTTTGCAGATGGATCGTGATGGGATCTTGCTGTTGGCAACGGCAGAGGGCGTACACGCCGGTGATGGTTTGCTAGCAGCATTTGCGACTTTGGTGGATGTCGTTTTTGGTTGTTTGACTTTCACTGGTTGTGTCTTCTTTGTTGTAGCTGTTGATTTACTGTTGGTAGTCTTGGTGGGTTTGCTGGGTTTCGTGCTGGTAGTTGACGCTTTGATCTTCTTAGTCGAGCCAGAAGACTTGCTGCCGGTGCTCTTTGACTTGTTGCCTTGAGTACTGCCCTTCTGCTTGGCAGAGTTTGGTTTGCCCTTTGCACTAGTCTTCTTGGTAGACGCCGGATCAAGCACAGGTACTGCTTGTGAGCCAGGACGAGTGCCGTAGAGGCCACTTCCGCCACGGCCCAGGCCGTTGCCAGAAGACATGCCATCGCCATCGCCACTGGAGCCCCCATCAGCTGTTCCGTCGTTGACATAGCCGATGCAGCCCTGCGCAATGGGATCACTCTCGAGGGGCTCTATCAGAGGAAACTCGAGTGGATCAAAGCCATCCGCGTCGATGAAAGCATCCAGCGCGTTTTCGAAATGGACGTTCCAGGCGATTCCGTAGCAGTCTCCCTCAACGTCCGTCTGAATCTCTCCGTCGTCAGTGATCTCTGCACTCCCCTCGAAGCTACCTTCAAGCACAACCGAAGGAGTATCCTTGATACCTGCCTTGACGTCATAGATGGATAGAACGTTGAGTGCGATCCCTACGCTGACCGGCAAACCCAAGGAAGCCTCAATCTTGAGCTCGCCGGTAGCTTCAGTTCTGGGTTTGAAGACTGGGGTAAGACCGTTTGAATGGCTGTTGTCGGAGTTGAGCATGTCAATCAAGATATCGATGTTGTCCCATTCCACTGAAGAACCGATCAGCAAGGTACCGGTGGCTTCAATGCCAATCCCAGCCTCGATGCCGATGCCAATAAAAGGATCCAGGGATAGCAGGCCTGTTATGCCAAAGCCTGGAATCTCAAGTGTTGCTAGATCTTTCTCCCATGTCTTCTCGTATTTCACAAACGCTTTCAATCCCAGATTCAGGCCAGCCTTGAACTGCATGTTGAACTGAACCTGTGCTGTCTCGATTGTGAAGAAACCGACCTCGATGGTGCCACTCAATGACGCCTCGCCGCTGAATCCACATTCGACACAGTAAAGAGCCAAGCCATACGTCAAGTCACGCTCTGAAAGGGTGGAATTGCCCGAGCGCTTGTGGTGGCCATTTGGGTCCGAGACCTCACCTTGGGCATAAGAATCATCTTCCTCTCCACCCTCCGTACCCCATTCGTAAAGCTTAGCAGCGTTCTCCCATGGTGCATCCTCGTCAGTGCCAAGAAGGTCGTCATCGTTCAGATAACGACTCCAAGGGTAGGACCATGGACCGAAGTCGGTGCGCTTCTCAAGGGCATGTGGTTCGAACATCTGCCGTGTCACTAGGTTAGCTGAGGTATTACAAGTATGTTGCAAGGGTGCGTCAACTTACAGCACGTTTATCGAGACCGCGTCTCACATTCAAGGTCCCCAGTGAGCCCCATTTGAGACTAAATCGTTCGTGAACATCACCATAGTTGGTCGAGGAACCCGTGGCTGTAAAGGTCTTTGTGTCGTCAGAGAAGCTGATAGCTTGAGCGAGGAAGAGGTCGTTGGCGTGATCTTCACCACACCCGTCCACCGACGTGATGAAGAGAATCTTTCCGGCTCCCGCCCACTGTTTCTTGGCATAGTTGTAGGCAGCAGTGTTTGTTATCAAGCCAGTGAGAGCACCCTTTGTGCATGAGACGCTCGAAACGTAGGCCGAGTGGTCAAGGGGAACGGTAGGGTACAGGAATGTGAAGTTGGCCTGGGAGAAGACTGCATTATCACGCTTCCGCATCCTCGCAGAGCCAGGCTCTGATCCTGGTGAGCCAGCCCAGGCCAATGTGACATTTTTGTCAAGGGCAAAGATGGAAAAGTCTTCTGGATCAACGACAGGGGGCACCACAGGCTCAAGGGCAGTGTTATTGGCAGTGGAGGTTGTGACATTGGCATCATCTAGCCGGTTGACGGGAGGAAGCTCAGAGCTGGGGCGAGCAAATGCATTGGAAATGAAAAGCGTGGTGAGGATGAGCGGTGCAATATTTCTGGAGAGAATCATGATGCTGAGTAGATCTCAAGACACCACTAAGCTTGTCGAGACGGATGGGAATAGACAGTTAAGAGACGTGGGGAGGGTGTCATACCAAGCATCAGAGTGTGAACGGACAATATTCTCCAAGACGATGAGAGAGGGTGTAACCAGCTGATATGAAATTTTGAGAACAGTTATCTACTGATTTGAGCCTGTTGCGAGTGGCTCCATCAGGGCCAAGACAAGGTCCGTTTTGAGCCATCCCCAAAGCCCCGATGCTCTCTGAAGTTGAAGACATTGCGTTCGTGCCAATTGCAGACGCTACGAAATACTTTCTGGACGGAATGGCCCAGGCTTCTGGCCATGTGAACTAGAGTGTTTGTAAGGGCTCGGCCCAGTCCAGGCCCCCATGGCTGTTGCGAATGCAGATTTATCTTGCTCGATACTATCACTTGACTCTCATGCTCTACTGTGCTGAAACCTACATTTCTATAATCAGTACCCATTTTAACTCTCGTCGAATTCCAAAACTTTGCCCGTATGCAGCGATATCCTCCCCACAGATCAGACGACAGTTGATAACTTGGTATGCGTGGCTGAGCTAGTCCTGTCTGAGTGCCACATGGGGTGGTCGTCTCTTTTCTCAAAGAGGCTTTGTCCCTATAGCTGGAATCTGGTTTTGGATGGAGACGTTCAGAGCTGAGATCGAGAACATTGATCGCGTGTATGCTACGGGAATACGGTTTAAGTTATGGATTCCCCTATCTGCCAATGGCGCGCATTAAACATGGCGCTATCGTGACAAGCGAAAGGGACTAAAGCTTGTTTTAACCTGCTGCGGCTGGGATCTAGCCGGAAGCGGCACGTCCGGAGGAAAAGCGGCTGTCTCTATAAGCTGATTTTAAAGTTACTGTTCGTTTATCTGGTACACGTCTTAATCTTCGCAGTGGTACCTTTTTAACTTTGGTTCCTTACTCTATGTGGTCATAGAATGGCACTTCATGTGTCAGCTTGCCAAGCCAGTTAAGATCAAGGGAAAGAAAAAGTGACAGGGGAAGTACCGCAGTAGAAAAAACTCGGTGAGCTATATTGTATGCTTCCAATCTTACACCAACTTGGCAAATAGAACTAGCATCTGATACAAAATCAATGTCCTGCCATACTGGCCAATTTCATGAAATATATCGGGGAGAAAATAAACATTAGTATGATAATCGGTGTGGATAGAACTATTAATTGTCCTAGGGTAGGTGATCTGTGCAGACATCGAACCCAAGCTAAGATATCCATCCGTCCAACCGGCTACCGTCCTTAGTAGCTCACCGGGCACTCGGTCTCATTCTGGCCTGGGTTTTGGGGCGAGAAAACGTGGCCGGCTGACCAAAATTTTAAGGTATGAGGGAAATGCCACGTTCCCACCTCCACATTCCTGGGTTCGAGGTCTGGGCAACGCCATCTCAGACCCTGACCGAAACACTCCCGGGCAGCCTTCAACTAGTGCGGACCACGTCGGTTACGATCTTCAGGTCCAGAGTGGAACTTCACATGGCCGTTCGCAGATCTACATTACAGCCGAAACTCGCAAGATGTTCTGGCCCCTGTAGATATACTAAAAAAGGGTTGTTCTTACTTTAGGAGGGACTTCTATATGCTTCATACTATAAATCGGCCTCCTTCTGGACTTCGCTTTTTATACCGGACTATAAGATCCTTTCTTCCCACTTCTTTTGAATCTTTCTCTCCAACCACATACGCAAATTTCTCAAGCGTCATTATGAAGGCCACTCTTTTTTCCACAACTCTTCTCCCACTTATGATAGCCTCTGTGTGGGCAGCTGATGATGATAACCTGACTTGTCGTACTGAACTTGGCTCCAAATCGGTCGCCAATGTCAAGACCAGTACAGTCACCAAGACCAGCAGCGTTGGGCCAACCAAGACCGTGACAGTCACCCCAACTGAGACCAAGACGGTTGGTCGCTGGTCAACAATGACAAAGTTCTCTACCAAGACATTTACTGTCACTGGCAAAGGTGACACCGACACCTTGAGCGTTACAAGTACGCTGTTCAAGGTGGCAACCGTCACCGTCACCGCCACAGCCACTACTACCACGACAAAAACAGGCACAGAGACATCGACTTCAACCACCCAGATTGCCACCTCTACGGGGTTCAAGTCCATCGCAGATACTGTTAATTCTAACGCCTTCTCTGTTAAGCGCCGAATGTTCGCTAGAAACCCCCATGCTGCTCCTATAATCAAGCCGGGTCTAAAGGCTTTTACATTCCCATCTAAAGTTCGCTGTTAGTGACCCCCGTTCCAAGATTAACGAAGTATCCTCTAACCTCAGTGGACAGGCACTACGTTTCTCGCCAATACTACCACCATGACCGTCAAAAAGACTGGCAACCCAATCACAATTTCCGTTATGCGAACTACGACTACGACTAAGGAAATCCCAATCACTACCACTATAGTTCCAGATGACGTTTCTGTGACCAAGGTCTCCACTCTGACCATGAAAGTCACAACGTACTCAACCACCTGGCAGACTTCGACAAAGTCAGCCACCGCAACCAAGACTAAGGTCATCTCTGGACCTACAGAGTATGCTGCCTGCCAGGCGGAGAACATGTTTGGGCCTAATTTCAACAGTGGAGGCACTGGGTACTTTGTCACCAATGTCCTCAACAATGGCCCTGGTATCCCGTCTGACTTCCAGATAGCGGCAAACGGCGCGAGCAGTGCGGAAGAATGCTGTGGCTACTGCATGCAGTTCGCCAGCTGCGAGACATTCATCTTCCGTGCGCAGAACCGCAATTGCTTCCTGCTTTATCACGCTGGTGCAACCTGCAAGACTCAGACTAACCATCCTAACTACTTTATGTCTAAGAAGGGTGATGACACTGGCTCTGGATACGTTGTAGGCAATGGAAATTGCGGTTACACGTACAGTGGGAATAGTGATGGCTCGGTCTTTAGTGTGGATGGTTGAGCCGTAAATCTGCAGAAGCATATTTTCATATGTTATCAATCACAATATTGTCATATCGATTACATTTCTCTGTCCAACTCCTCATAACATGGTTAATGTTATGCGCTGAACCAACATTCCTCTTCCCTACCGTGACTTGGGGTCCTTTAAGGCCCATTAATGAGCCTGGGACAATCAGGTCATTGTTCATGGGTAGCTTCAGAGTCATTTTGTCAAATAAACCTTGGACTGTACTGAGTGGATATTGAAGCATATAAATAAGAAATTGGTCTGGGGGTATGACAGAGTTCGTAGTCGCTCATAACCTCCTTGACCAACGGTATCAAATATATCGGGATGGCGCAAGGCTTAGTATTGATCTTTACATCATCTGTAATCTTACACCATCATCAACATATGAGACCTTACGACGCGCAAAAAGCTATAATAGAATTTTTCTGTAAGCATGTTACTAACAGCATTATCATGCTTTCTCCTCTGAGCCTCCAGCCCCATCATTAATAGGTTCCTGTTTGTCCTTCTGTTTACGCGTATCAATCCAACCAGTGAAGAAGGCTGCTATAGTTAATGCCGCTGCGGAACCTGTTCCCAGGTAGAAAACGCGACCGATGCCGAAAGAATAAGCCCTGATGACACCGTCCAATTGTTCCGCTGGTATGACATTACGCATGTCTGTTGCCGATGCCCCCGCCGCAATAACTGTGGCTGCATCAACGTTGGGCGCATATCCTCTCAATGACGACTTCAGGCTCGAACTGAATACGACATTTGAAAGTGCGAGGAAGATGGATCCGCCAACAAACTGACCCAGGACCATGAAAGACATAGCGATTGGGATCATCTGGGGCACACAGGCGTGGGGGATAGCAGTGTAGGGTACTTGCTGCATGAGACCTCGTCCAACTCCGGCAAGTAACTGATAACCAACCCACTTCCCAGTAGGCGTGTATGGGTCAAATGTACTGCAGAGTCCTGTAGCAACAGTCAAGAGAGCCGTGCCGATGACGGCCTGGGGCAGATAATATCCAACTTTACCAACTGAGGAGTACATCGAATCAGCAGGGGACACTCTTGCCTCAGATAAGGGCACCATTGACTCACTTATGATACCGCCTATAACGCTAAAGACGACGGAGGCCAGGATGTTTGGTAACATACTTACACCACTACCAATGGGGCTCTTTCCACGGACCGATTGGAAGTATACCGGCAACCAGTAGGACAGAAGCAAGGCAGAACCCATCATAAACAGGGTCAAGAAGAAGCAAGCGATTACTATACGCTGCTTGAGTAGTTTCAGCGGGATCAGAGACTCTTCACCGCGTTTCCAGCTCCAGCCGACATACGCCATCAATGATGTTCCTGATCCGCAGAATAGGCCAATTATCATCGAGCTGTCCCACGCGTAGGTAGTGCCGCCCCATTGTAAGGCGAGCATTAGCATGGTAGAGGCGCCGGCAAACATAGCAAACCCGACCAAGTCAAGACGCTTAGGGAGCTCGCGTACTGCTTGTGCAACAGGTGGCACGGGCTGCTGGTCTGCTATTGTTATAAACAAGATACCCCCAAGCACAATGGCCCCGATGGGTAAATTGATGTAGAAGCCTGTGATGTCATGATATTAGTAGAAATCCTGATCTACTGGGACAGGATGAGACGTGCACCATCGCCACGAAGCATATTGTGTGAGGGCTCCTCCGATTAGAGGACCGCCGACGAGGCCCAGCTGAGATACTGATGGGATCGAGCATGGTCAGCAGTGAGCGAGAAAGAAGAAGAAGAAGAAGAAGAAAAAATGATTTGGTAGAGTAGTCCGCCCTCTCACCTCCCAACATCAGTCCCATGTTGACTGTTGATCTGTCAGTATGCAAGTGAACCAGACATAACTCACGACGTACCTGATCTCTTTTCGGGGGGACTGGCCGAGGCGATGATTGTCAATCCCCCGGCGAATATCCCCGCAACACCGATACCTGCTATCGCTCGTCCTACGATGAGAACATTAGACGAGGACGCGGCGCCGCAAACAAGCGACCCGACTTCAAAGACGGCAAAGAAGGCGAGGTAGACCCACTGGGGGGGTTTCTTCACGTTAGACTGAGCAACTTGATATCTGATGGCTTCTTACTTTGAGAGAGAACTGTGTGTACAGCTTGCCCACGAGAGGTTGTATCCCCGCGCTGCAGTAGAAAGTCAGTCGGCATATGGACTCGACAGGAGCTCCTTAGTCGCAGACGCTACAGACCTTGATAATTGGTAAGCTGAGCCATACCAGCTGATGTCTCCAAGGGAGTGGAAATCCGAGGTAATTTGAGGGATAGCCTGGAGGAAGATCAGTCTTTTGTGCTTGGTAACTTAATCGCCACTCCGTAGTCCGGGGCTACACGACGGAATGGGCCACTCACGGTTGCTATGATGGATGTATCCAGAAGTACGAGGAACGATGCCACTGAAACGGCACCCATCACAAGTAGTAAAGGCAGCCCTTCCACATAGTGCATCTTGAGTTGGTTGGATGTATCATCTGTTGCTGCAGTCGGGATGACATGTTCATCTGGAGCCGAATGCTTACTGTCATCAGTAGCTTGGCCATCGACGGCATGAGGCCGGGGTCCGAGTGATGAGATGGTCCTGGAGTCCTCCATAATGCTGTGCGGAGTAGCAATTGGGGCTGACGCAGGATGGCTTCACGTTGGGGTAGGGTTCAGATGTCAGAAAATCAGCAAAGGTGAACAGATAGCACACAAGTAGGAGAATGATGGATCGAGTTGAGGTGGTGAACCAAGCCGAGGTCTCGAGCGAATATCGAACGCGTTACAATGGCTAAATGGCTCGCATCCCCGAAGACCCTGCTCCAGATCGGCAGATAAGGAACATATTAATGCAATGCATGTCAGATTCTAACCCCTGCAAAACGCCTACAGGCCGGGCAGAGGGGGGGTGTATGTCTCAGGCGGTGAGGGTACGACTGGAAGATTTGGTGGCCGTTTGATTGGATGTTGTTTAGGCTGATACTTCGAGGTACATCAATACGAAAATTACAGGGAAAGTCTAGAATTCAGCTTTTCAACTATTCTGAGAGGACGTCTAATCGTAGTTCGGACTAACATTACAACGTAGGATTCTAGTTAGCGTACATTGATTGGACTTTTGCAGAGAATCCTTCCTCCTTCCTTACAAATCTGCTCAAAAATAGAGTCCCGACCTCAAGTCCGATGGAACTGGGCCTCAATCCCAATCAAGTTTAGAGCAAGTTTCTTGATCTACGAGAGCGCAAGTCCTCACATCCGTCCTAGCCGACGAGTCTGCCTGTTGTGCAATCTACTGTGACTGGGCTTGTACATAAGCGCCTGGCACAGGAAGTTCTACAACACACCACATTCATCGGACTACATTGAGATAAGGCGACCAGTCAGTAATGAATTATACAAGCACGACACGGTCGTTTCACTCTGGAATAGAACAATATTACTCCTCTTGTGTTACTATGGAGGCCGCCAGGATGGCCCGATGGATGGGAAAGGTGTTCCAGGACAGAGATGCCACGTCGCTCATCTGTGGAATCGTCATTACTACCCTGACGCTCTGGTTCTTTGCCAGACAGCAGAGCCAATACCCACTGATCAACCCGCGGGGAGTCTTCCAGTTCACACATGGCAAGGTCAAGCAACATTTCATACGCAACGGTCGACAGCTTCTGGAATATGGCCTTAAGAAGTATAATGGCAGACCGTTCCGTATCATGACTGATCATGGAATGATGACCGTCCTGAACCCCGAGTATACTGATGAGCTTCGAAATATTCCACAGTTGAACCACGCTCGAGCTATTGCCAAGGTGAGCCCACTTGGATCAAGGAGGTTGGCGCTTTTAGTGTGTATCAACATCTGACTTTCAACAACATAGTTTGTCAACTCTCACCTACCTGGCTATGAGCCGTTCCATACTTTTGGCTACGGAGGTGATATCATTCAAGATGTAATTAAGCTCAAGGTGACTCCAGCACTTGGTACGTGTGACCTAACCCCCAAAGGGACACCATAAATTTTCGATACTGACCGAACTCAAGGCCTATTGACAAACGCACTGTCCGAAGAGACATCACTGATGCTGAGAAGTTCCTGGACAGATAACACGGGTGAGTTGCTCATCAAGTGGCACAATGCTCAAATAGCTAATCCTGGCCGTGATAGACTGGCACAAGATCCACGTACACTCCAAGCTTCTCAGGGATGTTGCTCAGGTATCATCCAAGGTCTTCCTTGGAGACAAATTGTGTCGAGATCCGGAACTTCTCCGCATCACTACCTCATACACTCACTCACTCACAATGACGGTTGGCAAGTTGAATGCGTGGCCCACTGTGCTCCGACCTATAGTCCAAAGATTCCTGCCGCAAACTCGTGAACTGCAGCAAGCTGTCAAAGATGCGAGAGTGCTCATCGGCCGCTTGGTCGAGGAGCGAGACGCTTTGAAAGCTAAAGGGGACTCAACTGAGTATGCTGATGTTCTAGAGTGGCTGCCGCAGATCGCTAAAGGTCGTTCCTATGATCCTGCGTTGGTTCAGTTGGCTCTTTCATTCGTTGCCATACACACCACGGCAGACATGGTGGGACAATTGCTGTTTGATTTGATCCAACATCCAGAGTATATCCAGCCCCTACGAGCAGAAATCATCGCTGTACTCCAGGAGGGAGGGTGGAAGAAGAACTCTCTGTACAATATGAAGCACCTGGATAGTTTCATGAAAGAGTCTTTGAGAATCAGACCCATTAACCAAAGTAAGTCTCCCCCGGCCACTCCTCGTGTAAAGGGTACCTCACTCACATATCATTTACCACATAGCTACTATCCAGAGGATCGCCGAAGTACCAATCACTCTTTCTGATGGCACCAAGATCGGTCGGGACACACTCTGCATCGTGCCTCTCGTCCGCCATTGGGATGCCAAGTACTATCCGGATCCAAACACGTTTGACGCCTTCAGGTTTTACAGAGCTCGACAGGAGGAGGGCAGGGAGAACAAGTCGCAGTTCGTGTCGACTTCTTCAGAATATCTCAGTTTTGGTCACGGTCTGCATGCTTGTCCCGGGCGATTCTTTGCATCCAACGAGATCAAGATCATTATGTGCCATATTTTGCTCAAGTATGAGTGGCGACTGGTAGAGGGTGCGAAGCCTCCACAGGTTTTGAAGCATGGCTTTAGTCTTGTTGCAGACCCTTTCAGCTGCCTCGAAATCAGAAGGAGGCAGGAGGAGGTCAACATTGACATTTTATAGATGTTATGTAGATTTGGGTTTCTGGTAGTTGCCATTTGAGATCGAATGAAGCAAACTGAGCTCACGACACATCTTACGAGACTGTATGATATGGTTAGACGGAATTGTTTAATTTAGTACTTTGGTTTTTCTCAAAAGAATCAATATGCTGTGATAAGTGTTTTGATTATTGCTGTTACTATACATTTGACGTCATATGGACACATAGGTATCCTCAACCGCTGTTTAGGCGTATAGGGACATACTAAGCTAACCATAGGGTAGGCTGGAAGATTTTAGATCAGGTTAATCGGTGTGGAGTAGTTTATCATTTTCGTTTCCTTGCGAAGGACGCGTTGCGAGCAGATGGTCCAAACAGCCTTCTCGTCTCAGTACGCTTCGGCTAGGCAGCAAGACGGATGTTCGGCACCAGATGCTGGCCTACCTGCGCATCCTTCGATCCTGTGGCTAACTTGCAGCAGCTCCTGGCTGCGAGATACCTTATTAAGTCGAACGTATGCCTGCAGACGAAGGATTACACCATGCACTACCCTTCTGCACAGGGGAAGACCGCCAGATCTGTGGCCGCCCCTGCAAGTATCAGGGCAACGATATGCAGGGATGCGGTTGTAGATCTGCAGACTCCTACACAAATCCACGTATCAAGCTTGCCCGCCCCTGCTCAGATAAGCCGTTAGCCGCTAGAAGCCAGCATCCCATGTTTCTTACCGCAGCAGTCTAGATCCATCCTTCTTTCAAAGACCCCTTGTAGGCGGCTGATTTGAGCATCGAGAAGCGGCGGGGGTCACATCGGCGCCTTTCAAGCTTTGGCCTGGACTTGGCTAAGCGGGGCTATGGAGAAAGCCTAGACTTCGAGACCCAGGTGCGACTTTTGTCATACTTAATACTCCTGAATTATGCCCAAGTGCCAGTTCTCTGGTGTTGAAAATAAATGCCATTAGTGGTTAAATACCGCACACAGCTACTTGTGATGACTAATGTGTTAATCGTATATGAAAGTGGGATGAGAGATCCCTGTTGGGCTCTATTCCCACGCACGAATCCTTCCCCGATGGTTGGGGTATGACAGTAGGTGGACTAATATAGACAAGCGGAAAGTCAGCCTCGAGGCGATAGCTCAAACCTGTAGAGTGCTTGAGTGGATAGAAGAGCGATGACTGCGTAGAGTGCTTTTGTGCATGGTGTAAGCATCCTACGAACAGTTTTCTATATATTTGCGCCCGAAACTAGACAGGCGTCTTGTGACTAAACAGTAGAGCTAACCTGCGACACATACAACATACGCCGCAACCATGACTGCGGCTCCTTCAAATCTCGGAAAGCTCGCCACGGTTCCTGAAAGCGAGCACAGCGGGCCCCCTCAAGTGATCTCTGTCGGTTTGTGGAGGATGGGCACTGCCTCCATGGCAGCTGCGTACGACATTCTGGGTCTGCGACCTCATCATGCCTTGGACATGATCGATCAACCAGAGCAGTGGAAGCTCTTTGAAGCCGCTGCGGACGGTACCTTTCCTGATCCACGGACTGGCAAGCTCAAGCGGGCACAATTTACCCGCCAGGAATGGGACCAGATCTACGGTAGATATGGTGCCATCACGGAGCTCGGATCCGCCTTCGCAGAGCAGCTCATCGCAGCGTACCCAGAGGCAAAAGTGGTGATCTGCCGCCGTGACTTTGATAAGTGGTGGCCGAGCTTCCGCGACGGCATCGTTTTGCCGCTGTACAGCGCCAAACTCCGCTTCGTCATCTACACAATCTCGCTGGTGCTGAACCGACGCGGTGGACATGCCATGATCAAGACGACCGAAGGTTTCTTCCGCTCCTACTCGGTACAGCAGTTTGATGCAAACACGAGGGCTGTGTACGACGAATACTTCAAGAGGATCGATGAGCTCCTCCCGCCGGAGCGCAAGCTGGTCTATCAGCTGGGGCAGGGATGGGAGCCGCTGTGTGAGTTTCTGGGCAAGCCCGTGCCAGAGGTCGAGTTTCCGCATATCAATGAAGCTCAGGCGCTCAAGGAGCATCAGCGGGCGGCGATGGAGCGGTGGTTGACTGCGAGCTGGAAGGCTGTTAAACCATGGCTGATGGGGACCTTTGGGCTTGGTATCGCGGTCGCCATCGCTCGACTGAATTGGTGATTAGATAGCTGAATGAAGATTTTCTTTTATAGAGTTAAATCTCATACCCATCACGGCTGTAAAAGGCACAAGGGAGTCCTTGTGTCTACAATCAGATTTGCAACGTTGAATAAGTAAATAATACCATACGGAAGGCCTCAGGATTGAAAAGGGGATTGCATGTAGATCAATAGTAGACATAGGGTCCATTTCTTTATATCTAGGAAGTAGGCTTTGACTCTCCAATACTTGTGCTCATCTAATTCTTGTCCTTTACACCAATGACGCCCGCTAGGACACTTTGGTAAAAAGTGCCATCGGGGCCCAAAGTCCCCTCGCTCCAGTTGTCGTTGAAAGTGCCACCCATACCCGTCCTATATTTGTAAGACGTCTTACCCGTGAGCCAGTCTACAGCAGCCAGGTACCAGACGTACTCTCCCTTGGATGCTCGATCTGTATCTTGCACGGAGCTATACAGAAGCCCGCTCTTGGTCGACAGAATCGACACCGCCTTGACAGCCAGCTCAGACGTCCACCGCACGCTGCACTCGCCTTGTGGCGTCACATCAACCCTACTCATGCCGCCAGCCATACCACTCATGTCATTCCATGGGCCATCCAAAACGAACGGGACCCCCGGGCTGGATAGACGAACAGGCGGTGCACCATAATTGTTCTGGACCATAACACCAAACGTTTTCCCGTCAAAGTGCGCCAAGGCCGCGTTGTCGTTATTGCTTTTACCGGGCTCAAACAGTGGCACCGAGCAAACAAGTTGCTCTTCAGCTGACTCTTGCGTCTTTTGATGATAGACAAGCAAGTTGACCTGTGGATCCGCGTTGTCCGTAATCACTACGAACTTATCATTCAGCAGCACAGGCGTAGCTCCTGTTCCGCGAGCAATCTCACCGGGCTTGCCTCCCGCCCCGGAATCGTATGGGACCTTCCACATCACGTTCAGGCCGTTGGAACCCGTGGCTTCCATGGCCCACATGTATCCCGTGGCGGTGTTGGTATCAGCTCTTCCGGAAGGGCCGGTGGCCATGTAGACGTACATGCCGCTCACGGCGATGCCATTCTCGACCATCTGATCATTGACACGTCTTTTGACGATGGCACCGTCTGGCTTGATGTAGCCGAATGTTGACGAGTTCTGTGCCGGATCTCCACCACCGATGATGCCGCCAGTGGTGAACCAGATATTCCCCGCTGAATCATACATGGTGTTAAGTAGGAGCTCCCATGGCTTTATAACGCTACGAAGGTTGATGTTCCGCGTTGTCGTGAAGAACGGGTGACCCTTACAGACACCGCGATGCACAACATAGATATTGCCTTCCTTGGTACTGAGTAAGATATCGTTGGTGTCTTGCATGTATGCCATGTACGCGAGACCAAGGGTCTCGTTACCCGGTGGATACCATGCTGCGTTGATCTGGTATGTAGCAGGATCTACGGCAACGATTCCGCGCGGCGGAGGGAGGCCAGCAGACGCATTGGCATAGCCAGCAGTTAAACTGCCGTCTGCTCCCCACATCATGATGTTGATGGTATTAGCACCGCTGGTGATGGTTGTATTGATGCCCAGGGGGCCGGGATAATCTGTACTGCCTGCATTGCCTCCATCCCCATGCATGAGAGATGCTTTTGGATGGATGGGGAACTGTGGTCCTAGAAATCTGGCTTTGGTAGACGAGCCGATAAATTCTGCGCCATCAAGCTTCTGGCTGCTGGATATTGGTCCCTTTTGCGGAAAGGGAACATAGACAGGAGCATGCTGCAAATTTAAGGAAACTTGTTAGCTTTACGGGAATTGCCCCGGGGCCTGGCTCACTTTCCGTGAGAAGTCCGGACTTACCTCACACGTCTCTTTCTTTCCAGTGTATGCCGACAAGCCCAAAAGACCTGTCAGAGCCACCAAGAGACCCATCATAGCTCAGGTCGCCTTTTGCGCTGGAGGAGGATCACTGAACGCAGGAAGGATAGTCGTCCGACCTTTTGCGAGCGACAGAATTTGCGGCAGAACAAGAACAAGATGAAAAGCAAGCAAGTTGACAGACACGTCGTCTTCGCGAAATCACATATAGATTACGCCAAGAGAACAAATACTAGCTGCCTAGGAAGGATTTGTTAGGATCGCTATATTGTGTCATTTGATGTTCCGCTAGGCTATGCATATAAAAGCATCAAGACTCCCTGTGAGGAGTCGTGACCCTAGACGTGCATGTATCTCAACGTACCGTGATACTCTCGGATTAAGTCCGAGCTCTTTGGGGCGCAATGGCCCCCCTCGTCATCAGGGTGTGACTTTATCCGCTCACCATCAAAGGGGACTCGGGTCTGCTGCTGTCAGCGCAGATTATGAAACTGGGCAGGTAAAAGCCAACAAGACGGAGAGTGATCCTAGACGTAGGTGGAAGTATCACAGTGTAGTATCAGGTCTGACGGGCGAGCATGCTCCCTGAACGAGTCGGATAAGCAATTCCTTGCGCGAATATTCGTCTATCTTGCGCACGACCTGCAGAGACGACAGGGCACATAGCGGCACAGCCCAGGAGTATCAATGGGATAACGGCGAAGGAACTTCTCATGAAATCCTACAAAAGCCCCCACTCTCGCTTACGTAGCTACAGATCATCAATAATTCTGCCCTTGTGGCAAGTCTCTTTTCTGGCAAGTACACATCATCAGGCCTGAGCATAAAATCAGGTAAAAAAAAACTTCAAGATAAGTCAGCGATAAGTATCCAATCGTCATAGTTTAAGACCGCTTTTCCGTGACAGAACCACGATAGTACATTCCCAACCCTGCCGACCTGTATCTACAGTCTGTCTATTGGTGGAAAGCTTGGCAGGTACTTCAACCTACCCCTGTACGCTTGAACCTTGTGTCTCTAAGAGCAACGTCATGTGACTTCTTGGATCCACGTAGTAGGGCCTGTCTTAACATACGCCCCTGCACATAGTGTCATCAACCTGGATCCTCAACCAAACATAATTCCTTCAACATAATTGTGGATTTACCTTGTGGTGATACTGCAAATTATTCATATAGCACTACAAGCATTTACTCGCGTTGTACAGGCTTCCATCGCACTAGTAGAGGAGCTTTGATCCATGTCATCTTCCACAACGAGTTGGTTGCCCAGTCAGATCCGATGCTCTTATCCAGCTCAGGGTCAAAACTCCACAGGAGCTTGGAGATGATGAGTCTCAGTTCCGTCTGAGCTAAGCTCTGTACCACCTTATGTTAGCAATGACACTATCACTATTGATACCATCCAGGGACTGAGCTGGGACATACCTTTCCGATGCAATTGCGAGCTCCAACACTGAATGGTTGGAACGCGTCGCGCTTGTCACTGGCGAATCGCTCGTCGCCCATCCATCTCTCTGGGATAAACTCATCTGGCTGAGCAAAGTTGCGGCTCGAGCGATTGTTCGGATACTGCGCCACCTGTACTCCTGTCCCCTCGGCGATATAACGACCGCTGATCAACTCACCGCCCTTGCCTACCCGGCGACCGAAGCCGACTGCTGTGGGTGTCTGCAGGCGAAGGGTCTCGTTGATAACCCCAGTCAGCATGGGCATGTTGCCCACGGTCTCTGGGACAATATCCTCGTACGAAGCAAAGCGGTTCCGGACCTCTTCTTTCAGCTTGTTCATATAGTCCTGGTGTTGGCAGAGGAAGTAGATGGACCAGGTGAGGACATGGGCTGTGGTATCGGAGCCCGCAGTTAGGAACAGACCTGAGTCGACATGAAGCTCCTTGTCCATGACGCCCGTCTTCTTGAAACCTGTTGTCGCATCCTTCTCATCATTGACCTCATCGTCGCGGATCCTGACGACGTACGAAAGAAAGTCTTTCTTCCCAGCCGTCGGCCCACGCTCTACACGCGACCAAGTCTGCTCATTGAGCCACTTGTCATGGTTGACCCAGGTGGTTATCTGTTCTTCGTTGAGGACATATCCAGTGAGCTTGTTCAGTAGCGGGTAGCACCAGACGACATAGCAGAAGCGAAATGCTAGCAGTCCGTCCTGAACAATCTTCACATTTTTGTGTGTCTTGAGGTCACGGAGATTGCCCAGCGACTGCCCGTAGATGAGCGTGGAGACAATATCGAACCTGGGTGGTCTATGTTAGCATTGGAAGCTTCGTGATCATGGATGTCAAGCCTCACATCGTCCAGCTAAAGTATTGACACATATCCACGGCATCACTTGCTTCTCTCAACCGCTCAACAAGCAAGTCAGACACAGCTTGAACCGTTGGGTACTGATGCACCAGGGACTTGTCACTAAACGAATGTGCCCAAGCCCTTCTTCGACGGTGGTGTGGCTGATCATGCTCGAACAAGAGGCTTTGGACGCCTTCGACCGGTGGAGCGTACCAGGCGGGATCTTTTTCCAGCGTCGGGTGACCTTTCAGCTGTCCTGTGCGATGGCCGTAAATATCGGTCCAGGCCGTCTCGCCAGATATGAACGACACCTCCGATATAGAAAAGCGAACGGCATCCCCGTACTTTTCGTGAAGCTTACGCAGGTAGAACGGCGCGGTACCGTCTAGATGGTGTCTCATGTATGGAATACGGGAGATGGCATTGAGCTTTGGCCCAGGAACATGGCGTAGCGGATGAAAGAAAGCATCGTATATTGCCTGGATGGCAAGGTAAAGCAGGGCCTGAACACAACAGATGAATGGTCAATACAATCTCCAAGATAAATATCGCTTCTTGGTAGTCTGAGTGGGTACCTACTGCGGCAATAGCCAGCAAAGACGAAAGTATAACTTGCATGGCTGTAGTATTGATGGAAAGTGTTGTAAGCCAGTGATTGAGATTGTTGCGTGAATGACACGTTAATCAAGAACAAGAAAGAGTAATAAGACACAGAGGTGAACAGCTACAGGGCACTTGCGTAGTCGCCCGAACCGATGACTTTCATACAGACAAATCGGCCCTCGCTGGTTTTCAGTGAGTAGAGTGAAAGAATAACTGGCCTGCATAGCGATCTTTCGTGGGCATGCTGCTCGAGGTGCGGAAAACCCCCGTTTTTGGCAGTAGGCTTTAGGTAGTGCTTATACAGGGATCCTCCACTGATCCTGGGGTGGTGATATAAAACAAGTAGCGGCGCAAATTGCAGGCATCAGTACGGTAGAGCGCCACGCAGGCAATGCCCCGGGCGGTTTCCAGCAGGATTCGGGAATAAGGATCACAGCGGTAATTTCATTCGTTGGCCAATATATGCCGGGCTTCACAAATCCTTCTATGTATAGTAACGCTTTGTGCTCACCGAAGTCGCATCGATCTACTGAGAATCAATCTTCAAAGGATCTCAGCCCTTGCTATCAGGAGTGCCTGGGGTCGAGGGGTCAGCTATCTATGATCGGGGATACTTGTAACCCCTGTCTAGCATCTATATACGATATCAGGATAACTCACTAGCCACTACGATTTCAACATATGTGAGGAAGCTTACGTGCATACCGCAGGCTATCAAAAGTACCCGGCAGCCTAAACGATCACGCCCGGCACCAGACTTACGGAACCAAACTTGGCGACAAAGATATCCAGGAAGCGAGGTATCACATGCCGAGAGTGAAATTGACATTTATCTTCAAGAATTGACTTCCACACAGCTTGCTCTTTTAGGTGTCAACTTCTTCCCGACGGGTAGTTTGATCACACTCAACGTGACTTTGCTTGCCTCTATTTACGCAACTGACCCAATTCGCCTCAATCTCTTATGGATAGATGCTCTACGGAATGCTTTCAAATCATATATGAGTGCATCAATGGTATAGAAAGCAGTTGCTTGTACTGTGCAAGGAGCTATAACGTAAACTTACTTACCCCATGGCGTAGTGGTCAAACACTGAGAGACCCCAGGTGCCTCTTACCCGATCTCACTCTCCTACCTGCTTCTGGAAACAATATATCTCCATTGCCCACTTTTGTAGCATTAGAGTAAAGCACTTCTCATCTATGAATCCCCCAGTTAGCTTGCAATGTTGGTGGGGCGTGTAGAAAGTACCCGAGGTATCAAGGAGATGGGCTAGACCTAGCGGGTTTCCGCTTCGGATTAGATCAGGCGTTTCACTGCCCCGAATGGTAAAGATATTGCTGTCTTGCATATGATTCTTGCAAGGATTTTAGGCATCTGGGTAGTCAGATAGCCTGAATGCATGTAGTGTATTGTGAATGTCCCCTGCTCAGTTCCAGACCGTTGCGCTAAATCCTTAGGATTTTCGCAAATGTGCATCACACACACCGAGATGGCACTCTTCAAAGGATGATATGATTTGTGCTGAGTCTCGACCCTTTTTCTCATTTTCACGCCCCTATGTACACACCGGGATGTAATCGGGCGCTCGTTATGTCAGACAATCCTCGCCACGGTTCTGCAGTATCCAACACTCGCTCCAAGTCAGACAACATGGATCAAAACACTTGGACCCCGGCCCTTAAGCCTCCTTGACGAAGCGAGGCCTGCAACGGGAAGCCACCAAGGCAGTGGAAACTAGCATCGCTATTGTTGTTGGAGAACTTTCTCAAGTCAGCATTTATGCTTCTAGCGGGTATGGGCCGATGCCGCCGTCAGGTATGAATGGACTCTAATAGGACTATATATGATGCAACTTGTCCACACTATCCAGCTATTCCAGCTTAAAATTATCCACACCAAAAGGTTACCGGCAATATGGAGCACAAACAGTTTGCTGCTTCGGTCTTGCCAGAGGCTAGTCTCGATCCAAGCACTGTCCAAGGGTCATTGCAGAATGAATCTATGCCACTCATCAGTGGCCTTATCAAGCAAAACCCTGCAGTTGGGTTTCTTTTGAACGCGAACGGCCTCCAAGTTTTGCAAGCCTCACTATTGGCGCTGCTTGCCTATGTTTTGTTCTCTTCTCTTACGGTCAAGTCTACGGTTCCTGATGGAGTCTCGTATCCTTGGTACGTCTGACATCTCCCTCGACTGGCCTTTTATTTGAAACAATAGAGATTAACATGTCACAGGGTCGATACCAAGTCCACACACTTCTTCGCTAACTGGCGGGTGGGCAAACTCTACGCACTAAACAGTGTTCGACAGTGGCTGGCACAAGGCTCTGAGAAGGTTTGTTTAGCCTGCCTGTGGAAATCTAGATAACTGACACTGCGGCTTCAGTTTCTTGAGAAGGGCAAGAGCTACGCTCTGCCAGATTTCTATGGCCGCAGACCGTACATCATTGTACCCTATCACCGGACCAAGCTCTTCCTCGACCGCCCCGACGAAGCCACTAGTCTTAGACATGCGGCCAACGACATTGTTGTATCTGACTACAGCTTCCCCGACTCCAAAATCTTCCGAGATCACTATGGAGCTCAGATCATGTATCGCCATCTACCCCGCAGCCTTCCACGTCTCGTTGGCGAGATCTGGGATGAGGTCACTTACCTGTGCGATAAGGACTGGGGCACTACCCCCGGCGAGGTTAGGGAGATAAGCACATACCACAAGTCCTTCGAGATGATAGTGTCTCTCGCCAGCCGTATGCTCCTCGGCACTGCGTGTTCTCGCAGCGAAGACTTCCTAGCCAATGTCAGGGACTTCTCGCTGGATGTTTTCAGGTGCATGGCCCTCGATGCACTGCTGCCCCGGGGGCTAACTGGCATTCTCGGCCCATACCTGGTGTCTTTACCCAACCGATGGCACGTGAGTAAGATTCACAAGCACACTCTGCCCTTGATCAAGAAGAAACTCGAAGATCTTGCCTTCAACGATGCAAACCCAGAGGAGAAGCGTTCGGTCCCGGATGACTACATCTCATGGCATATCCGCTTCGCACAGACGGAGAGAAACCCTGCCGCGCTGGACCCCTACTACATCGCCTCTTCGATGTTGTCTATGCAGTTTGCTACGGCCTCGAGCACTCGATATGCCCTGACAAATCTATTCTTGGACATCTTCTCCACGAAACCAGAAGAGGGTGTTGTCGAGTCGCTTCGCGAGGAGATTGAGCGCGTCTACCGTGAGCACGACTATACTTGGTCCAAGCAAGCACTGGGCAAGCTGTACCGGGTGGACTCTGCCATTAAGGAGTCTCTGCGCTACTCTGGTCTGATGGCTCATGGATCGTGGCGTAAGGTCGTGGCGAAGGATGGGTTGTTTGATGACGAGACCGGTATGACCATCCCGTGCGGTGCAATGGTCGGTCTTGATTTCTGGACCCGGCACCATGACCCCAAGCTGTATCCCGACCCAGACAAGTACGATGCTTTCCGCTTTTCTCGGCCCAGGGAAGAGTACATGGCAGCACACCCAGGTGAGCAGGCTACGGAGGAGTATCTTCGGCTGAAACGTCTCGACTGCACCTACACGGGTAGCGATAACTTTTTGATTTTTGGTCTTGGTAAATATGCATGGTAAGCCTTCCTCGAGCCCCCCTATAGCCAGAGACAAGACCATTTGAGCTGACACTAAATAATCAGCCCGGGGCGTTTCTTCTTGACCATGGAGCTCAAGCTGATTTTGGCATATGTTATTATGAACTATGATGTGGAGCAGATGGAAAAGAGGCCGTCAAACTATTGGGTTGGTGGTCTGATATTGCCATTGCGCGATACTAAGATCAAGGTCCGTAGGAGGGAGGTTTCCGTGTAATAAACAGAACGAGCAGAATAGCCAGCAGCGAGAAAGTGCCAAAGACTACGAATTTGCCGCCATCAACCTCACCTTCATCTATACAGTTCTAACAATACAGACACCTGTTACTCTCCAGGCTATCAAGTATCCCTGTTCTCCGAGTTATCAAAACCATTGCAAGACTGCGTTCGTCAGTTGCGGAAGCATGCTTCAGCATATCTATATCACCGTCAAACGCTAGCCTTGCTCCACTCTCCCTTAGCCCTGATCCTCCTCCCCCAAGCGAAGAACAGAAACGGAACTGGCACCAGCACCCCTGCAATACAACCAAAGACGGTCGTGCCCCAGTTCACCCCAAGCTTGTGGTACATGGGGATGATGAAGAGAGGAAACGCGCCGGAGAACATCGATCGCATAAAGGTGTTGGCCGCCACCGCGCTGGCGCTGTAGCGAGTGAAGGTGTCAATGAGGTAGCCCAGTGCAGCCTGGAAGATGGTTGTGAAGCCAAGGCCGGTTAAAGCGATCCCGATGATGGAAGGCCAATAGTTCATGTGGGGGGATGAGGTCCCTGATATATGTCAGTCGGTTTTGGAGTTCCAAAGTAGCTGATGCTGGGATCGAGGTTGTGACTGACATGCAAACAAGAACTGCCCTGCTGTGAAGACAATGCCACCAAGCATCATCGGGGGTAGTCTGGCTTCTGGGACAGCTCTGTAGCCGTTCTCTACAAGCTTCTTGCCGTAATACTTGTTGTTATATATATTAATGGCTGCTGCGCACAGGATGCCAACTAATAGTGCTATGAATGGCAGGGTACCAACCACTGGCCCCCATTGGCGAACTTCCTGGTACTCAATAGAAAAGCTTTCGAGATTGGCGTATAGAATTCCTTTATCTAGTGAGCTGGGTTCCAAATTCTGCGACTAGACACTTACCATAAACGAACGAGGCGTAGGTAGACATAAGAAAGCAGATGGGGTTTACCATGAGTTGAAAGGGACGGATAAAATACTTCTGATATAATTCTCGGAACGACAAGTCCCATTCTTCGTGCTAATGAAGAGTAAGCTTCTGAAAGGCTGACACAGATAGCAGCTCTTACCTTGGCGTGCAATGCCCAGTCTTGTGTCTCAAGTCTCATTTTGTGAGCCTTGCGTACCAACAAAGTCGGTGCATAGCTCTCGTCAATTACCAAAATGTTGACCGCGAACTGAGCCATCATGACAATGCCCGTCAAGTACTCGGTCCATCGCCAGCCAAGATGGCTCGAGCACAGGGCGCCCCCTATGATAGGGCCCATTGTCGGCCCGCCTACAATGGTGACTCCGTAGGCGACGATGGCGTTGCCGAGCTGGTGAGGGGCCCATATATCTGCCATTACACCTCCGGTGATTGTCACAGGCGCGCTGCCGAAAAGCCCTGAGAAGAATCGGGTGATGAGGATAGTCTGGATATCCTTTGCGGTGGCTGTACCGAAGGAGAAGACGGCGGCGATGAGGTACGGCTATTTTCTGCCGTTAGTACTACATACGCGGATAACATTATGACTGATGTATATCAGTGATGAAGTACTCACAACAAGGATCGTCCACTTTCGACCGTAGAGCTCACTCAACGGGGCCCAAATCAACGGCCCCAGGCCAAAGCCAAACACGAGCAAGCTCGTTGCTGCAGCCGATGTCTCGGTGTTGACATTGAACTCGGTAGAGACAGGTTCAATGGCAGAGGCAAAAATGGCAGAGGCCAAGGTGATCCAGCATGTTGTCAAGCCGTACGATATCGTGGTGACGAATTTCTTGCGAAAGCTCCAATTCATGGGGTTGAAGGGATCATCTGGGCCGTCAAAAGTGACCAAATGGCTTGATGACGCTCCATCAATGTCGTTCTTCTGGTTCTCTGTGCCTGAGCTCATCTCGGGTGCTATTGTATCGCGGTCGCTCATTGTGACAGTCGGTGTCATGAAGAGGCAATAGAAGGAATATGAGGAGAAGTCGTACCATGCTGCCGTGGTCTTTTATCATGTCTCCTTAGTCTCGCCACAATTTCGGTGTCGCTGGGTGCTTGTGCGGCGGCGGACGGGTCGGCAGTAGCGGAGACCGATGCCGAGCCCAATGTTCCCTCGGGCCCTGATAAAGCGACCACGACGCCATTTCAAGCTTGGTCGCCTTGGTCTCAGTTGTATTAGTTGAACTGGATAACTTGATCACATACAATACTAGAGCTGAGCCGCTGTCAACGTTCGATACTAGACCTAGATAAGCTAGTAGGTCGGAGACGCATAAGCTTACCCGTCTCCGTCTCCGTCCGTGCCATCCAGGCGCGCCAAGCTGATCGGCGATCGTCAGTGGGCCGCCGAGTTGACATGGTCAGATCAGCCAAGGCTCAAGCTCAAGAGTAGCACCTCAACTCCCCATCAGTCTCCTCCATTACCGTTGCGCTGTCAACAGTCAAGGAATCTATCTATTTGGTAGTCTGATGGATCCAAAAACCCCCAGCATAACCCAAACAAGGTTGTCAGACCCTTCAGCCGAAGAGCTGGCAAACACATTAACTCCAGATCCTCATTCTCCCCATTACATCTCTCCGTCTGCATCTGGCCCTTCCAATACCCTCCGCAGCTGCGTCTTTTGCCGTCAGCGCAAAATCAGATGCGATCGTCAGCAGCCCTGCTCCAACTGTCTCCGTTTCGAGCTGGATTGCTCATACCCAGCCGGTCGGGGCAGGACCAAAAGGCGGCCCCCGCTTGATGATCGGTTACAAAGACTCGAAGACATCATCAAGAAACTGGCCAGTCAGGTCAATGCCGCAAATACCACAGATGGGGCTTCTCCTGCGACTGAGGTCAGGTCGCGTCACGACCTACGAGAGCCCCCCTCCGCCTCCGCCTCCGGCGACTCTAGCCCAGATGCTTCCATCGATCAGCAACTCGGCCGTTTGATGATAGATGACAGCAAGAGCTACTATGTCAGTAACATTCTGTGGGCCAACCTGGGCAATGAGGTATGGGCTCGACTCCAACATCAAGACGTTCCGTGTGCGTTACTTACCTTTTTTTCTGCTTCAGATCGAAGAATTGCGCGACATGTTGCACGACCCTCTCTCGGATGATGATGAAGAACACGTCCTGACCGATGGATCCATGTCCGAGGTGACTTCACCACTTGGAACAGGCGCTGCTGTTCTGGGTTTTCGCTCCCTTGGACGTTGTCTTCGCCCCTACCACCCGCCCATGCACATGTCGGTGGCTCTCTTGACTATCTTCAGCGAGAACGTACTTCCCCTAGTGCACATCTTCCACATGCCCACCACCGGGCAGTGGTACTGGGATGCAATTGTGTCGCTGGACTCGCTCAATAAAAACACCGAAACGCTGCTGTTTGCTATCTACTACTCCGCCGTCATTAGCATGGACGAGGCTCAGTGTCTCAGCGTACTGGGCTCAACACGATCCATTTCCCTCAACAAGTACCGCTTTGCGGTCGAGCAAGCTCTGGCTCGAGCCAATCTGCTGAACACCCAGAGTTTTGTTCTCCTTCAGGCAGCTGTCCTATTCCTATCAGGCCTGCGGAACGAGGATGATTCGAGAACAACGTGGTCCCTTACGTCGCTCATCTTTCATATTGCCCAGGCCATGGGCCTCCATCGCGACGGAACCACGTTCGGACTCAAGCCACTAGATACAGAACTACGCCGGCGTCTGTGGTGGCATATATGTCTTCTAGACATGCGCTCCTCTGAATTCCACGGATACGAGCCTATAGTTCACGAGGGCATGTTTGATACAAAGCTTCCTCTGAACATCAATGACAGTGACATCAGCCCCCTCATGACAGAACCTCCTCCAGAGCATGAAGGGCCTACAGAAATGACGTTCTGCTTGATACGTTGCGAAGCCATGAGAGCTGTATGGAAAGTCGGTTATGCTTCACCGACTCCAAACGCCGCAGCAGACGTCGCACTGGAAGATCGTGAAGCAGTGGTCCAAGATCTCAAGAGCCGCTTGGAAGAGCGATACCTACGCTACTGCGATGACTCAGTGCCGTTTATGCTGTTCACATCTACCGTCGCGCGTCTTATTATTGCACGCACCTGGCTCGCTGTTCACTACCCCAGCAAGCAAAAGCCCGATTACAGTTCCGCTCTGAGCAAAACGACTCGAGACCTGCTGTTTTCCACATCGACTGAAGTTATTGAGCTTTCTAGTTTTCTCTTGGACAACAACACTATCTCGAAGTGGACGTGGCACTCCAAAACCCACATCCAGTGGCACGCAGTCATATTCGTCCTCTCTGAGATCTGCTCCCGCCCCTCCTCTACAGAATGTGACCGGGCCTGGCAGTGCGTGAATACGGTGCACAACCGGTGGAACATAAAAGAGAGTGGGAAGAGAGGCAATCTTTGGCGGCCCATAAAGCGTCTGATGGTAAAAGCACGTTATGTGCGTGAAATGCAACAGATCGACCCGGCGTTCTGTCACTTGGGACCGGCTGCACCGATACCGTCAAATACCACGTCAATGCCAAATGCAACTGCGGGTCTGCATCAAGGTACGATTCCAAGTAATCTTCAGGGCATGGCCTGTCCTGTAGCTTCGGAAGAATATATAGATTGGATGCTCGGGGATCTGGGAACAGACATGTATGGGAGGATGGCCGGGTGGGATGAGAACATACAATAGCTTCAAGATGTAGATTTTATTTAGCTTTGCAACACTTTCCAGCACATCCAATGAGTTTGAAGACTACGCTAGCTCAAATCATATTGAATCTTTTGTGTCCTGTGCAGAGCTTTTGAAACAACCCAGCATAATCTATTTTAATCTTACAGCCCGGAAACACCTTTACCTTGTGGGCCGCACGGCTATAGTCAGCATCCTAAGCGAGCTGAGCTATATATGATGATTTTCTGTGTTTCAGACCGTGTACGAGAAGATCCAAGGCGAGAACAGTGAGATAGGCGCGGACCCAGGTAAAGGCTATTTGAGCCCGCACAATATCAACCAAGAAACAATGCCAGATTGCATTTGTATATAGGGATGGTAATGATTGCAAAAAACTTAGTTGTTGCCTTCAAGACCTGCACGAATCTCCTATTTGGGCTCATTAATTTGTGTGTGTACATTATCATACGATAGGTATACACAGATAACCAGCCCGCAGCAGAACAGTTATAATGCCCGTAATGGATAGCCGAAGTTTCTCTCGGGGTAATCCTTCTGATGGTGTAATCTTCAACAGTACCTCTGATTATAAATTTTATTCTTAACACTGAAGAATTCTAGTTTGGAACGTGATTTCCTGGGTAAGCACCGTCGTGTGCTTGCACCTCTAATACTGATCAAAATTCAATACAGTCGGGTACGTAGCTCCGGGGTTTTGAAGCTCTGTTCTCTCACTCCTGGTATGCAAGTACCTTGCATTACCCGGATCTTGCTCCGACGCATTCTCAGCACGGATGGGACCTTTCGCCTCATTTCTTTGCTTTAGTGATAGGTTCGTCTTCCGCGACCTGCAAAATTACCCTGAAAGCAGATAAGATTGAGGTGCCTACGCCGCTCGCTCCCTTCACGTATGTGCCGGCCCATTATCATGCAGTGCAGGATCTACTAAGCTAGCAACCAGAGGTTTTCCAACTGACGCCACTGCCAGGATTACCACAGTTGATGGTCAAATGGCTGGATAAAAACTGCGAATATCTTACCTTGTCCTATTCTGTGAGGTGATGAACATCTTCGAGGCTCCCGATACCCTTGCGTTAACACAGTCAGAAACTATTGCCCCCTGGACCTGGCCCAAAACAGTCTAACGCCCCAACGCAGGAAACAGGGAACCAACAGGCTGTTCAAGAGGGTCGCACGATGAGGCACGATTCATCTGAATATCCTGACTACTCAGTATCTGTCGATGATTTTGATGAAGAAGCCATGACGTTTATCCATGAGGCTGATTTGACTTCGAATTCGTCGACAGTGCCATGTTTAGACCCTTTGAACAAAAATTCAGATCAGAAACCGTTCCCTTTAGCTCAGGGTATATAAAAAGCCTTCGAAGTCCGAGTCTATAATTGCTGAACCGCCGGCATCAGCATCCCATACAAACCCCGAAATCACGAACTCCGAAACCTCCGGCTTATTGTTGCATTCTTTAAAAGGTAGGTCCCCGATAGAGTCTCTGCTGGTGGTTGTAAAAGTAAAAAGAAGCCAATCTCTTTTTGAAGGGCAGCTTTGTTCTCATCTACGTCCTGCATTTAAAGCACATCTGTAAATCTGAATTATCATTCGTTGATTCACACCGGGACTGTCCGGCTTCCGTCTCACTGCCAATTCTTAATTATCGCCATGGGATCGTACCTCCTTGAGCGTCGTCGAGGAAACATGAAGCATCCCCGGGCTGATGGTTTCTATCCTACAACTGTCGAGATATTCCGCTCACTTGGCTTTACCGAGAAGTCAATTCCCGAGAAACCTACTGGGTTCATGAACAGCTGAGGCGAATGCGTGTGCACAGCTTGGCTGGAGAATACCTAGCTTGGAACCCACAGAGGCAAGCCGAGGCGGAGGATCAAAAACCTCCGGAAAAAGAATTTTCTCTCTACTGGGGCGCCTCCACGCCACAAGACCTGTCGAAGCCCATACTACTTCAAAGGGCTGTCAATCTAGGATTTTCAGGAGTAGACACAAATACGCCCGCCACTTTGTTAATTGCCGGTCTATTCCCAATAGTATTGTCATGATTAAGAGTTTGGAATATTCTCACTTCATGCAATGTAAGTTTGTAACTGACAGCTTGAGATAAGTGTATGAGATGGTATTTCGCTCATCGAGAGTCGTCTCAAGGTTTCTGCTCTTTATATTATGGCTTTGCACAACAATCATTAGACTTGCCATATTCCATCTTTGGACTACTGCACTGCTTTTCCCCCGTTGTACACCATTGGGGCCTGGCTGACCGTAAGTGGTCTCACCATGTCAGGTCTTTTTTCCAGCTATAGTAACGCCAAAAAGATGGAACTCTTCACCCTTTATCCTCTACGTAGTTGATTCATTGTTCTGAGTATCAAGGATAAGGCTGCGTTTAACATGCCACTGTGATCAAATGAGATATAAAAGCGGCTTCTTATAGTATTAATAGGCAACTCAGTAAAACAACAAAGTTATTACTCATCAGTCGTGTTATCTGCATCCTCATTGTTCGCTCCATTCTCTCCTGCCTCCTCCTTTGCTAGCTGCTCCTCGAGTTTGTTCCTTCGCTCAAGGTTCTTCTCCCGTTTCTTCTTCTCCGTTGCCTGTTTTTTAAGTTCGATCTTCTCCCCGATAAGGAAAGTTGCATTCTTAATCACCGAGAATATTCCCTTAAATGCTAGCGTGAAGTGTGAGAATGCCTCGCGAAAATGCGTTTTCGTTTCGTTGTAGTTGGCTCGTGCTAGAGTCGCCTTCTTTTTGGTGCGATAGACTTTTTCGGCTCTTGTGGCTTTGGCAAACTGCTCTGAAGCTTCTTGAAGGTTGCTGACCAGAAGAATCTCGGTACATGAGATAGGGCGAGGCTTAGGAGCCTCTGAGGCTGGAGTGTCGTTCTCGGGTACGGCTTCCTTCTTCCGAGACCTCATTATAGAAGGCATTGAAAGAATGATGGTTAAAATATGCTTGTAGTTGTGGAATTTAATTGATAATAGTCGGCTATATCGGACTGTAAAATGAGTGTATGAGAGTTATGAAAAGAAATCGTATGGAAGAAGTAAAATAAAAAGTTGTGGGGATTATAGCCAGCCTCACTATATATAGAAAGAGCTCCTTATCTCTGAATAGGTCAGTGGTGGTCAAAGATGTAGGTAGTACACTCAGGATAATTTAATACATACATTACTTATCTAGCTATGCATAAGGATCTAATTAAATATATTGTACAGGCTAGAAGCATAACAAATGTCAAAAAGTGGTCCCTGCTTTAGGCCCATAAAAGTGGCCGTATTGGATCTGCTTCCAATCGATCTCTATCATGTACCAGCACTAACATTTAATATGCTTGTAGCCTGTAATCCGTAACTATATGGCCTTCCTGAGTTAGAATGCATGAATGTAATAAAGCACGGACGTTTACACTATTAACAGTCTAGGGGTTAGAAAGGCTTAGCTGATCCTTAGGTAGAATTTATATGGGGCGACCGGCTAAGTTTTTAATCTCTAAAATGGTTGCATAGTTAATGCAAACACAAGGAGCAATTAATCAGAGACAACTTGGATAGCATTTTCATTTCGAGTTTCTATGTACTGTTTATTACCTAATTCTGTCTTTAGACATATGTTTTGGATAGAGAGTGGGAGTTCAATTATAATTTAAAGAGGGTCTATGTTGTTAGAGCCCAAGCCGCTAGAAGCAATGTTGTTCTACTATTATAGCCTCTTTCAAAGCCTGGTACTTCTTGTTCTCATACTAAATTATAATTTGTCGTAGACTGTGCCTAAACTTGTACTAGTTGGCCACTGTAGGTCGAGATCCAAGTCCCATGGGACTCAGAAGCTGTGATCGTACTGGAATCCAAGCTAAAGCTGATCCTACATGAGAATGGTCACATCTGCCATTAAGATATAGATCGTGACATTATCCTCAGAACACAATGTATCAGGGATGAGCTGCAAGAGGGCTGTCTGGTCTAGAAGTATAATATTAAAGTCTATCTCCACCGCAGGTGCATAAAGGGTGGGTTACCGAGGATATCTATTGTCTTTTAAAATCTCTGCATTAGACTCATCAACCCCACCACGAGCATTTCAGAAACGATTGGTAAGGAGCCCAAGCATGATAAGCAGACGTGCATGAGCTTCTTGTGCGACGAGACTATCTTTGAAGTCTCTCCGTCATCTTGTATAGCAAGAGGTTTTGAGCCACAAGACCAAGATCTCAATCATGGCAACTGCTCATCCGACAATACCGAGTCCAGTTGCTCAGAGGCTCAGTTTCCGTCGTCGCCAGAAGCTCAGGTTTCTTCTTCGGGCCGCAGGGCGCCGTTCCCACATCGTTCTCGTGGTGCTCCTCGCAAATCTCTATTTACAATTGCGCGGATGCGATATGGAGCCCAGTCTGAGGAGTGCCTAATGTTGGATTCCAGAGCATGACTAAAGACTGGCATTGTGAGGCGGGTGAAAAGAAAAAAATCGATATGCAAAGTAAGAATTTACTTATATAAGCCCTCCAGGCGTGTATAATCTTTGGCTTACACACATCTTCTATCTTATGTGTCTATAATAATGGTGTTCAAAAATCAGGCCTTCCTCTAGGCTTTTATAATAATGATAGATCCATTTTATTATATAGCTTTTAGCTCTTAGGATCTACAAATAATAATCCTCTGGACTAAACTCACAATTATTTCTAATATCCCTAGCTGGGTTTAAACTAGCTACTATACTACTTAATAAAGGTAAATATAGAATTTAAGGGTTATTACTAATTTAGTTACCTATACTTCAGCAATTCTATAGGCAGCTATATAACTTGTATAGAATTATTATTATAATAGGAAAGTTAAATATAAGTATAGGAGTTATATTTAAATACCTTGCAAGCAATTCTAAATAATTTTACATAAAAGCAGTATTTTATTACATCTCCTTTACCTAATAAGCCTCACGGAAACTAAACCCTTTATTAACACTTATTCTTACAAGGCTATTATACTATTATAACTGCATCTAATTATTCACAGCCTATCTAGGGGCACTTTCGCTTGTGCTTACAGCGCTCGCTCTGGCGGCAACCGATAGTCTAACGGAAGGATCTTCCACGGTGGTAGCTATTCTAATGAGCGCTATAATAACTGTCATCGCTGCCATCACGATCGCGGCAATACTTACGTTTACCCTTCATAGATCAAAACCTTATTTAGTAGCGATATGGGCCGGTCTGGAGAAAGATTAGAACCTTAATTTATCTCGGTTATTCCCACAGCGTCGATATATTCAACGCCATGTGCTGCCAATAAGTCAATAAGTTGGATACAGAAGCACCTAGAGAGACGTCTTTATAAGCAAGCAATACTGTAGACTTAGAGATGGAGGGCACGGCTTGATTAGGTTTGACTTCAATTATTCTCATAGGAGTACAAACTACGATTGGAGATAGCCGAGCGGCGGGGACCGCCGAGTTTGGAAGAAAAGAGGTGACTTCATTAATGCCAGCTCGGAGGTGAACGACTTGCTCGCCGAAAACGTCTTCCGAACCTGTTTACTTATCGTTACTTATCTACTCCTACAGCATTATCTACCTATCTGAACGTAGCCGTGTGTCTCTTACTTAAGCTCGCTATCTGGCGGGTTATAGAGCCCACAGCTCAACAAAGGTACCTGAGTAGCATTCACCTCAATATGGCCGAGTGCTTCAGCCTTCCCACCTGTCAGGGAATTCATACCCTCAAGAGACAGGGCTATGCCTGCTCTAGCGCGATCAACAACAAGAAAAGGCCGAGACTCATCCCCATATACAAGTTCCCAACAAGAACCGCATGCCGAAGAGCCTGGCCCTTTGATAGCATCGAGCCCCATAATGCGCGGGCTTATGTTGGAGAGGGTGTCTCCCTCAGGATATCCGAAGTCGGGGATTATGCTACCGTCCTCCCTATAACATGCCAATTGGCTAATAGGAGTTGAGCCCTCGTCGTAGATAGTGTTAAACGTGACTACATCGAAGGTTAGTTAAATGGCTAAGTGGAGGGACAATTGGCTCTACCAGAGATGGCTGAAGTGGAAGAGAAAAGCGCGGCGACGCCTGCGAGCCTAACGATACGGTGCATGTCGGGTAAGATATCGTGCTACAGGCAGCAAAAAGAAAAATGAAAGAGAGGGGAGTTGGACGAAGATGCAGTAGAGGGGGAACATGGAAATACCCGAGAAATAATTGAGATTTACGATATGTAATTACCCGCCGGTCTACAACAAACTTCAACCCGGCAATCTACATTTGGAACTGCGCCATTTAGCAACCAACACGACAACTTCCTTGCTTCAACCCGCCAATTGCAATCTACATTTGGAACTGCGCCTTTTAACAACCAACACGACAACTTCTTTAACCTACATTTGGAACTGCGCTTTAACAACCAACATTTAAAATGCGCCTTTTGAGAAGAGGATAATAAGTAAAAGCTTGAGCAAAAACGAAAGGTGAAAAGGAATATAGATATCCAGCTGATACCGCTCCTCAAAAGTCTCCGCTACTCCAACATGACATTCAGAAATCTCAACAAGACCTGGCGCGACGTTATCTTTAAACAGTACGAAGACGACCCCGCAGCTGGCGTCCCCTTCCCAATCAGCTACTTGATCTACGCCCTACAGTGGAAAAAGGACATCTTTATTGAGATTCCCACCAAGATCGACATGCCTGTCTTCCGTCAAGCTGTCCTTCACGCCGCCGGCTCCAAACGCTTTCTAGCCGACCCGGCATACGAAAACGACCTAATCAAGGTCCGAGCATGCGTTTCACCTTCTTCTGCTCAACACAATAATGATACTCGCCCGCAAGATGACACTGACCAGCCTGAGTCTGGTGCTGCTGGCAACAGCGGCTAAGACTTGGAAATTTACCGTCTATGGTGACGGCAGATGCGAGTCGACGGTGCCGGGTGACCTTTGAGGAAGTAGTGATAGAGGGCTATGCCCTAATGCTTCATTCGACCGAACATTTTGAGAACACAAATCGCAAAGAATATGGCCGAGGCTCATCATGACCGGTCGAGTCCTCGGGTGAGTTTGTCAGGGAAAGAAAATCATGAATACGCAAGACCCGCTTCGGTTATCGATAGCTCAACCGCGTTAGCCAGGCACGTACTTCCCTTCGAAACCTAATTTCTCAGCTAGGGCTTAAGTACATATGAACGTCCCTGCTCTCTCGCCGTTTGCTGATTGCATCACTGATCGAACAGCTGTCTCTTGCCAGTTGAGCGGTTCCAATTGATTGTGGAGTCGGGTGTCCGTGATCTGACTTCTGATTCCTCGAGTCTTTTCCTACATCCAAGTTGCTTGAATGAGTACAGTAGCGTATCGTACGAGATGAGACAGAGAGATGCGGCTAGAAGCAACTGCAAGCAAGGCCCATACAACCAACAGCACAAGGTAGCCCCATTTCCTGCCGTGGGTGCCCCATGCTGTGCTGGTTGCCTATTCCAGCTGTCTCGTTTTCCTGGCTTGTCTCCAATAGAAAGCCACAACGTGTCGAGGTGGCACTCTCGGATGGGTGGAAGGATACCCCGCAACCTGGGGGCTATCAGGCGTTCATAGAGGCAACAGCTTACAGGCATGGAACGTTTTCTGCACTACATCGTGACGGCCTTCACGCAGTTAACTCGCGTACTAATGCAGCTGACCACCGTTCGACAGAATCGGTAACACATGTATTTGACATGTTTAAGGAGTATTTAATGAGCCAAAAATCCAAGGCAAAAACCAGTCCAAGTCCTTCCTGCCTTCTGCCTTTTAACCTCGACTATTGCGTAAGGCCCTCTCACCACCTCAAGATATGCTGTTAATCTCACGAAATCAGGTACAAGATGTGTAAGACCTTGATCCCTCGAAAGTCGAAGCTCTGCCAACATGTCATCGAAGAGCGAGCCATGACCATTCCTTGACCATACAACTGCGGTAATTGTGGGACTGTCAAACGAACGGAATACCTTGGCTCTACGGTGGAAACGGACCCTTGCCAGGACTGCATAACGAATAAAGTGTTTGTTGGAAATTCAGCTGGTAGATGGGTTCGATCATCTTAGACTGGCCTTACGGCATGATATTCTCGATGATGGAGCCATAAGGAGTTCGATGAGAAAACACTGACCTGTGCTTGGTGATTGGGATAATGCTATGTGGGGGACAGACGCGCTATTCTCATATCATTAGAAGACAACATAACTAGCAGGTCATCAATTGCTCCAGAATCCCGCTTTGGGCTATCGTCTCGGACTCATGCATCCTTGCTTTGACCCAGAGAGGATCCTCCTCGCAAGTGACTCTCCAGGCATCTCCATCCACAGCTGCAACGTCAGCAGCGAGTTTTGTGATGGACTTATATCGGCCATGCCAGCAACTCCAGATAACCCCATCGCATTCCAAGTGGCCTATTAGGGGAAGCTCCATCCTCTGTAGCTTCTGCATACGAATTGGACCGTGATCTGGACCCCACCATTGATCCTCAAACGGGTCGTAGCCGCGGGTCAATGAATAGAAGACCGACCCAATGGCGAACTGTTCAGTTCCGCAGCCAGCCTTTCCATACGTCCCGCGATCTGGGCCGTCCTCGTCGCCAAGAAGTCTGGCGAATTGCTCCGTTCCAGACAACATATCCTCTCCTATCTTGAGTGTACGGTCAAAGTCTGCTAGCTTCACGTGTCCCGCGGAACATAAAAGCATGTTCCCAGGACGAATGTCGCAGTGGGCCAGACCAAGTTCTTCAAGCCAAGCGGCAGCAGCGCCAAGCTGCTTCATCCAACGGAAGCAACGCTCTAGGGGTTATCTTTTCACAACCCCTATCACTCGCTGAGATGACTCGTCTCTCTGCTGTTCTTCCCGGAGAAGGGATGCAAGATCCCCATTCGTGGCATATTCTAAGAAGATAGCTTTCTCGGTTCGGTAGAAACTTCGGACAATATACGGGGACGGAGGATGACGTTCAAGTATGTCGAAAATAGTGCGTTCATTAGCCAAGTTGCAATCTCGGCCAGGGCGGACCTTCTTGACAACGATATATTTGTTTAATTTATACGTAAACCCAGTGCTACCAAGGCTGAGCAGACGAGGTCCAATCTGTGCATGCACCGAACGACTTGACTTCTCCATAGCTTCCATGAGCATCGACAAGGAGGCGGTTAGGCGGTAATCGTGACGCCGAGATCGAAGCGAGTTCTTCGTGCGCTTGGGGTGCTAAGGGGCGTCGGCAGGACTGGTAGGACAAGAATGCCACAATATTGCTCGACCCAGTCAGTGCCAGGCTTCTCTAAGACCGCCTAAGCATAGAAGTGGTTGTGCTGGAGTTCTGGACGTCAGCATTGCATCCGGGGTTTACCCTTTCTTTATTCATCAGGCATCAATTTAAGGGAGCTTAGACGAATCATCTGCGTTTCCGCCAGGGTATCACAAGAAATATCCGGTTAACAGCAAGACCCTAAAATACCCTTAAATATTAGTAAGTAACTATAACACTAATTAAATTTAGTATTAAATAGAAGTTATATTATTTTAATTACTAAAGCTTACCCTAATAGCTAGTATTCTTTCCTTTTAATTTAATACCCTAATTAGTAAATATATTATTAAAATCCTCATAGATCTATAACTATGTTCAGGTTATATCAGTGGCTAAGTACGGAGCAGATTGCTTAAGTGTCGCCGTTCGTTAACTACCAATTGGCCGCTATTTCTATGGAGAAGGTCCTATAGCCACTGTATATTAAGTTCTGAAGTAACTACAAGATTTAATTCTAGCCAATAAGTGAGAGAACTGGTTCACTATCACTCTAAGTGTGTTTATACTGCTCTATAATTATGAACTACTGTAGTGTCGGTTCCACCGAGCTTTTGCTAGCCGAGACGGCTTTCCAGTGAGTTCATATACGGATGGAACGATCGTATCGAGGACCTAATAAGTTGATTTAGGTGCGGTTCGTAGAGATGCCAATTATCCGCGCCATCCACGCCGGTGCAAAATTCATCCTCGCCTATTTTCACATGCCTATAAGGGCCAACAGCCGTTTTCTCAGGACCATAACTGGAGTACGAACGAGGCAAAGGACGTGGCCCAGCCTGACGATAAGCAAATCGGCTTCCTGAAGCACTATCAGCTTCAAATACAAAATAATGGTAGGCTCACCAGAGGCTATATTGCAGGAGCTCGCAAGCATACTGACCCATCAACTTATAATTAAAAACAGTCAGCCAGACCCATAATTATAAGGACGAATACTGGTTTATGGAATAGATGTTTGATTCCGACTGGGTGCCTAGACAACACAATGAGAGCTCGCTGCCGGCTTAGTATTGAGCAGGTTGCCGCAACTCCCACTTATCTCAGAGATGATTTCGATAGCATAGTTGCATAGATGCGCTCCACTGTTTAATATCTTTATCCACAAAAGTCCTCCACGATGAACATATCATGCCTCTTGTGCAATCTTTGACAGATTTCAAGGAAATCCGGTTCATTCTCCGGGGTCAAAACACCATGCCGGATAAAATATGCCAACCACACCATAGCACGGTTAGCCACAAAATCACCATTTGTCAATGCTGTCATAACGTCTTCTTGCGTCATAAGCGTGAATCCGTCGACCTCATCATTTCCTGGCCGAGGCACTACCCCCTCCTTGAGCTCCATCTCGTAAAGGTAGGAAGTAATATGCTGGCAGCCGGAGCTACCGGTACTGGTAATAGGCATCTGATAGGAAATAGGTCCGCATCAAACAATATTATCCTTTATATACTTTATAGAGAGAGATGCCTCAGCCTCAATCTTACGCAACATGCAGTCGATGGGCTGTTCACCGGACCGGACGACCCCCGCAACAGTGCTGTCGAGCTTGTTGGGCACCGCTGGTTTGGTAGACGAACGTTTAGGGACCCAGTATTTAATGCTATTATCTTGTTTCACAAATCCGATCATATGTGTGCTGAAGCTTATAACGCCAAAGGGGTCAAGACCGCTGCGGTCCATGTCAAGAACGTGTTCGCCCTCAGATGACACGACGCGTAGAGACTCATCATAGAACTTCTGGGGACTTGTTGTCTTGCCTTCTCTCACTGCTTGCAACAAGGTTTCGCGCATGACTTGAGTCCTGTCTTGAAATGAGCCGTGGTCCATTGTCAGCCTGCGCCTCTTCTTGTCGATTTGCCAACTTGATGACAGGTTGAGCCCATCTAGGATGGATGTATGCATATAGCCGAAGGGTTTAGAATACCCTTTAATCATGAAATAGTAGTAATTTTTCATCCAGCGACTATATAAGACAGGGTTGTGTAGGAAGTCTGGCCAACTAAATATATTAGCATCTGCAGAGGACTTATATGGGATTGCTTTCAATAGCATGGCGCTGTAACTAACGAATCGACACATTTCAGAAGGGCCAGGTTGCTGGAACGTTTCACTGAATTGATGTAGGACTGGTTCATAATCTTTTCAGGGGAATAATCATCAGTAATCATAGGCGTAGCGTTTTCAATTTGAAGTCGATATATCGTTGTTATAAGGTGCTGTTATTAGATGTTGAAGACAAGATGAGGGACCCCCGCAATGAGGTTTCATTAATTCCGAAATCACGTGTACACTACTTATCTAAGCCGAAGCACTAAGCCAAAACAGTATTACGAACCCCACAGTACATCGTAGTTTTGCAATCACGAGCCGAGAATATTACATTAAGTAATCTGCACAAGGGTGACCGGAGAGGGTACCATACCAGATCTTTACCGGGTAAGACATACTGTACGCTGCTTCGTCATAAGATGACAAAACAACATGTTTCAGTGTCAGTGATAACTGACGGTGCTGTCGTCTTAAGTGGTCTCAATAATTACCTTATCGCGAATTAGTGGGCCCACTCTCGTGTTATATTGCATGACAGGTCAATTTCACTGCATTTCATTACGAATCAAATAACACGCACATCCAATCCTCCAAACATCATCCAGGCCGCCTTAAATAGCAAAAATAAAAAGTAGAATATAATCCATCTCCTCCCAGAACAAAGCCTAGCAGCCCATCTTCATTTTCATTCACAACTTTAAATCAAGCCTCATAGCCAAATTCAAAATCGACACAATAATGCCAGAACAATCCTACTACCTCTTAAACATGCGAGAAGGTGGGATGCAATAAGCCGAAAAACATTGCTTAATGTAAGAAAGTTGCTACAACCTATTTTTATCCGGCATACTGACCTCACAAATCTCGATATATGCAGGGAATAAGGCTAAAGGGGGCAATAAGAGAAATTACTAGCTTTTTACTTAAATTGTCTTTTCAACAAATCACAGTTCAATTTGTTTTTATTAACTTTAACTACGTGACAATTGACAGCTGTCTTTTCTAAAAATTAAGAACAACGCTCTTTGAACCACTTCTTCCATATGTCTAAGACGTCCGGGAATCCTTTTTCCCGGAGCGCTTGGTGTACTCGTTCTCTCCAATCCTCTTCAGGTAGCTCTGGTACATTTTCCACTTCAAGATCCAGTCCCCAACCAACAGCAAATTTAGTGCTAACCCATTCCCTTAGAACAAAGCCTGCCGATTCCCAGTCGATTATCCCCGCCAGATGCTTCTCTTACGGATCCACCATAATATTGCCTGGCGCTAAATCATTATGCGAGAAGAAGAACTCTTTAGAGGACATACCAAGTTGCTTGCAGTTTGCCAGCAAAACCTCTGGTCGAAAGTCATAGATCAATAGGTCCAGCCAGCTATCATACAACTGGGAGCCATCGATTCCACCTATTCTTATTGATATATAAGACGAAAGCTATATGCAAATCTCGGCAACCTGTTAGACGTAGTATTGCCTACGGTCCTCATCTATTAATGGCCAGGTAATATTTAGTGTGATTCCAGGTAGGCGTATTAAAAATAGGTAGCTTTAATCATTATCTTCGGAATAGTATAAGACTCGTGGTATAGCGAAATTCAGTTTCTGGTTCACCAGCCAGCCCAAAGTCACACTCTCTCTTATACTGCCTTTTCGTATTTAGAATAGCTTAATCTTAAGGACGACACCGCCAAAATTCCACACTGCGGAGATTTTAGCATAATCGTGCATAAGTTAAGGAAAGAGGCCCTAGGGAATCTCGGTGGCGAGAGGAACATCACCTATAAGAGAGGTAAGAGAGTAACAGTTGCCATCATTATCCCTCCACAATGGCTCTTCAGCAGATTTAGTTCGATAAAGAATGAACATTTTCCCAATAAGCCACAAGTCGACATCGTTTCCTTGTATTTACTTGACCAAACCACTCATAGAAGCAGACATAACTCAAGCACTAGGATGGGATATTCTTAAGTATCAATTATAGAAGAGAGTGGTTATACGAAGAAAAAAAGAAGTCTATATTTAGCATATAGCAGCCAGCACAAAAAGTCAAGACAAAACATATAGAACACGTGACCACATCAGTCAGGCAAGTATGGATAGGGCTGGGGTGGTTATAAATACCTAGGTGTTATTTACAGGCGATGTAGCTTAAATTGTCTTAGAAATTAGGTTATAGGGTTAATAAGTTTCGCTCTTATAGCTTTTATTTAAGCTGAGTCACTAATTAGTATATAGAGTTAGCTAATACTAATTAATTTTAAGCTTACCCTATTACTTAAAATTAATAAATTAGCTATTAAACTATATATAGTATTAAATAAATATAGCTATATTATATATAGGTATTTATAATACTAAGGAATAATACTATTAACTACTAATAACAGCATAACAGATAGCACTATATATCTACCGAAATTACCAAGGTGTAAAGTTTTAATAAAGATAACATAGTTTAAAGGTATAGTAAATGCAACAGAGAAAAAGGTTCTTAACACAGATTTCTTCAGTAACTCTCCATATCAGACATGCAGTCATTAAGATTATGCTCTCTTTCCTTCTCTTGAAAACCCTCATCATCATCCTCACTACTTTTCGGGATCGCTACTGGACTTGCCACTAGATAGGCTGCCGGTGCCATCGCTATGCAGGCTTTTATAGCGGCTGAATATATCAACCTCGATGTCTTATAGCTGCATCATTGGGCTCTATCAGGATCGTGGTCCAGTTTACGCGGCCTAGGCCAGCCTGGTCTCGTCATGTCAATATATTGCCATACATGGTGTTCCCATAAATGCTTTAGTCGACTCACTATTCGTGCAGTAAGGCGAAATTTAATTTCCTGCTCTCTAATTACATCCGGCAAGAGGTATACCCATAATGCGAACGTAATAAACCGCTTCCACAAAAGCCAACACTTCTTCCGCGTATTTTCTTAGATTCTTAGGGCAAATAGTTTTAATTAATAGATATTAAGTCTAGAACTAGCCAGCTAACCTATAAGCACCCGACTTATGTTTTACGCCGTAAGCTTATATTAATTCAGCATTACATTAATAGAGTTTAAGAAACACTTAATCTTCTCCTTATTCTTTCTGGGGATCACAATATTAGGATCATCCTAGAATGGTCCTTGTGCAAGAATATAGTCTGTCCCCAACGAACTGACCCTAGTGTGGGTTAGGAGTCATGTCATTGCCTATAAAATGTCTCGTCGCACGTTCTTATATATGATTGGCCATCGCGTACGTTCTAACCATAAACTTGTTGCTGCATTCGAGTCGTCGCCTAGAGCCTTGCTGTGGAAGCGTGGCTGAGTCTCAGCATCCTGATACATCCTCTCACGCTTCAACATCTCATCAATATAGGCACGCGTTTCTGTGATGCTGCGCAGTGGCTGCTGGTTTATGATCGATTCATTCATTTTAGATGCCTATCCACGGTCTACCAGCTTGCGACCAACCTCGAACCACCAACTGGCCGCTCTGGACCGAAAGAACCGCTGACACATAACACCCTCTCTCCATGGTTTCTGCGAATGCACCTGAGCGCCATTTGACTTTCGGTCTTCCGCAGGCTGCTGACAAATAAAACACAATTGGAGTCAAGAACGCGTCCAGCTCCCCCTTGCCCCCCACAATCTTCATCCTCTTTCCAAACAAACAACATCAACAACATGGACGCAATTTCAGAAGATGAAATATCAGCACCGCCGCCCTGGAGTGTACTTGAATTTACCTTCCATAACGAAGAAACCGACTTGGAGTTAGTGATTATGTGTAACTACCATAAGTTCATAATTTCTATCTCCTCCGATAGCTTCTCTCAATCGCCGACGCTGGAAAGCAAATACTTATTTTTTCTAAAGGTGGCTGAGAACTTCGAACTCGATGGGTATACTGTCGAAGACTTTTACGACTGGATTGCCGAGCCGCTTCTGCCTAAATTCAGGCAGTTACCAGAGGTCACGGCAAGCTTAACATTACAAGACTTTCTTTTCCCTGAGACATCGAGATACAATATGCGAGGCGAAGGAGAAACCCTGGTTGCTATTCCATCCGATGGGAGCGATGGTGTGGCTCCGATATTTGGCATTGATCTGCCAGAAGAGAGTTGCGCGTCTTGGTCTCAACACGACCCAAAGGACATTCAGTTGCCTAAGACAAAGAACTCCCATGGACCTCCATCATTTAAGCCGTCCAAGGTTCTCTTGAAGGAAGGCAATGCTGCCTATTTCAAGCCTATGAGGCCCGGAGACGAGAGGATCTTTTTAAACGAGCTCAACAAATATCGAAGTATACGTGACGCCCATCTTGACGAGACCTTACGAATCTCACGCCTTATTGGCCTGGTGCGAGATGAGTCCGGTCTGGCTTTTGGCTTGCTCTTGACGTACATTGCTTGCGGCAACAAGACCTTACTC
Organism: Fusarium nurragi; assembly: GCA_012977755.1. NCBI lineage: Eukaryota > Fungi > Ascomycota > Sordariomycetes > Hypocreales > Nectriaceae > Fusarium > Fusarium nurragi. The sequence continues at coordinate 237,761 of JAALXI010000078.1, forward strand.
TGTGCAACACAGCCAGATACGCCGGGCGACCTCCGACAGAAATGGGCCGAGCAGGTCCACGACATGGTCCATCAGCTGCATACTGCCGGTATTGTCTGGGGCGATGCGAAGCCCGACAATGTCCTTATCGACCGCCAGAAGGATGCATGGCTGATTGATTTTGGTGGAGGGTACACATATGGCTGGGTGCCCAAGGAGTTGGCGGGATCCGTTGAGGGAGATTTGCATGGTTTGCAGAAAATCGAGGAGTTCCTAAGAGACTAAACAGGTGATAGATCGCCCGCCGTTGAGGATGTTACGGAAAAGGAAAATCACGAACGGAAAGCCACGCTACGGACAATGCCGGAAGGACGCCACTGCAACGCATCAATCAATGACCACTTGGAAGTGGTGAGGTTACTTGGGAACAAGAAGGACGGCATCACGGTCTCGGTCAAGGATGGTTGGATGTTACTATATAAGAGTGGAGAGATGCCCATGAGAACCCTCATAAAAAGCCTACATCCCTCTTCTTCATTGTTTCATATCACTTTCCAATACCTTATTCCTTATTCTTTGCATAACCTCTCATCCTTTACCTCTTGAGTGCATCAGCACATAACTCCTTCACTATGGGACATGGCGATTCCTTCAATCCCGACAGAGACATCCCGTCTATCAAATCAGCCGCTCAGACCTTGCTCAATTCCGTCTCACGCCTTGATATCCTTATGCTTAATGCTGGTATCATGGCTTGTCCAATCGCAGTAATGTTAAGCCTGGTACCTAAATCTGCATTCCAACAAGGGCTTGACCTTAGGGTAGTATATAGTGAGTTAATTCCGCGCGCAGGATGTAAAATTCCGCTTCACATTCCCTGCCATTGCAGAACAGGGATTACACTCGCAAACGGTATAGCTCACTGTAAAATAAGGTAACTCACTCACGAATCAATGCTCTGCACTGTGTCAAGAGGTTACAGCGCGTAAAAGAATCGATAGTCTCGATGCAGGTCAGCATTTTCGGCAAAGCAGCCGTGAAATCTGCACTGTGAAGAATTACACTACGGATGGAGGTGGAATCATTTTCAACAAGTCGACAAGAATGTACCCGAGATCTCGGTATCGCACAGGTTTAAGGAGCATGCTCAACAGATTGGTTTGAATGATCTTACATTGTGCCAGGTTCATCACTTCTTCAGGTTGCATGAATACGTCGGAATCATGCCTGCTCCTATTCTTCACGTTATCTATGCTGGCCGTGGCGATGCCATGATTCCCGAATGCGACGACTATAGGCCATCTGGCAATCGCATTTTTATCCTCGTTGATGGCGGTCCTAAAAACTACGACGCTTATCGTTGGTCTCGGGAAGCCCCGTATCATCGTTACCTTTCGTCTGCCTGCTAACAGATCATAGGTCAGAACAACAGGTTTGCTGGCATTATCTTTTCTCATCCCGACGATGATCATTATGGCGGCTATCTACATGCTATGCAAGGCCACCCGCTCCCCAGCATTAATGTCTTTTTACCAAATGTCAACTCCGACACAGATGACGCCAACAAGCCAATAGACGATATCTGCACTACAGCTGGCTTGCGAAAAGTCGTACTACATCCTCAGGATGGCTTCCCGAATTACCTGATTCCCCCAGTGAAAGCCATCTTTCCCTCTAGAGCGGCGATTGTATGGTATCATGGAGATACAGACCGCCCCGAGGCTCATGATCTACAGCTCAACCACAACCTGTCAACGAATAGACGCAGCATTCTGATGTGTACTGCCACACCCGGCTCGGTCGGAGAAATGGGGATATTCTTCACAGGAGACAACCATGCCGACATTATCTCTGCCCAGATAGACGCTGCGATGCGATTCCATTGCATGAGCGCAGATTCGCAATCTACAAGATACAGCATCACGGGTCGCTTGCTGACAACATGAAACAATTCTCTGAACCGAAATACTCTAAAGACATCAAGGCGGTAGGCCTCATCTACTTTTTTCTTAAAGTCCAGCGCAAAACTGCCTATCTCCCCTACCAGGAAAAGACCATTGCAGCAATCAAGTACGCGGCCGAGGAGTTGAGTAGGAAGATCTTGGCAACACCGAACCCAAATCACTACTTTAACGGTCTTGAGCATGGGGTCAAAGAGATTGAGCGGGATCAATTGGCAAACTTGAACCCTCCTGCAGAGAAAAATGACCACATCTTCATTGACTTGCGTATCGGTGCCCTCGCGGACCTGCGAGCTGCCAAAGGGTTTTTGGACAAGCTCGACGAAACGATTGACAAACCAAGAAACCGGCACCGAGAAGAATGGGAGAAGTTTAGAAAGAACCATCCTACCCCCGAGTTCAAGATATTTCTTCACGTCCGTTGCGTTTGGAAGTTCTACATGACCTTCATGGCAGATGTTTATGTCGTCAGCGCTAATCAGCGGAACTCTCACCCTCGTTCAGAAGTTCTTGTCGGACTGGCTCTCGCAGTCAAGGACCAGCAACGCAAAGCCCGACTGTACGTCACCAGCGGCAAAAGCATCGAAATCGACGAGCTAGACATGGTTGCAAAGGTTATGGGTCAGGGCTCAGTCCAACTACTATTCTACGGAGACCATCTCAGGATCTCATATCTGAGCCGCGGCACATATATGTCGCTGAATGGTGAGTCCCAGGGGATGGACCTTGCACCGATAACCGAGCGCGACATGACAGATTTGACGGATGAGATCCAGTTCCCGAAAGATGATACACAACTCAAGCTCCGAAACGAGCTGCATGTCTGGCTCGAACAGCACGACCATGATGATCTTCTAATGACCGAGAAATACCAGCTAAGGAGCTTTGTGAACGGAGCTTGGCGTTATCTATACCTTCAAGCTGACAACACTGGAATCAAGTGGAATATTGCGGACGAGAACAACCCCCGGGTCGTCTGGGTAGATGAAAAGGGCCTCAGGATCATCAAAACAGGGTCATTCGAAATAACATGCCGATCTGCACAATTTAGCATCTCACCCAGAAGGTTTAGGTGTACATAGGTAGGATATTCCAGCGGCTTCGGAGTCGTTAGAAAAGGAGACTGTGATCTCTTTCAGCTCCAGAGTGGTCGCCATCAAAGATCTTGTCATGGCTTTGGTTGGCACAAAGATCGATCCCGGCAAGATTCTGCAGGGATACATCCGTCTCATGGGCAAGTCCGCATACAGCAACTCTGCACCAACCATTAAAAGCATACAGGCGGGATCAATGTCCGAGATAGGGTTCAATCTCAGACAGCCGATTGATCTGGTCGACGTATACAACTTGGCCGATATCTGGGCGAATTCACAACTTGACCGTGCATCGACAGCTGCCACCAACTTCAAGGGCACACATGGCGGATACCGCTGGCGTCTAAAGAAAAACGAGGATAAGGATAAAGGTGCTTCTTGTCGTTCTCACAAGCCCAACAGCCAAGTGTTCCAACTACAGCACAGAAGGGGGTTTTATGCCAGTTGAACACAATGCAAGACTATTTTGATGCTCTTTGTCGTCGAAAAAGGTATATGAGACACCTGATCTTTTGCAAATGGTGGAAACATCGAAGTCTAATCGGTGCCCACGACACTCTTCCAGTTACAGCGCAGATCTCAGTGCACCGCAAGGGCTAAGCGGCTTCTAGAAGAGATGCAAAGAATTACTCTATTGGTATCTTCAGCCCAGAGCCATCTGCTGTTAGTTCTCGAGAGGTCAGTGTCGTATGGGCCATTCGAAAAGGAGGAGACCAGCAAGTTCTTCTCCCATACGGACCCTGCGTTTGTTCTTAGAGTCATGGGCTCCGGGTGGCCTGAGATGTGGGATTCTGATCCCACCACAATAGAGAACGAATCTCTCAACTCATGGCTGGACACAAATTCTCAAGCTTTCAAGAAGTGGATAGACACTACGACGTTTGTGAAAGATGAAGCCCCAAGCACCAAGGCTCGTGTTCCTGATCTTTGGGAGCACATCAACAACCACAATGGACTCCGCCAACTTCCGAGCGACCTTCGTCAATCAATGACCAATACTATGCTAGCCTTCACCAAGCAGATCGCTGCAGAGCGCGCTGGTGAGAATGTACTGATTCGGAACCCTTCTTGGAAGGAATGTTGCTGGGACGGTCAGCCATGGCTCCCGCTGTTTGTTGATTGGGAGGTGGAGTACGTCAATATCCCTAGCAGCATGTGGCAATTGAGATATGACGATGACGGCTCGGTTCATTATGGCCTTGACACTGACCAGAAGCTATCAGACCTGAAACTGGGCTCCCGTATGTTCTCTGGAAGAAGCATTCTACAGCCGGACGGCCAGATACTTATTCTTGGATTCCTGGATATGATGCATCGTACAGTTCCTGGTGCTTCTGGCGAGTCAAGTGAGGTGAAGTCAGTAGTGGAAAAGTTCTTCAAGGGTCAGAATTTGACCTTTGGTCGACTCGACGGGTTCACCGATTATCTTCTTACTCTTTGCCAAGGAGCTCATGCTATCCCCATGAAAGATGGGTCGCCGACGCCCAGGGAGGAAATCTTTGCCGATGCAAAATCTCTTGAGATCTTTTACGGGGGCCCAAGAGACTTGTCGTCGGGTGGTCTTGATGTCACTCCATACGGAACATGCCACGAGGGCTTGTCGTATGAGACCTTGACCAGCGCTGATGCCGTCGATGACAAGAATCGGTTCATTCAGTCCGTCACCCATGGCCAAGCACGACTACTCAGTTCAAGATCGTTGATCGTTTTGGACAAGTGATATGTGCTCACGATCCGCGACCAGAGCAGCCCAAAGATATTCTGTATCCTCATATTGGGTCTGCCTTGCTCTGTGAACCGGATAGTGACGCTTCACCAAATACGGCGTTTGCAACATCCTCGGGCGAGAGTGAAACAGATGATTGTGAATGGTTTCAGTTCAGTCCACGGATCAACCAAGATGCTCGTATGCATGCTGCATTCCTGTGCGATGGAGGCAGTTCAGGACCCCAGCCAGTGGCTGAAGACGACACCGCGGTATTTGCATGGCTGCTAATTAACTTTCACAACCAGTCTATACAAGTTTATGACAAGAAACGAACGTTCAAGGGAGAAGCAATTCTTCCCTCTGGGCCCAACCAATCGGTTCATTGGCATTCCCTCATTGGGAGTGACATCTCTTCGGACATCCTCCCACATATGATGCGCGACGAACATGACTTTCGACTCCAAGCTCGGCTGGATAAAGTGGATATCTCAGCACTGAAAGGCATCAAACAGCCCATGTCGCTGGACGAACTGATCGCATCAATGTCACATGCACCTTTCATCATTGGTCTTTGGAAGACCATCATTGCCGCTCAGGATCACATTCAAGCACCACCAGCCCAACAATTCGCCCAATTCCCTTCGACTCTAGTTGGCCGTCCCGTTGCTCTCGCCCATCTTGGACTGGGAATCGAGCTTGCAACACCACCCATGCGGAGTCAAGCCTACGCTGATTATGCTGAAGGTGAAAGCGACAGCATCACTGGTGTTGGTCTGTCTGAGACAACTGAAGATGAGGAGCTCACCCGATACGAGTTCGGTATCAAGCTAGGTAACATGCTGGGCCATCAAGATGGCTTGATAGGGTAATTTACGCCTCCGGAAGCTGACAAGGTATTAAACATTGTTACGGACTATGCCGTCGACGGCTCATCTTTGCCAAATGTGATACATTCGGGTGGTGCGCCTCCTCTCACAGTCTCTCCCAGTTATTCCCATCTTTTATCTTCAGATACATCTGAGGCCGTCAAAATCTTCAATGAGTCACTGAATTACCAGAAGCGTAAAGCCGAGGCCTTGCAGTCTTCTCTTGTTACCGTACTCCTAGATCCCTTCCTTCCGATCCATGTACGCTCAGGAATACTCCCTGCCGCCCAAGCACAGCTAAATCAAGACGAAATAGAGCAAGACCTTCAGAACCTCGGCGTTTGGTTCCGCTCAGGCCCTGTCATCATTGGGTCTCGTGGCTCAGACCCTGTCTCCTTGCAAGACGGCAAAATGCGTATACAAGTCATCGATGACAGCAAGGATACTAAAGGGCCTCTTGTGCCGGTGCATACCATGCCAACAACGACGCCTGGTGCTGCATGGCAGTGGGTACAGCCTGCGGTGGACGGAAGTGAGGGGGAAGAAGATGTTGACGCTCTTACTGGTGAAGTTAGATATGTGCATTTGGGTGTCACGAAGCCATTGAAGCATGGATTTGATGCGACAGGGGGAGCGGATACTGAGAAGGCCAGAGAGAATGACATAGAGGTAGCTGTTGCTTTGGACGGATATCTACTGCTAAGGCCAAGCAAGAAGAATAACTATTACCAGATATGGGATTTTTATTTGATATAAAAAGGCTTGGCTACCTATTCGATGATTGAGGCTTTGACTTCGCCCTGGGGTTAAACACCACGTCTACTCAATTGCCCCGTAGACGACGTAATGGAGCATCACTGAGGCCGACGTAAATGAGGTCAAGTTCACGTAGAGACATCTTAGCAGAAAGGGCTTATCTTATCTTGCGCCAAGCTATGCCCTTTCTATGGTTGATCCCCCCTGCCGACAGGGATAAAAGGCGGAATTCGAAATCTGTTACCCTAATGCTCAAAACTTTTCGCAATTTAAGTGAAATGTGCCTATTCTGCTGAACATTAATCGAGATGTTTCAACGCCATAAGAGTATCTTGGACATATACTTTGCCAGACCATCGATGCAGGTAACAGAGCTGATCAAGTAAAATTATCATAAAACCAGTTCGAGTACCAGTTACCGCCAACAACAATCTTGCGCTCTTCCTTCGTTGGCTCAGTCGCAACACCACAATCCAAAAGTTTCCGTCTGGTATGCAGTGATATTCACGCGACCGAGCTGCTCGGCCTTGCCACCAGTGAGAGAGTTCATAACCGTAAGAGAAGTCTCAAATCCAGATCCAGTTTGAGCGCTATTAAGAACGAGAACCGATCGACTGGTATCCCCATAGCTAAGTGACCAGCAGGAGCCACATAATGGAGAATCCAGTCCTTCGACACCGTCGTAACCCGCGATTTGATACGTGACTTCACCTAGCTTGGCCCAGTCTTGACCTTCGACGATCCGGCCAACTTTCCAGCACGCTAGTTCAGTAACAGAGGCAGTATCGTCATCGTAAAATCCGCTGTACGAGACTGCATAGATGAGCAAAGTGAACAAATATTGTATAATAGATCTCTTACCAGTCACTGCGGTACTAAATGAGAGGCAGGAACTAATGGCAGCCAATCTAAAAGCGTACATCTTGATTTGTAGTGCAGAATGTCAGCTGGCAAACTTCCAAATACCGCAGTAGGGAGGAAATATGATATGTGTGGCATAAAAACACCAACACATCATTGAAAATTCCGCCCCCTTCCTTTGCTGGTGTAGGCCTTGTTAGCTGTTGGTTGTTGGTTAAGTGGCTGTATTCGCCTACAGGTCGTATAACGGGCCGGACCCATGAGGTATAAACAGTGAACCTATTAAATTCTTTCGGTAGTTCAGCCAAGCTCGTTACGAGCCCCGCCTTGGCAATTGGAGCGATCTAGACTATCGCGGAACCTTGATTACTTTGACCACGTCTGAAAACCTCGTATAGGCATGTCTTACAGACAACTGTTAATTGGCTTTCATCCCTACTGCTGAGAAAAAGAGCAACCAACAGAAAAAAAAATAACGAATCACCGGTAGATCTGTTAAGATGTTAACCAAAAAGAGGCAACATTAGTCGCGGGCCACTCGGTGGGCTAATCTTCCCCCTACGCGCTGGTTCTTTTTTTTTCCAGCGACTAAATTTCACGATTGGATATCAAACATGTACGAAACACCCCCAGAGCCTCTACCAGACTGTGACTCTGCGACGATCCCAGACATATATCGACAGGATCTGCCTGATGGCTCTCTCATTACTTCGACGCATGCAAATATTAACCCAGTAAATATTATGGTATCTTTAGAGTCGCCTTATCTCATCCTCTCTTTTGTTGATAGGGACAATCCAGTTGGTACCCGGCATATTGGGGATTCTGCAAGGCTGATTTAGTTTAGAATACGGTTCAGCTTGGCGAATTGAATATTTACCAAGGGTTTTAGTCAAGTCGAATTGTGTAGATCTGGTTTGTGTATATGTCGTGGTACTCACACCTTGACATTTTGCATATAAATTATCATAGCTTTCATATGGACAATATAGCGATTAAGTTAGAAGAGGGGCATAGTCCCATATACGTCCTTTAGCTGCTCCCAAGTAATTGTGTCTCCATACATAAGCTTTGCCATTCTCTTGCCATCCAGCATAAGCGATGCTGGTGAACCCATATACTGATACAAGGCCAATTCCGAACTCTTAGAAGCCAAATAGTCGGAAAGACGAGTCAGAGTTGGACCCAGCGCTCCGTCTTTATGAAGACTATCAAGAGGCATCTTTATTTCCTGAGCACTCTCCATATCTCGCAAGTGGCGCACCACTGAGGCCTTCAGCTCTCTTGCAGGCCTGTTTTGCTCATCCGATAGCGCTGGAAAAATCGAGAACTCGGGACAAATCGATAGCTGCTCAAGAGGCGCAGCTTGGGCGTTGCTCCAATCAATAATCCCTTTGAGATCGTATTCATCATCGAATAGCATATTGCCATAATGAAGATCAAGATGGCACAGCGGGAAAGGGCCCCGAACCCTACCCTCGAGAATTATTTGACTCAGTGATAGTTTTAGTACCCAGCACGCCGTCAGCCAGTCTGGATCGTCCGCATGCGCCGTAGTCGCTTCTCGGTTCTCGCTCTGTCTTTGATTGTAAAAATACTCAAGTGAAGTCTCCAAAGGGCCAGGTGACGCATGCCAGGCCATGCCTATCATTTCAATAGGCTGTTCGGCATCCTCACCACACCAGAGACGCCCAATGCGGCTGAAAGTCAGGTTTTGCAATTCTGCAAAGACTTCAGCAAGCTGTTTGGCCACTTTGTCGTGATACTCAAGGGGTATAAACCTCACTAGAAGATCTTTGGGCGTCCGGCCGCCCAGATATTCCAATAGGATGTATGGGTAGCCAAAGGCTTGATTTGCAGAAGCTTCAAAGTCAAAAACTTGAGGGATTAGAACTTTGGTATGCTTCTGGACAATTTTCATTGTTGCGATCTCGCTAAGCATTGAAGTTCTGTCATCGTCGTTGAAGGCTTTGTAGGGAATGCGGGCGATCCAATAAATATCATCCGTAAAGGAGAGTTCCAGGACAAGATTGTAGAACCCAAGATCAAAACGCGACGTGTTAACGCTGCACTCGATGTTGGGAGGCAAGGCTGGGTGGAGTTTTCTTCGGGCCTCCAGTCCGCGTTTTTCCAGGTAACGGAAGTCTGCTGATGAAAGAATGGTTTGGATTTGCTTGTATTTCTCTGAATCTTGATCCAGACTGGCAAGGTCTGACCAAGAGTCGCTTGGTCTCTCCATCTGATCCAAAGAGTCGAAAGTCCAGGGAGTAGTAATTGTCGTGTTGAATCTTTTGGATTAAGGAATGGGAAAATGGAATAGAAGGTACTGCGTGGCTTTGGTCTATTTCGCAAATCAACGAAGCGTGTTGCAAAGCGTTGTTGCCGGAGAGTCTCTCAGGAAAACTGATGAGAGGCACGTGCTGATGGCAGAATTTGGCAACCGACAGCTTTTTTGCGACGACCACTGTGACCTTTACTATTTAACGGGATTCATTGGTTTGTTGGCTTGAACATGTTTGACTTGGTGGAAATATTACCGCCCGCAAATATCATCTTATTACTGGTACTCTTACCTGTAAGAGTGGGATCTGAAACATGACCAGGGTAACAAGATCCACTTACCTGTCTCGGTGTACTTTGTTGAAACGAAAGTTCCTTTAGAGATGCAGTTGGTTGTACATCTTCTGAAAAGGGTGACTAGCCCGAGGCTCAATGTCGCTCCAGTAGGACGTTGTGAACGGCCTTCTTGTGTTTTGAGTTTGGTTACTATTATCACGTAGTAGTGTCTCGATAATTGACTCGGCAGGATCTGAACATGTACAACATGGCCCAACGACAAAAACATCCCCGTCATCCGTTGATAACATCTCTTGTGCCGTCTTGTACGTCAGTGGCTAGCTACACAGCGCTTGCAATCCACAACACATCGACTGAGGCTATTCGCAACATCTGTTTTTCGCGAGCTTTGATGCAACGTGCGGAATGAGCTTCAGTTCTCTATTGTCATAACTCATTCCGATTCTTAAGATATATTTGAGTTGAAATGCGTTTTTATGATATGTCTCTTTTTGCTTGCTAAATATACTTTTCGACTGGCCTTAAAGAGCTGGTTCCACCTAATTTGCCTGTGACTGATTATCCTGCGCTTAATAGAAACGTGCTGTGTTTACGAGGAAATATTTTGTCTTCAGCTGTAACTCTCTTGATTAAATTAGTTGTCCTACAGTCATGAGCATTTTGAAGATAATTGACGCTGCTCTCCCAATTGTGCATTGACAGCGAACGCACACAACTTTGCTTCTCAGTTGAAACATCTGACAGAGCGGTCAGTTCCCTTCCTGCCGCTTCTCAAAGCACCGCAAACAATACGCTGTACCGAGGCGGACCAACGACCTTGGAATCTGATGTTATTAGAAAATAAGCACGGTTCATTCCAAACAACTATAGGCCATAATCAAGGATGGGTCGGCCCTATGCTGGCAATGCCTCTGTAGGCGATCAAAGTGCGTGTAAGATTTTCATCACAAACAGTCTCGCTCACAGAGTTCACTAAGTAGCATTATATCCAGCGTTGAACAGGCCAGGACCACTGAGCAGCTCTATATTACATCAATATTAAATGTCATATCAAGGAGGCGAAGTCTTGTCATTGGGAAACTGGAAGTATGATAAAGTAGACCAAATAGACCTGTTGGCAATTTATAAGCAGTCCTTGGTGCCGTAGGGTGCTTACGTTAAGGTAATTGTCTGAGCCTTTCCTAGCTCCCATATTGATCTACTGTCAGGTAACTGGCCCAGTCGAACGCTGTATGCTCCAACTCGCGTCCAAACATCCTCTCCACGTCCTTCCGCACGTCTGAGCACAAGCCCTGCTCCCTCCATAACCCGATCATCAGCCACAAACCGCACAGCCCATGTCTCCCACCCCGAATTAGGCAACGTATCAGGGCCCCAGAGGCCATGCCACGAGTCCGCGTCGCTGCCGGCCGGGTCAACAAATCGAAAGCTGTAGTCCTGTGTCCCATCGCCGTGGTAGCGGGTGGTCAACCTGAGCCGGAACATGCGCCCTCGTACGAACAGCTTTGTATCATCTCCTGGATTTTTCTGCAGGGAGACAGCCGCGTCCATCCGGAAATGCACCTTCATCTTGTACCACATCTTGTACACCGGCTCGTCGACGCTTATCCAGAACCACGATGGAGCGTCACCCTCTAGTCGTCTATCTCTACGGGGCTTGGTGACCCTCCACAACAGCTGGAAGGGCAGATTCACCGCCCACAGCCCGTGGACTAGCCGAGAGCTTGACTTGCGTTCAACGATGGTGGCCAGGTCCGAGATGGCAGGCCACCTGTCCGAGGCGAAGCTCAAGTTGCAGGACATATATCCCGTAATAATATTCCACCAAGCCTGCCCTCATCTGTCTCAGTCGCCATCCTTCGACTTATCCAGCAGTTCGTAGAAGCGCCACTTGACGCTCGTGTCCCCCGTCGACGTCGACAGTTTTGGGTCGGCTTATGACGCTGTGAATGTCGTACAGCCCCAGTACACCATATCTGATCCAAATTACAGTGTCCGGGGCGACATGGCCCTCTCTTGGACCACCCGCCCTCGGGTCAGCAGTGTCTCCGAGCCAGAGCCTTGGTTCCAGTCAAGAACGCGAGACCGCCAGTTCTCCGCATAGACTCCGGTCCGCGTTGCGGAGTCCGGAAACAGCTGGCACGGAGTGGAGGAGAGTGCTCTGCGATTAATAAAGCAGTCGCCAGGGAGATCTTAGAATTGGCTTTAAAGTTATTAAAACCTATATTTCTATCTAATATATTAATAAAATACTGATTATTATATAAACTAATAATTTCTATAACGTACACAATAAGCGTGCGAGACAGACAAGTGCGCGAGACACCCCACCTTTCACTTTAGAAGTCGATTTTTAAATGCTTATAAAAGCATTAAATCAGGCTTAAAATAGCTAAAAACTAAATCACTTATATAAAAGTCTTAAAATAAGCTATATTAGATTTTCTAGCCTTTAAGTAAAACTCTATATAGCTATAGGCCCTAAAAGGTATTTACACTGTAAATTATACTGTATAAATAAGGTTTCCCCTATAAATAAAAGTGATTAAAAATTGAAATAAAATACTTTTAAGTATAGATAGGTATCTTGTCTTAGAAAATAATTTTTCTGGATTTTTAGCTATTTTATTGAAGATTGAAAATGCTATAGGGTAAGCTACTTTTAGCGGCACAGTATGTTGTCTCGCGCACTTGTCTGTCTCGCACGCTTATCGTGTACGTTAAGAAGACCTTAAACTTCTATTAAGAAGTCTTAGATAGCCTTAACTAAGACAGGACTTATAACTTAAGATAAGGATCCTTAAGGTATTAAAGATTAAGGTTTTAATAAAGGAACCACTAGGGAATTAAAAGGGACTTATTTACTATAACAAACTGACTATTAAGTAGTATATATGTATCTTATACGTAGGCATACAATCTCCATCTATATATAAGTCAGATTTATTACCCAGTATATTGGATTTAATACTTATTCTATCTCTATTTTTCTTATATTATAATATTATTACAATATTATTACTCCAGGTATAATATCTAAGTAATAGAGAAATCTTATTTACATTCTCAACGTAAACCCATCTGTAGGCTTAGAGGGATGTGGCCTATACAGCACTTGAGGTCACATGTCTTGCAAAATCTGCCATATTCTTCGGCGATTAGTTAGTCCCCCAGGAACATTAAGCCCAGCCTTGGAATAATCCCACACACTCTCATCGTTGTACAAAGATGCGTCAGAGGCTGGCGGCTGCACACGGCTCATGACTTGCCTTGTGAGCTTTTCCCAATCCCACTTCTCGAGGTTATCTTTGCTCGACCCAGTCTTTACGTGTATAGCTTCGATGTCGAGATCCCAAAGGAATGGGTTCTGAAAGAAGACTTCTGCCCATAGGGACTGGGGCATGAGATAGCTGGACTCGAGCGAGAACTTCCCATCCTGGAGAAAGCTGCAGATGTGGTTCTTGATCTCGGTTGGTGATCGCTCTATGAGATCTTTGACCTGTGACTTGGAGGAATGCTGCGCTATCTCGAGGTTAGATATCAATTCAGTGGTCAAGTTGGGAAGTTCAATAGGATTTTTCTCCCACTTTTGAGATCTAATTAGCATATGTATCTGAGATTAGACTGCAGAGACTAGAACCCACCCATCCTTCCCAATCATCGCCCCATTGTACGAGACAATCAAAGGGGACGTAGTAGCCATTGAAGCAAGATTCACGAGTCTCGTTGTCGGGTATGGGAGGAACATAATTGGTATCTCTTCCCAAAGGTCGCTGTTGCAGTGCCTGGCGGAGATAACTAGCACAGCGACGCTCTAGGGTTAGCCAGAGATCACCAGTCGACTGGATCGCAGCATTGGATGACGTCTTTATGAAGCGATTGGCGATATCCTCACAAGCCGGATGAAAGCCGATGTATAACTTTGCTGGAGGACTGCCATCTGGAAGATGCTCATTTCGAGGATCGACCTCACATGCCTCAGGAGGCGACACTACTTGGTCGGGGGAAAGTTGTATTTTGCCGTAGAAACTGTGCGCCTCAGCCTCGTGACGGATAACGTCTTGGTCGGAGACATTAAAAGAAGACGAGTCTATGAGGTCCGGCCAGTGGGGACCAGAATAGACAATTGCATCGCCTTGGAGGTACATGCCGCAGATGGTGCAGTAGACGTATTCGGGATTGACGGCCATGGCTTCTGAGTGAAAACGTGCAGAGCTAGAAGCGAGCAGGCGGAGAAGAACAACAGAAGGTAACGAGTGCCTGAGAATCAGGGGTGCAGATGAAGGAGTGAAGAATCAAGGATGGGTAAACAAAGGCAATACTTGACTAAAAAGCTCCGCCGGCGGCTGAGATTTGGCGCAGGTACCATCTGCAGCTGACGAGAGAGTGGAGATAGGACCCTTGAACGGATGTTCCCCCGGATCTTCAACTGTTGAAATAGCGAGTTCTAATTTGTCGTGCTAATCAGGAGCCCCTGAGTGATTCTGTAAAATGTAACGGTAGTCTGACCGGTCTGGCTCAGACTATCCTCCACCCTTTGGCGTAAGTGGGCTCACCCTGCTGATGCGCAATCTCCGCGGACAACTCCGTCCATCATCTTGCATCTTCCATTACTTGACAACCCCGTACATGGTGCGGGATACGACTAATTGATGATGCAGAGTTGTGAGATTCAACCAATGTCTAGTTGAAGCTGGTGAGCACAATGCCTTTCGTACTCTCAATATTTATACATAGATGCAATGAACGCCCTCATAATATTCCACATCAACTACACACTCACTCACTTGAAGAAACAAGTATGTTTTCTAACGGTCTATCTTTTACTAAACTCGCTTTTCCTACATTTTATTAACGCCATGAAGTGCTCCTTGCTCTTGGCCCTCTGGGCTGCGGGAGCTCTGGGTAGTCCTCATAGACAAGCCAGAGACCTCACTCACGTTCATAATGTCCATCCAGCTGTCCCTTCCACCTCCTGGACCTCTGCGAAAACGGGCCAGGATACTGCAGTTGAGACTCATGCTGCAGGTGACTCTGGGGGTGATGGTGAGGATGACTCAGGCGTCATTCATTCCACTCAACCTCTCACTGAGGGCACTGGAAGTCACACTATCGGACTCCCTGAGGGCTCTGTAGCTGTTGATACCGTCTCTCTTTCATCAAACGCACCTAGCTTAGCCGATGGTGTATCTGCTATTGGCACTGATGCCAATCTTCCCGGCGAGACATCTGGCTCTGGAGGCAACACCCAAACTGCTGTCGATGGAGTTGCTTCCGAAGAGGGAACAACTGGCACTGTCTCTGACCACACCGAAGTTAGTGAGCAGACTTCAGCCACTACCGACCAGACCCAGGATGACGGTTCCAACGAGACCACTGCCCTAGACTTGGACAATACCTCTGCAGCTGATCCTACCACTGATGTCCAGCCTACCGAGACCGACACCACTACTCAGCCTGCTGCTGACGAC
This sequence comes from Fusarium nurragi, assembly GCA_012977755.1. Taxonomy (NCBI): domain Eukaryota; kingdom Fungi; phylum Ascomycota; class Sordariomycetes; order Hypocreales; family Nectriaceae; genus Fusarium; species Fusarium nurragi. The sequence goes on from JAALXI010000078.1 coordinate 253,034, forward strand.
TCCGATACCGTAGCCGTTAGAGTTTCTTCAAGCAGTGACGGACCCTCTACCGCGATCAGAGTCACTACAACCCACGTTGCTACCATCACCAAAGGAAACAACGAAAATCACTCGACAACCTCAAAGAACGGAGACAGCCCATCAGTCACTGCGAACCCAATTCCAGCCATATCGGCCTCCCGTGGAGACGCACCATTCCCTACCGTTACAGACGCTCCCGTGGACTTTACTCACACAACTGTTAGCGAACATCCTGAGTGGAACACTAATACTTGGATCACCACCACATCAGGTGACTCTTCCGAGTCAACCATCGTTCCTGTCCTCGTCGGCTGTAAGGAATGTGGCGGATCGGGCTCTGGTATTATCTTATGGAATTTCCCCAAAGTACCTGACACTTAGTTCCAGCTTCCAGGCCTACCTAAATTTACTTTCCCCTGTATTCCTCCTGGCTGCAATACCCCTCCCACTGTATCTGAGGGGAATATAGACGGAGAGAATGGAGATAATGATGGTGACGAAGATGACGATGACGATGATGAGCCTTCATCTACCATGTGAAACGATAAGGCCACTGTCACAGACTGCTTTGTTGCTTGTACGACTTACACTGGCCCCGCTGGCGCCACCCTCACACCAGATTGCTCAACAACCTGTACCGCTACCACTGCCACTGGATGCAGCGCCATTGGAATGACTACCACTTCGTCTGCCGCTGTATGTGGTCCTTCGGGACATAGCACATGCAGTACATGCAGCCGCAGGCTGGAACCTGAGACCGACCCTGACGACTTGGAGCGACGCGACCTTGAGCTTCAGACGAGAGAAATGCCGGATGCTATCAAACAGTGTCCCGACTTGACTATCCAGCCCCAGTTCCCAGATTATCCTGGAGGCGAATTAGTCCTGAAAAATGACGCAGATATTGTATCCAGGGGCTCACCCCTTAGAGTTATCAAGAGGTGGTGGCGCACGACTGTAAACGCCCAGTGTTTGCCTGTTCTAAGTGGCAACCTAGACGCGGCTGAATTCAAGGGTAATGAGCCTGGCGATCGGAATGAACGCTCTCGACCTTCAATCGATCATATCTATGAGAAAAGTATGCTGCTTGACTACTTCAACGCAATAATTGATCCAAGGGGTCCGGCTGTCAAGGGCGCTACTACTGGTAGCCCTCGTGGCAAGATCAACTGTCAGGACTTGAAGGCGTATGGTGAAGTCAATAAGAACGGGAAGACGCTTCTGCAGGAGGTCTTCAATACTTTTCCTGGATCCACGTTCAACCGAGAGGATCCTATTATGGTCACGGAGGCGAGATATCTCGAAGACTTCATCGGTATGGACCAGTGGACTAACGGCCGTGCAAAGGTAAGATGAGTCCCATGAAAGCATGTTTCCTGATATTCGTTAATCTAATAGCCATCGCTTAATAGGGAAACGTTGCCTCTCCCACTGAAATCAAGAAACAGGTTAAAACACTTTCTGGACTTAATGTTAAGGCTACGACAAAAGAGATACTCGCGTTCAAGTGGATTAACCAGAAGCTTAACTGGCTCGAGATGACGGCGATTGGCATTGAGATGTTCAGTGCTCCCGAGGCGATCGAGTCCATGATCAGACAGAACACGCGAATCTACGCGAGACTGTAAGTTGATATTCACTTTCCTATCGATGAATCACTCTTTAACTATGGCAAATAGTATGGATATCGATAATGAGGCCAAGGGTTGCATGAATGACCCCGCGGTGAAGAATGGCATCTGGTCATTTGCCGAAGCGTATAAGAACTTCATGCAGACCCGGTTCAATGGACAAGACTCCTGGTCCATCAATAACGAGGTCAACATTGCCAAGACTAAGATCATTGATACGTTGAAGGCGGACTTGGCCGCGGCTGTTAACATCCAAGCCGAGGATGCTGCAATATGGACGGGCGAGATTGCAACCTGGAATGCAAGGCTCAATTATATGAAAGACTCCAGCCGCCAGTGGGCTGTACCAGAGCCAGTCTGGGCTTGGACTTGGGTTGAGAGGCGAGATGGAGATGATTCTGGCCTCTCTTGTAAACGCCCTGTCCCCTCTGACGCCACCACGTCTCAAGAGTCCACTACCTTTGCTACCTCTACTAGGGTCAGCTCTGGGGAGTCTTCTTCTGATGGTGCGACCACGTCTCAAGACGAGACGACTTCCTCATCCGACGAAAAGGGTACTTCCACCATTGAAGCCCCAACCGACTTCCCCGCTCTCACCAACGCTCCCGCGCTCTCCATCTCGACACCTCCCGGCAGTTCGTGTGCCTCGACGGTCACTTACACGCTATGTAATGCCGGTAGCGGCAATCGTGGAGGTGCATGCGTGACCAACTCGCAATGTGCATCCTGGGTCAACACAAAGACTACCAGCACAACACCCTCTCCCAAGCCAACCCTACCATCTCCCGACCCATCCCGGAACGTGAAGCACTGCTACAAGTCCGGTACAGAGGTTGAGCGCGACGTCATGATCGCCATCGCCGAGTCCTTCTGTCGCGATGTGGTTAACAAGAATAAGGACAACGGGTACTACTGGTCTAACGATAAG
>JAALXI010000080.1:0-137872 GCA_012977755.1 Fusarium nurragi
GTTTATAAGGTTATTAGTTAGGATTTAGCCTATAACTAAAGTTAGGCCAGTTATACTAATTAGGTATTATAAAAGGTTAAAATTAAAATTAAAAAAAATCTTTTTTAATTTAATTTTTTTACTATTTAAATAGGTTTAATACCTAATAAATATAGTAATTACTTTAATACTTTTTTTTAACTTAAGGGATAAATAAAAGAATTCTTTTATAATTATTTTAGTAATTTATATTTTAATATACCTAAAAGTGGTTATTAATTATATTATATATCCTATTTAGTAAGAATATTTAGTGGCTACCTCTATACTAAATACTAATATATGTAAATAAAGAACATGCAGTTAACCAGTATAGAACCTGGCTGCCTATCCTACGCTTTCTATACGCGCTGCTCCTCTGGCTCGCTATTATTTCTATACCAACCTTCACAATGGCCTCCGAGTTGCCTATTTCCACGTGCGTGTCATTGCACATCCGACGCCACGTGTGGGACATATGCTAACGTGTACTAGTGTTTATGTTCAGAACCTCCAAGAGCGCGTCAAGCTCGAATCCTTGACGGAAGCCTTGAGAATGATATTCTCGGAGTTTGGTCCTGTGGTTGATGTCGTCGCGAAAAAGAACCTTCGCGCGAAAGGTCAAGCTTTCGTTGTCTTTGATAACCCTGAAAGCGCGCGCGATGCCATTGAAGAGATCGATGGGTTTGAGCTTTTCGAGAAGCCTATGAAGCTTGCGCTGGCACGCACCAGAAGCGACAAGACGGTTGAGCTGAGCGGCAATCAGGAAGAGTTCGAGAACCACAAACGCCATCGGCAGGAAGAAAAGAGTAAGGAGTTTTGATGTATTTATGATTCTGTTGCTAATCTTGTCCCAGATAAACGCAAAGCTTTGGAGACAGCGGAAGAGCAGAGACAGAACAACAAGCGTCCTGGCGCCGCCGTAGACAACAAACCTACGAAGACTACCAAGTCGTCCGGTCTCAAGTCCACCAGCGCCGCAGCATCAGGCGGTGTCCTCGATGAGTTCCTCCCCCCAAACAAGATCTTGTTCGTCCAGAATCTGCCCGAAGACTACGATATCGAGACTTTGACCAGCGTGTTTGGGCGCTTCGATGGTTTTCGGGAAGTCAGACTGGTCCCCGGTCGACGTGGCATTGCCTTTGTGGAGTACGAGGCAGAGCAGGGTGCTATAACAGCAAAAGAGCATACGGCTGGTTTACATTTGGGAGAAAAGCCCATCAAGGTCACGTATCAGCGACAATGAAATATGATGTAGTAGTAGCAAGCACGCCACCGGTTTGTCATAGGATTGTAGGTCCGCTTAGCATGATGGGATGAATCCTAATCTAATTTACGCAACTCGTATCCAGCTTCGCCCCAGTCCAGTGTCCAGTAGCATTTATGATCGATAGCATTCCCCCTCACTTCACAGCTTAGGTAACATACTGGCAGACTAGAAGATAACATCTTCGTCGTCATCTGCACCAAGGACATCTGTAGCTGTTCTGTCATCATCCTTCTGGGATGGTTTCCCGTTTTGCGCAGCGGCTTCTGCTTCACGCCTTGCCTTCATCTCGGCATCTGCTGCGGCCGTGTCACGCTGCTTCTTGTTTGCGACCTATACCGTGTTAGGTGTGTTGGCCTGTGTGATGGGGTGGGTTATGAAAGCATGCCTTCTTCAGTCTGTAAAACTCCTCGCGGTCGAGTTCATCCAACTCGGAATTGATGTACTTGATGGTGTTCTCGGTCCTTGGAATAATGACGTGCTCGATCGCGTTGACTGAGAAAGTATTTAGCACATGACGACCCTTGGCTTCCCGAGAAACTGACCACGTCTGTTCACTACTTTGATGACCTCGTCAAGAATGACAAACGCGGTCTGCAAGCTGGCAAGTTCAACCAGTGCCTCTACAGCTCGGGCATACGTCTCTCGGCATCGCTGCACTTGCTGTCCTCCCTTGCCCAAACCTGTCAAGCCAAAGTCGTTATTGCCTTCGGTTAGATAGCTTTCGAAGGCTGGGAGTAAAACACCTGAGACGTTGTCTTGTTTCGTACGGACACGGAATCGAGCTGACTTGGCAGATTCCTGGACTTGGTAACCAATGTCACCGCCCACGGCGTAAGTAACTTCTGCTAGAGAGAAAGCCGCGATTTGCATCACACGTCCCATTTTTCGCTTCGCTTCGTCGATTCGTCTCGTGATCTCTATGGTATCAGCTATCAGCATGTTGCTCACTACCTCTGATCACATTCGGGGGCTGGGAGGGAATATACACCTCTGAATCGCCTGCATAAAAAGGAGTTAGTCGGCCGCAGCAAGAGGAGCGCACTGGTTCAGGATGATCGCGTACTTTGTGAGAGCTTCGCTCTTCCTCTTCAATAAGCTGTGCCCAGTTTCTGCCCCTTTGAGCTTCGCCTTCATAATACCCAGCGACTGCCGGGTTGGGAAAACGGCTTCGCGATCCTTATTCGTTACCATTAGCATCTCCGCGAATCTAAGATGGAAATGGATTTGACCTACTGCGGCTCCCGACATTTTGACTGACTATACGTGATCGTTCGTGTTGGAATCGTGTTAAATGGACAAATGCTGTGGTGAAGATTGAAAGAGCTTGAGGTTGCGTAAAGGCGCCAACCGGTCATCGCAAGGCTCTCCATACTTCACTGGAACTGGAACCCTGGACCGCCCTGGGCCTGCTGGGCAGCTACAACAATCATAACGTAAGCAGCTAAACCCATGGGTGCCGTACCTACCTAGGGTAAAAGACTCCACTTCCGTCACCTGAGTGGATCCGACCTTCCTTCAACTGGAAGGGCCGTCAATATCCCCGTCCATCTCGGGGCTGGGAAAAATACCACAGTATCGCGTTTCTCTTTCAAGCTAATCAAGCAACATCATCATTCTTCCTTTCGCCAATCAAGACGCATACGACGCCGACAAGACTTGGAAGTTCCTGGTTCTGCGCCCTTGACCACACCCGGCTTACGAGAAGGGGATTTCAGTTTGGGAGAGACGTTCTTTGGGATCTCTAGTTGGTCACGACGATGTTTGGTTCATGTTGATCCTACTCTTCTGCTGTCCTCGCGAAACTCTTTCCAACATCCTCGTCACCCAGGCAGCCAGCCAGGACCACCATGGCCCCTATCATCACGTCTCTGAACGGGGCGCGCAGGCAGCCGCAACTGCATCTCGTGGTAAGTATATAAAGACAACGCGTGCCATGTGGTAAAATACGCTGACAGGAGACCACCAGTCCAACGAAGACTCAATATATGAGCAAGATATTATTCGCGATCCCGGCAGCGTCAAGCCATGGCTGGCCTATATCGAATTCAAGACACGTCACAGCACCATACTTGAGCAAGCATACGTGATGGAGAGGGCTTGCGCCCAGTTGCCTCGATCATACAAATTATGGAAGATGGTAAGATATACCCCTTGCCTGTTGATGTGTCAACATCCGATGTCCAAGTCTTACATTAATCTAGTATCTATCATTTCGAGTCAAGCACGTGGCCAAGATGAACCCGGCCTTATTCGCTGCCGAATATCGCAAAGTTAACGCTCTTTTTGAGAAAGCCCTTAATTTACTCCATAAAATGCCACGAATATGGGAGATGTACCTCAAGTTTCTGTCAAAGCAGCCGATTGTTACTATGACACGACGAACGTTCGACCGAGCTTTAAGAGCCCTTCCGATTACCCAACACAATCGAATCTGGGCAGTTTATCGACCGTTCGCGAACTCTGCTGCTGGGGAAACTGCTGTAAAAATCTGGCGACGCTACATGCAAGTCCATCCCGAGGACGCCGAGGACTTTATCGAACTTCTTGTCGAGACTGGTCTCTATACTGAGGCGGCGCTGAAGTTTATAGATATTCTCAATAATGCCAAGTTTAACAGCAAGCACGGCAAGGGGCATTATGAACTCTGGACTGAAATGGTAGATCTTCTTGTGGAGCACGCAGCTGAAATCGAGACTGGATACGAAACGGGAATCGACGCCGAGCGTATCATCCGAAGTGGCATTACTCGATTTGCTGATCAGAAGGGAAAACTTTGGTCCGGCCTTGCCACCTATTGGATTCGCAGGGGCAGCTTTGAACGGGCGCGCGATGTTTTCGAAGAGGGCATAACAACAGTCATGACAGTCAGGGATTTCACTCTTGTCTTCGAGGCTTATACCGAGTTCGAGGAGTCTATCATCGGGGCTCTTATGGAGGTGGCCTCTTCACGGGCTGAAAAGGGTATCGACGATGAGAACGCAGACTTTGAGCTAGACATCAGAATGATGCGCTTTGAGCAGCTCATGGACAGACGGCCATTCCTCTTGAATGACGTCCTATTACGGCAAAATCCAAACAGCGTGCCGGAATGGGAGAAGAGAGTTGCCCTCTGGGGTGACAATAAGAAGGAAGTAGCTCAAACCTACACAAGTGCGATTGCAGCCATCCAACCAAAACGCGCGGTGGGCGCGTTCCATCAGCTTTGGGCTAATTATGCCAAGTTTTATGAACGAGGTGGTGACCTGAGGAGCGCCCGGGTTATCATGGAGAAGGCTATCAAAGTGCCTTTCAAGTCAGTGGCAGAGCTGGCCGATATGTGGATTGAATGGGCAGAAATGGAACTACGGAATGAGAATTTCGATGACGCCGTCCGGATCATGGCCAAGGCAGTTCAAGCACCGAAGCGATCCACAGTCGACTATTTCGATGAAAGTCTTTCACCACAACAAAGAGTCCACAAAAGCTGGAAGCTTTGGAGCTTCTACGTTGACCTTGTTGAAAGTGTATCCACTCTGGATGAGACCAAAAAGGTATACGAACGGATCTTCGAGCTCCGTATTGCCACGCCTCAAACAGTTGTCAACTACGCCAATCTGCTCGAGGAACACAAATATTACGAAGAGTCGTTCAAAATCTATGAGCGCGGCCTAGATCTCTTTAGTTATCCTGTTGCTTTCGAGCTTTGGAACTTGTATCTTACTAAAGCTGTTGACCGAAAGATCGGTATCGAACGGCTGCGCGATCTATTTGAACAAGCTGTGGAAGATTGCCCCCCGAAGTTTGCCAAAACGATCTATCTCATGTACGGCAACTTGGAAGAAGAACGTGGTTTGGCGCGGCATGCAATGCGAATCTACGAACGGGCTACGCGGGCAGTTGCGGATGAGGATCGAGCCGATATGTTTAACTTTTATATCACTAAGTCCGCTTCCAACTTTGGCTTAACCTCGACCAGGCCAATTTACGAGAGGGCTATTGCTGCTCTTCCTGATGTCGAGGCTAAGGACATGTGCCTCAAGTTTGCCGACATGGAGAAAAGGCTGGGCGAAATTGATCGAGCTCGTGCCATTTATGGCCACGCATCACAATTTTGTGATCCTCGTACAAACCCGGATTTCTGGACGAAGTGGGAGCAGTTCGAGGTACAACACGGCAACGAGGACACATTCAAGGAGATGTTACGAATCAAACGAAGTGTGCAGGCGCAATACAATACCGATGTCAATTTCATCGCATCCCAAGCCCTAGCACGCAGCCAACGTCAACCTGGGGGTGAGGACGATACTGAGGTGACAGATGCAATGGCGGCATTGGAGAGGCAGTCAAGAGCACCGCAAGGATTCGTCGCCGCTAGCACAGGCCCAGTGGGCGGCACGCCCGTCACGACAACTTTTACTTCAAATCCTGATGCCATTGAAATCGATGGCATTGATGAGTGATAGTAACTTTGGGTGGAATCTTTGATTTAGTTTGATCGCATGGTATTACATATACAGCTCGTTTATCCATAGTGAATTATTCCGTATTCCGTTATTTCCACAATCAATCTTCTTCTTACACATTTGAACTATCCGTCATCCGTCTGAACCCCTGATGTTCCCCTTATTCTTGAGTCTATTTGCTGCCCCAATTCTTCTCGGTCATCTTGGACCAGTACTTGTCCTGGTAATTCCTTTCAACATGGCCATCACGGGATCCCGGTGTCGCATAGATGGATCCTTTTCGCTTTTGGAAACGGCTGGGGGGGACCTTGGACGCGTCTATATAGGTCATTAATTCTTTGTTCAGTACACGCGAGAAGCTTGATGTTTAGCACTTACCCCACTCATCGCTCATTCTTCGATCCTGGGCCGCATCGCTTGCTCGGCGATCCTGAGGAGGGGAGCCAACAATAGTTGTTTCATTCAAAGGCTGTGTAGTACCCTCTTGGTTGTTAATGGGTTGTTCCATTGTCAGGGTACTGAGACGTTTAAGGTTGGCTTCAACTAGGTTTCGATAGGCAGGGCTTGGAAGTGAGGGTAAAATAGGTGTACTGTGAGGTTATGTGCTTATTCACTGGTATGTAATTGATGAGAAGGGAAATATCACAGGTTCCGAACAGAATGCCCGACGTTGGTGCGTTTATATACTACTCAGGAAAGTGTCAATGGCATGCCTACCCCGCAAAGCTTGGATGCCTTTGCTCAGTCCACAGCTGACTCTAGGCAGGCTAGGGAAAGTATCAGGTGGACGCTTGCAACGGTATTGGGTTGCTCCTTAGTCTATCTGTACAGATACGGCCAACACGACGTAACGAGGCAGGTGGACGTGGCTTGCACATTGGATCGTCACAGCTCCTTGACGTCAGCGTGATGGTCATAATACAAAGGGTTCTCGGCAAGTGGTTGAGCGACATTGGAGGTGGTTGCCGCCATCCAACATGAAGCGCGACCATGATGACGAGAGAGTGTAAGATCAGCAGCCTCTAGTGGTGATTGAAGGCCATGATCGGAAGGAGTTGCCCGAGGGAGGAAATGGTGGTTCGCAGGCAAACTGGACGTAGGTACCGTGACCATACTACGTAGTGCCTCACTCATTGCCTCAGCCGATTATTGCCAGAACTTCTGTTATCAGAACTGCGAGGCAGGTTATCTGCAGACAGACGACGCATCAACACCTAGTGGTGAGTGGTGACCCTGTGACGAATTCAATTGGGTATCTCCCTGGAGGCACGCACCGTTGATAGCTCGGCTTGGCAAATGTAACAGGGTAAGAAAGATGTATGTAGCCACAGTGGCAAATTGGGGAGGTATGAGCATCTATCTACCGGTACCTTTGTGATGACACGACGGTGAGAAGTAGACAATTCTTGTCGCTGGCGAATTCATTTTTGATATAGACGTTTAACAGAGGCGCATCAGGCAATGCTATAATTCGTCCGTAGAGGTACATTATAGAGATACGGGACTGAACTTTCGAATCAATGGTTAATAACATTACGCGTGTTGGGTTGTCAACTTCCCAAGAGACAGCAGTGACTTATTCGCCTTGCTTGGCAGCCCCAGATCTACGACGTTGATGAGATTCGATAGCTTCCCCAGGTTTAGGCCAAGATATTCTAGCCAATACTAGCTTTACCCAAGCTTGGGCAAAGCTGCTAGTGAGCAGATCGGCAGGATTCAACCGACCTGGTGTACTGCTCTAGCCAGACCTGCTCAAGTAGTCACTACCTTCGACGTAGGAACCAAGAACATAGGAGCAGGGAGCCGCGATATAGGCAAGGTGAATAAGAATTAATTATTGATACCAGTATCCGTACGTCGTCGACCACTGCACCTACCTACGACGATACACTCTGCATTTGAGATCACCAGCTATGATCAATTTGTTCTTTCTAAATTGAAGACCTACTTACCTACTACGGCGTGTGCGCATTTTATGGAGCCAAACCTGAAGCGTTAGTCATAAAGTGGCCCCGACTCACACTGTGCTGGCTTGAAGCCCTCGGCCAATCCAATTGATCCATCGATGCAAACAGAGGCACCATTTTAGATCTTAACAGAAACACCAAGAAACTCTGGTCTCAACTATCGCCATATCTTCAGGAGTGTTCCCGTCAGACAGCAGCCCACCCACCTAAGCAGGTAGCGAAGAAGCAGCGTTTGGTAATTCAGTTCATTTCATTTCATACTGCAACAAATAAGCATCAGGTTAGCTTTTCTTGCTATCATTCTTTCTGTGTCGGTGCAACAGCCCTACTTGCTAAATGCTCAAACTCATACCTGCCCTACTCTATACCTTAGTCCATGATCAAGCACCTGGGTCGCCCGGGATTTGCCATGAAGAGGAACCTTGATTCATTTCTCAAGGAGCGACACTCTCTGACTTCTAATTCGATCGTGCACTCAACTGCGCCATCTCAAGAAGTCCCTCTCACACCCATTCGAATTCCTAAGTCTACTATGGCGACCACCACCATTCAACTCACTCCGAAGGAGCAGCAGCTTCGTCATCTACTTCTTGATGTTGCAAAAGCTATAGATGATGCTAGTCAAGCTCCGGAGCCTATTGTCCTTCGTTGGGCCGGCGGTTGGGTGCGCGACAAGCTACTCAAAATCCAGAGCCATGATATTGACGTTGCAATCAATGCCATGACTGGTGTTCCATTCGCCCAAGCTATGTGCGACTATTGCGAACGGCCAGAGGCCATGGCTAAACACAATATTGGCCCTGCGGATATTGGTAGCTTGCACAATGTTGCCCGCAACCCGGAAAAGTCCAAGCACCTCGAAACCGCCATGGTCAAGATGTTTGGCTTGGATCTCGATTTCGTCAATCTTCGGAAAGAGACGTACACTGAGGACAGCCGCAATCCTCAGATGGAGTTTGGTACGGCCGAGGAAGACGCACGTCGTCGCGATGCGACTGTGAATGCACTCTTTTACAATTTACATGATGACTGTGTTGAGGATTTCACAGGAGGACTGACCGATATGGATGCCAAGATCATCAGAACACCTTTGGAGCCTTTCCAAACCTTTATGGATGACCCTTTGAGGGTTTTGCGGCTTGTCCGGTTCGCTAGTCGTCTACAATTCACAATCGATGCCAACACGCGCAAGTTCATGGCGGACCCGAAGGTCCTAGAGGCACTGCGCGTCAAGATCAGTCGAGAGCGAGTAGGCGTAGAGCTTGAAAAAATGTTGAAAGGCAGTTTTCGAGACCTTCATAATGCGGCATACACTAATGATCGAGTAGGAGCTTATCCATACCAAGCGCTTGAACTCATTGATAACCTCCACCTCTTCCACGCCATCTTCACCGATCCAACTCAGGAGAACCTCCCAGCTCCAGACGTCTCGCGGTGGAGCGTTGCGTACACCTGTCTTGATGAGCTTCTGAAAGATCAAAACTTGACTTCTGTTGCTGGCCGACTCATCACTTCCGGGGATGGCCCCTACTTCGCCTGGAATCTAGCCGCTCTTTCACCCTGGATGATGGTTGAGGAACCCCCAAACCCTCGCAAAAAGCCAAGTGCTCTTCCGCTTGTGGCCACTATCTCACGTGAAGGCTTTAAGGCACCAAACAAATTGTCAGACATCGTTGCTGCTTCCCACCGCCATCGGGAAGAGATTCTGGAGTTGAAAAATGCCGTCTGCAAAGGAGAGCCGTACATCCAGGAGCGCGACCGCTTTGGTATGGCCATCCGGAAATGGGACTTGCCAGCCGGTACTTGGAGACTACAAATTTTGAATGCCTTGTTAGTCGAAGCCCTGGAGACCCTCTCGGAATGGCGTCGTGGCGAATCAGAAAGTAAGACATCTATGCACTGGCATATTCTCACACATATCCGACTAACAAAACTCTAGAACAAGAACGCTTTTTAGCAGGCTGGATCAGCTTCCTCGACCACATGGCCAAGTTGGATGTCTATGAAGTCACGTCACTCAAAGCAATCCTCAATGGTCGACAACTGGCTCAAGCACTGGACACTAAACCTGGTAAATGGACAGGGCAAGCTTTGGAAGTGGTTCTTGCCTGGCAACTCCGTAACCCCGGTGAGATGGACCCAGCAGGCGCGATAGAAGAGGTGCAACAACGAAGGAAAGAGCTAGGCATACCGTAGATGAAGTTCTGGCCTCGATTCTCGATTCTTGGGTGATCTTCCCGACCATCAATTGCAACATAGATGAATGCTCTGGGGAAGCTGTGTCAACTTCCACGCCGGATATGCTGTATGGCGAGGTCTGGCTTAATGTGCTGTTGCCACCAAGCCCATGTACACCGACCTATGGAGGGATCAATAGATGAGGAAACTCAAACCATTCTGCCATTAAACTTCAAATGGAAATCTACAACAAGTAATAATTGGAGACTGCATTAGCCACCTTGGGTACCATGATTAAGGCTCGTGGTTATGTCGTACAGTGAATCCGATATTCTTTGGCACCGTGTCTGAAGCCAAATTCTAGGCATCTGAACACAGGCTTCAATTACTTCTTACCCATCTCAATCACAAAACCTTGACCTCGGAAAAAGGCTTCACATTGCTTTCGCTCATCCGCGGATATGTCAGAGACTGCCTCTGATCCCGCATTTGGCGCGTTGAACGGGCTTCTTAGTCCTTCGAATATTGCGCGACTCCACGAAGTTTCAGGTAAACAAACACCTGGTTCAACATGAACCTCAAATGATAGCATTAATCTGACTCCAATCCAACCCTCCAGACAAGTCGGAGCCCTGCAGCAGCAGAACCTTCGAAGATAAAATATCTTCTTTAGCTGCCTCCAACAATGATGTGCGTGACCTACGAGTTTCTAAATAATTGTGTGCTGAGCTAACATCGGCTCACTTAGGATCTTCTTACAACAACTCTTGCTGTAGTTTCTCATCTGTCGGCGATGGAGCATACGCATACGAAATTAGACCACTCTCGATTGGAAAGCATTGCCAAGATCATATGTGATAAAGCAATAAGGTTAGACGCAGACAAAGGTCCGTTTCAACGTTATGCAACCAGTACCGCTTCCACAGCTGACAACAAGAAGAGAATTCGGAACTAGTCACGGAAGCCGCAATTGCTGGCCTGAGCATTATATCCTCGAGATATTCGCTTGATCTGGGCGAGCAGGATCTTTTGAAGCTCACAGCCGTCACAGATCCCCAAGATTCATGGACAACCGCCGTGGCTGCAACGACGGCCTCGAAATTCTTGACCGACCAACTCGCGACTCAAAAGCTAGCAGACTTCATTGCCTCAACCGTCCTACAAAAGTTTTTGAAGCCACTATTCATAAAATCATCATCGCGGATCACAGCTTCAGGGCGACCTTCCCAGTATGTTACTGCAGACGATCGGCTCCGACCTTTTGCAGAAGCGCAGCCATGGAAAACTCAGGTCCCCTGGGCGGAGACTACAATACAGTGGGCAGTGAACATGTCTACCGTCAGTCCTCCGATCAGCACAAATTTGCTTGTACTAATACTCTTGCCGGCAGACATCACTAATTCAAGATCACTGGCCTCTTTTTATGCCAGTTCTGTTGGCACTTGTTGACCATGAGTCGATCAAGGTCAAGACGAGAGGCTTAAGGATACTCACACTGTTCGTGAGCAAATGCCCAGTTAAAGTGCTGCAGAATACAGGCATCGGACATATATTTGCAGATGTTACATTTCCGCTTCTCCTCTATCTTCCAAGTATTACACCAGAGGAACAATCTACGGCCATCCTCGCTCCAGCTTATGATTTACTCATAAAATTGGCAGAGTCTGCCGGAAGTCCCGAAGCCGCTGAACGTCGTAGGTTATTGGACAAGATTTTGAGGGATGGAATCCTGGCTGGCTACTCCCATGCATCTCATAACACCCGCATAGTACAAATTCTGATGCAGCAGACTACAGCGATAGTCAATTGTTTGGGTATCTACACGATTAAACACCTCACAGTACGTCGCTACTTATTCCTGGAAATGTGCTGATCGTCCTCTAACCCATCCATGCTAGCCGCTTCTCTCAATGATCTCATCAATCATGACCGATCCTTTCGCAGTCTCATATCCTCCAACCTCTGCAGTAGCGACACAGGCACTTGGCGCCATTATTGTCAATACGTGGCCTCGAATCCAAGAGAGCGAGCACATAGAGAACATTATCAGGATCATATCGTTGTGCTGGTTAAGTGTCTCTGAGGAGATCGAGCACAACGTAGCTGAGGTCCAAGGGGATGGTATTAAAACTTTGTCATGGCAACTGACACATACAGCCAAAATTCTAGAAGCCCTTTGGGTTCAGAATGCTTCGAGACGTCCGAAAAGGCTCAGTGAAGTCTTAGAGCGAGAGCCAAGGCTGGCGAAGCTTTTCCTTCTGGCTTGACTTAGTAGGAGGAGCGCGCGTTGTCGAAGTTTAGTCCAGGGGTTGCTGTTTGAAGAAGGATTTGCCACGCAGCCATTTCCTATAGGCTTTGTATCGTTTCTTAGGGCCATCCTCTTCAGTTACTGTTAAAGGGTTTTCCCCCACCTTGAGTAATTCGGCATAGACATCAATCTCTTCTTCGGTTCCCTTGACAATTAGACCTTCGTCTTGCCAGTCACCACTCACATACTCCTGATATTCGGATGCGTCCACATCGACAGGCGTGTCACTCGAAATGACGAGAGGGAGGTTCTGAGGGTGTCTGATGTATCGCTCGTAATCTTCAGATTCTTGCTCGGCGACGGATGGGTTCAGGGAGTCATGAACAGCTTTAGTGAATGTCCACTGTGCAGCTTTAGACTTCTCCAGTGCTGTTGGTTTCGCCTTGGGGCTATGTTCAGACATTTGCAATGGTTGATCCGTGTCCAGTCGCTGAGAATGAATGAGTGCGCTCTTATCTTGAGCAGGCTGTAACCAACGCTGGAGGGATATGCCTTTCGCTGGCGAGCGGCTAGAAGCTGTTTCCGAGGCCTCATTTGCTACTATTGCTACCCCTCGTGCCGAGACTGGCACATTCCCATCTAAGGTGGCCTCTTTCTTGGATTTCTTCTTGTCACTATGATCGACCTCGTTGTCTGTACGGACTCGGAAAGGACTGAGGTCGTAGCGGCCATCTTGCGTCGATTTAAGAGGAATGTATTTAATAGTCGAATTCATCTTGTAGGCAAACATTTTGGGAAAGGAAGAGAGAGTCGAGGGCCTATAATACTCAAGCCAATAATCATCAAAAAACTCAACGGGATGGGCGCGGGCAATATCTCTGCTAGGTACGTATGGCGGTACAGTTCGTTTCTGCAAGTGAGCTGGAACATACCAATTGATGTAGTCGTGTTTCAGCCGGACGGACCAATCTCGTGGATCGGCATGATGAAGGTAATAGTCGGTGGCCAAATCCCATAGCATGGGTTGACCTTGGGTGAATATGTAATTGCCGAGGAAGAGATTGTAGGCCTCCTGGCGCTGGCTGTCAAGAAAAGAATTATTGTAGTACCGCTTGAAGCTCTCGATCATGTCTCTTGAATGGCTGGTCCACTGGTTGATCTTGCGATATGTCTCCATAGTGTTCACTAACTGCGAGCCACCGTACTGAACGGCGATGGTATCACCATGATCATGCCACATGTGAGTGAATAAGTTGACCGCGTCTGTGTCGTAATCGACCGAGGTATTCTCCAAGATACCAAGCGCATGGAGCTGATGGCCTAGTGCTCTCTTGCCAATGACGAACTGTGCTGCGTTGGTACGGTCCAAGCAATCGATGCAGTTAGTCCTGGCCACTCCATTCTGCGCCGTCATGGGACTTGTCAGGCCATCTCCGTTCTGGAAAAACCCTGTAGTGTCAAGTACTGACTCTGCTATTAGTTCAAGGTTTCCAATAACATCCCCGCCGCGCACTTTTGACGCGCGACTCATATCCCAAGCTTTATGGATAATCTTTTTGTCCTTGGGCAAAAATTGGTTGAGATAGTTGATGGCATGCGTATACTCCTCCAATAACTTGGATTCACGAGGGGTTCGTTCCTTAGACTTGATCAAGTTCACAACATAGATGGGTGCGCCGTATCGTTCGAACAGATTATCAAAGTGCAAGGCCGCTGCCCCGTAGAAGGGATCAACCAAGTTAAGCTCGATCGGGGGCTTGGGTGTTACGCCAGTGCTATCCTGAGTCCAGTAAAGTGGAATGCTTCCTCTGTGTTGGACGTAAGATGTATACTGTGGGCTACAGTACAGCTGAGGACCAGGCGCATGAAATGACGTCGTGAGGGACTCGGCCACGATTTGTTCTGTCTCCACGTCATTAGCAACATAGCCCTGGTAACTGTCAGTGGGTGAGCCTCCGTAATATGTCAGCATTAATGAGAAATCAGAGCCACGTACAAGGTCGTTGGCTCCGCGCTTCAAAAACCGAGCTCCAGCAAAGTAGCGTGACCGCCTTGCGATGACGGTGATGTGCGCAGTTCGTCCATAAATTGAGAGAGCTATTGGCTGTTAGAACAGATGCCGCGCTTTTAAGACTTCACTGTCCACCCGAGACTCTTACCTGCTTGATCGATATATCCATGAATAATTGGTCGACACCAGTCGTACGGATCCCGCAGAGCAGTAACCGCGGGCTGGAGCAAGTAGTCGTTCCAGACAAACATGGAGTTGAAGTTCTCATCGTCTGGTGGAAGCATACCCTTGGCTAAAGCGTCGCGCTCTCGTATGACATTATGCTGTAAAGTGCGCGTAACATCATAAGAATAGCTGTAGTAAAAAGAGCGAGTTAAGTCAAGATTGTTCAAGATGCCGAGGAATCGTTGTTCCTCCGTGTTGCGGGTGTCTGGTTTGAACTTGGGGGGTGTAAGAGGGACAAGTTCAGTCCCTTCAATCTGGTATATATAATGCCCCCCAATCATAGCAACGGTACTCTTCTTGGTGATGAGGAGCATATAATATGGTCCAGTGAACTTGATGAAGCCGAGCAAGCCCCAGGTAGTGCAACGAAGCTTGATGCCACCCGTACCTCGGTTGCCGTCGTCTATGGTATCTAACAGTTGGTTCATCTCCTTGAGGCTGTAAACAATCTTGTCGTCGGTCACATTGAGCTCAGCGCCCTCGGTGGTTCGGTCAATCTTGAGGATCCTGTACCGCTTCTCGCTAACATCGACACCGACAATGTAATATCGACTAGCCGTCTCGTACAGACTGAACTTGTGCATCTTGTAAATCAGTCTATCTGTTACACGGTCGTCGAAGGTATCTGGGAACGCTCGTGTAGATGGGTCGGGGCTCGTTGTTCGCACAAAGGGTTTCGCTACTGCTGGCTCATCGTCATTGTCGTCCTCTCCAATAGCGGGACCGCCAGGGGCATCAGACGACAAGGGGCTTCCAGCGCCATTGTTCTGTAGTAGAGGAAATACAGGCGCATCGCCGTTCGAGTCGTTGGTGGATGGTAAGTCGTCAATGTCGAGTCCTGGGCTAAGCGCGTCTGGAACACCATACTCAGACATTCTGATTCTGGCAAGCGCGTGGCATATCCACGGCCGAGGCTGGATCGGGAAGTTGCTCAAGAAACTCTTTGTACATGTAAAAGGAAATGCTCGCGTCGAGTCTAGCAGGTGGTGATTTTACTGCTGTAGGGATACCGCTTCAAACCCTATTGTGGGGGAAGGGAGTTTGTAATATGTATGGTAGGCGGATTTCAGAGTTTAGGACCGATCGTCGGCATTTCCTCAGAGTCCCTGATCGTCGTGCAGCCTACAGGCAAACTCCACATGTCAGATGACGTCGTTAGCGTAACACCAGTCACATACAAGCATGGACACGATGCGATAACTACCGGTAGTCCAGACGTCGTAGGCCACTGTTTCAAGGAATCTTCACAGCTCGTTTAAAAGTTGATATAGGCAAGCATTTTGTGATCTACTAATCTTTAGAGAGCGATAGAGGCGTTCTTATAGGCCTTTTGCAAAGAGACCCTCTGTCGAGTAAACATTTAAACGCATACCTAGTAAATCCCAAAATAGACGCCTGTGTGCAGACATATTGTTGATATGGTCGCGGTGGTGGACCGTCTTTTCCCTCATCTTCTTCCAGTCGATGGCAATATCTACTCGTCACCAGTATTCTCTTCCGTGACTGACTCTTCAGCTCCCTGGTTTTCTATACTCTCAGTCGTCTTTCCGTCGGTCTGTCCATCTGTCACCTGAGGTTGCACTAGCATATTGACGGTCTGGTCCGGCGTCATACTCTCGCTCGGCGGCTCATCTAGTGCAAGTTCACCACGGAGCTCGGGCAAGAATCGGTCTATACGCTTCCAAGTTTCGGACCATAGTTCCTTCTTTGAAGGGTCCTTGTGCGGTGAAACAAGATATCCACTGCTGGCCATAAATAACAGCACATTCTTAAGATTCTCACGAACGGCCTCCTCCTGGAATTTGTTAGTACCTGAATCACCAATACTGCAGGGCGGGTTAACTCACCAAGCTATCGCCTTGGCCACTGTTCATAAGACGATCCATGATGTCGATGATCTTGATCCAGAGATCCAGCATACCGTCCCACTCAGATAGCAGCACCATGTACTGAAGGAATACCTTGCAAAGGAGCGATGCAGACTGCACTCTCATTTCACTCATACCATCTCGGTCGGACAAGAACACTTCTGGCTTGAGGAGCTGAATGATCAAGGGGAAGAGAACCTTGCCAAAGATGGCAGTCCACTCCTTAGGGTCACTGCAGGTCAACTCTGGTGACAGGAGTGATCTTTGGAGGGCAGAGAAGGCAAGCTGACGCACTTCCCTGCAAGGGTTTGCGCATTGCTTCGTTAGAGCCTGGAAAATGGGTAACCAGTATGCAGACCAAGCTATGAGTTGGTCAATATGGTAAGTTGATGATACTGTTCACAGGAATAACAAACCTTCGCTACTTTCAAGCTGAGACTGCTGCATGAGATGGGGAATCCGATCCGTCATGTTATAGAGCATGTCGACTGCCTTGGATCCTCTGCTAACGGCTTCCGCATTCCTATGGGAATTTATTAGTAGATTATCAACAGGCTGGGCACTTGTTCAAGCATACTGTTTCTTATCTTGCTTAGGGGGGTTGTGCCTTTGGGCCCGGGGGCTTCGGGCTTGCATGCTGGGTTGTCGAGGGTTAGCAGCAGAAGCAAAGTCGTTGAGGAGTGAGATTGCAGCCTCGTAATTATCAGCCATAATGGCTGGGGGGGTTCCAGTGGATCCCTTTTCTAAGATCTCAAAAACCAATGCCGCTGCTTCGGGGCGTTGGGCCAAGGTACGCAGTATAGCCCAGAAATCGGGAGATGTCATCATTTCGCGTCTCAAGGGGCCAGACTCTTCGATGCAAAGCGAAAGACCTTGTAGCACCAGATCCGAATTCTTGCCCAGTGCTTCTTGTGGCAGAGTTGAGATGGTGTGAAGCAGGAAGGGGACATTGACAAAATCATGATCCTTGATAACATCAGCGTTGTGCCTCACTGCATTTTTGGAAGAACCTACGTAGCTGATATTGAGCAATTTCAGAGCATAAAACGATGCTCGTGAAACGGTAATGACGTGGTATCGTGCTGGATCACGGAGAACACCTTGGAGGGTATCGAAGACTACCTTGCCCATGCTCTCGACAGAGTCCGCATCTCGAGACGCCAAGAGTGTACAGAATTCCAAGATATATGCTACACTTGGGTCATACACCATGTGTCCCGGTGGTAGAACGTGACCATTTGCTGGTGACGCGGGCATACTCTCATGTTTGACGCTAATTACAGTCGTGTTTGAGTCTTCTGGAAGTTGATCCACGAGTGTTTCGACGATCACCTTCGCTACAGATGGTTTCAGGTTTCTTTCAAAAAAGATTAGTCCTTCGCTCTTTAGACAACACAAAACATAACTTACGCAATGTTCTCAAAGACAGCACTCATATTGCACGATTTGATGCAATCAATAGTGCAGAGTGTGCTTTCCAGTTCCTCGTCTGACGGTTCAGGTGGATCGTCAGCAGCGTAGCTCGAGATGTATGATGTGAACGCTGAGAAGAAGCCAGTATCTGCATTTCGTGCTACACGATCAATAACCTGTGATGGCGTTTGCAGGGGGATAGGGGATAGTGGTAAGCTTGGCAAGTTGCTCGGAGAGAACGGTGCAATAAGCGAGTTAGTGAATAGATTGAGCCATACGCGAATCATCTATTTTTGTGAGCAAGAAGTTGAACGACAGGGCACGGGTACTCACATATTTCCAACTCCTATGGATCAATTCTTCACTGCCTGTGACAACGCGGAAGAGCACAAGGGTCGCAAGTTGGGCTCTGAGATCCCTACCGAGCTTAACGGCGAGCTCACTGACCATGACGCTACCATCCCCAACCTGAACCTCAGTGTTCAAGGAAGTGTTGAATTGTGAGTCGGCAGCCAATGTCGACATATGACTTAAACAGTACACAATTTGATCGAGGGCCTCCGTGTTCTGATACTTTGTGGCGATGCGAGCGCATTCGTCAAAGCCAGTGACAATTCGAGCAAATACAGCGTCATCGGTGGCGGACATGAATACATACGACAATGTGGAAACTATGGGCTTCCACGTTGTCGCAAACATGTCGGCGTCATAAATGTTCGTGTTGCAGATAACAAGATTACCCGCCGATTCAGTCTTCAGAAGTAGTTCTCTCCAGGCATAGTCGAAGGCATGCTTGTTATCATGTTCGTCGGGGAGGATGATTTCGTTGGACTTGATCGACTCGTAGATGGTCTGCAGGTACTCTGGCGCAAAGTTTTGGCCATTGTTTGTCCCCCGGAGATTCTTTGCGAAATCTTCCAGTGTCATGCGTTTCTTGGCATCTAGGTTGGGGTTATGCTGGTCAGTGTTCAACAAGATGATGGCATACGTCAAGATATACACCGCGTCTTTGTCTGCGACTTCACCGCTGGTATCGTGGGAGCAGAACTTCTCGCAGAAGGCTTCCACAATCGTGGCGATCAGGGGCGCCTCTCCAGGTAACCGGAATGACTCCAGAAACTGCCTCAAAGCCTCATCGACTCGCTTTCCATAAAAGTCAAAAAGATTTAAGAAGGCCTCAAGAATTGCTTCGTTGCCTCTCTTAGAGAGAAAGTCGCCAAGGACCTTCTTATTCACACGTGAGGTCCCTTTGAGAAACTTGGCAACCGCCACAGGGTCCGTTGAATCCTTAATGATGCCCTGTGCTTCTAGGTATCCCAGGCCTGCCTTTGGCTTTTCGTTGAACTTGCTTGCTCCGGTGATGATTATCTTCTTCCTTCGTCGTTGCTCTCTCAAGATCGCTGGGTCAGGGAAGCTTTCATAAACCGTATCGTCTTCAAGACGTTCGGCAATGAACTGAATATATCGAAGCAAGGCATCAAGGCAGAGGGGGGGTACGCTTGTAGTACTCCAGGTCGCGGAATCGGGGAGGGCATTCCTGGAAAGAAGACCAATCATGTCTTCACAAAGATCAGCCCGATCAACATCACAATCGTAGTTAATGAAGAGCTCCGCCATAAAAGTTGGCATCCGCGACAAGACTCCGACGCTTTCCACCATAGCCTGGCGGGCATCAGGTTTCCGAGAGCCGCCCTCGAGGCCAAGCTTTTGACGGTCTTTGACTGGGACTGGGGTCGATCGTCCGCTGCTGGGCTGCGACGATTGTGACGGTTTCACAAGCTTGGGTGTTTGTGGGATACCAGCATAGAGGGATGGGTCAATACCAGGCTCACGGGGAATCTCAACCTTCGGGTGCAGACAAGCGACCAAATAAGAGAGGAACAGCTCTTGTTGAAGTTTCAGTACTCCACGGCAGGTTGCCAACAGTGTACCGGCAACAACAAGCGATTCTTCCAAAATAGCCATATTGTCTGATCTCACCAACTGAAACAGATAGCAACACAAACGGTCCTCTGCAATGCCCGCCAAGGCCGGGTGACGAGAGATGAAAGGCCCAGCCACCTCGAGGGCAACATGAATGATTCGCAACGCCATGACCCTCATTGTATCTGTATGCTGTCGAGCCTGGGGATCCAAGAAGTTCACCAAGACACGGAACAGTTCGCGAACCGAAGGTAGAGAATAAGGTTTGAGGTCCATAGACTCCGTCTCCTCGGTTGAATCGCTTCCATTAGCCAGAGCCGTGTCGGAGGTGGATACAGTGTCTCTGCTGCTGCGTTCAGGGTCTGGGGTGGCAGTCTCGGGGACACTCAGGTTCATGGATTCGGCAGAAAGCCCTCCCGCTTCAGGGACAGGGTTTTCCATCCTGACGCTATCCAGATCATCTTCAACCCGTTGGTCCAGAGCATCGGCGTCGTCGCCAGCCTCAACCTCTAGGTGTTTGACATCTTCAAATATAATTTGGCACATTCGCACCAGAGAGGCTTCGGCAGTACGGCGCAAAACAGGAGAGAAGCGCGGCTGTGAGCATATAGCCAGGCCACGGCCCATCATGTCGCAAACACTATCGTCGCTCAAAATATCCCCACCAGGCCCAGACATCATATCCTCCATAAGATTAAGAATCATGAGAAGGACAACCTCGACTTGTCCCGAATCACTAATATCGAATTGACAATGTGTGACGGCAGCTGAAAGGGATTGCATAGCCAGTGCAAAGCGTGGCGACTCAGGGCATATGAAACCGTATGCTAGGAATTTTCTCAATGCGCCGAGAGCAAGAATAGTGATCGGAGCGGCGGTGCCCTTGGTCTGAATAACATGGAGGAAAGGCGCTAGGATCGCAGGAGCATCGAACGACCGGATATCTAGAAGCAAAAGAATTAGCCATCGCTAACGATAGAGAAAGGAGGATGAAAGCCTGGTTGTTGCTCCATACCTTTAATACCTGCAAGCTCATGTCTCAATTTTCCAAAACCAGCAATCATGGGGTTATCCTGCATGCTCTTTCCTCTCTGTCCGCGTAGCCCCCAGCGGTTGGTAAGACCATCGTGGGAACCATCACCGCTGATGCTCGCCGCGGGGCTTTTGCTGCGCCCGCGAGGTGATGGGTTAGGAGGTCCTAATTGTACTGGATTGGGACTTCCACCAAGAATCGCCGAGACGGACGAGTGTGGGGAGCGCGCATGCTTCTGAATAGCGGAAGTTATAGAGATGCATTCCGAAATGACCAGCGACACGGGGTCAACTGCGACAGAAATAGGTCGGCTTCGATATTGCATCCGTGCAGGGAGCGCGCGATTCTCGAAACTCGAAACCCCAGACGGCCTAGGACTCTCCATCTTCAAAGCTTGTTGTTCATCGCGACTCATGGTATTAAAAGCTGGGAATCGTTACTGGTATTTGCGACCTGACGGTTCGGGGGTGAATAAGGAGGGTCCAGAGGGTCGTGCAGGCGATGCTCTGATCACTGGTCGAGTGGAACAAAAGATTAAACAAAAGAAAAAACAAAAGTTTCCCAGAAGTAGGGCCACGTTTCGGAAGAAAGATTTCAAGAACCTCAGTCGTAGTCTGGTTTGCCTGGGCGAGTTTTGAGGTTGGTTGATGGAAGACAAAGTCGCTACGTAGCGTGCGGCTAGCTAAGGTAAGGTACCTTGCCTTACCAACCAACGTCCCGTAGGCGCTGCCCTCCAGGTGTCGTCCAATACCTCCGCTGATTGGCCAGCTGTCAACGTCTGTTCATAACCCCTTGAATGAATGAATGAATTGTAGATATCCATCATCAATATAAAATGTTGGTATCTACATAAAAAGTTTCATAAATTATTATAATTTCGAGTGTTTTATATTGTTTTATAGGCTTTAAACGAAAAGGTATCCAAGTCGTCCAAAAATCCTCTATAATCCCAACGATGATGACCTTTCCATGCAGGTTTGAACTCAATGGATCAAATACAATGTAGGGTGCGCAAGACAACTGAGAATTATTATTTCCTTTGTCCCTCTCTTGCTTACACCTAGTCACCTGCTCACAAAGAACAGAGAGCATATACCAATTCGACCTCAGTTGAGCTGCCATCCCATTTCTTGCCTGGACATCTTATCAAGATAAGACAATATCCATGTCATTGTGATAAAAAGGGGTACATTAACTCCGGCCAGAGTCTAGGGTTATCTCAGAGACTGGTCCGTATCACGAAAGCCATAGACATAGGCACTTGGAACGTAGAAGTATTTCTCTTTTCGACCTTGATAGTCAGTGATCTTTTCCCAACCAAACGCCAACCAAATACAGTGGAGGCTCCCATTAACTACATTTTCAAAATGTTGGCAGTTACCTGCCCTTTGAGGCGGTCTCCAGGTGACGACTCCAATAACACATCCATTCTAATGTACGGCCAAGAAACTTATAATGCGGGCAAGAGAACTTAACAACACACAACACGCAATTAGTGGCCCGGGAACTCCTTCAAGCAGCCACATTGCCGACCTTCTGAGCGGCCCCCTGCTTAGGCGCGACTTGCGCAGCTCCATCGGCTGGTTTGTCTTCCTCCTTAGCTGCTTTGCCTTCTTGTCTCGCTGCGTTACCCTCCTGTTTGACCACTTGTGGTTTGTTTTCTCCTTGTGCTGCATTTCCGGAACCGCCCTTGACTTGATCCCCAGGCCCAGGCTGTCCATTGTGGGGTTGAGCCAAAGCATCCCGACTAGGCGCTTTGGGTGTGTCTTTGACAGGCTTCGGTTGAGCTGCCAAATTTTGCATCTCTTGCTTGTCCTTCTCCCACTCATTCCTGGTATCACTATACTCTTCTTTAATCTTCTGCTGGTTCTTCTTCTTGTCTTCTTCTTGCTTCTCCCTGGCAAGCCGTTCACGCTCCATCTCCTACATTCGAAATCAGCATACAAGGGTTAATGGTGTTGAAGAAGGGCTCACTCACCTCCATGTGGCGGATATCGTCCACACTGGGCTCATACAAATGCCAGATGGTATAATGCGGTAGGCCAATAACCGAGTACCCCATTCTTTTGGACATCTGTCGAGTCGCGTCAACAATAGCTAAAGAGAATATCGAACGGGGGAATATCTTACCTTACCGAAGCCTTCCGTCTCTGCGTGCTTTTCGAAACTGAAAGCTGGAAAGTGAACACCAGACCGGAAGACCTTGGCTTTTGCCAGGATACTCACGCCTCCGACGCCATCAATTTCCATTTCCATATCAGGGTCCCCAAAAGGATCGCGGAGGTAAGCCAGATGAGGTCGCCACGTAGCATACTCAGCATAGCCCTCGACGATGACAGCATCCTCATCAAGAGTGTCGGCAAGAGCTAGAGCCGTTTCCGACTCCTGCCATGAGTTCAAGTCATAAGGCTGCTCGCCGCCTAGCCAGTCGGGTAACGGTCGCCAGACATCTAACGTTAAGTCAGCGGACGGGGTTTTAGCTTCAAATCACATCGGTCGAAACCTACTGGGAACAATAACATCCTTGTTATGGCGCATAAGATCCTCCAAAATGGTAAAAGGGGCCGTTTCCACATCGACATCACGCCAGTAAACCCATGAATGATACGGTCGCAGAGCTGCGCTTAGAAGCCAATTGCGAGCCTGCGCCATCAGCTTTCGTCGGCTGGCTTGAGCCGCGAATCCGTGACGGCTTTCAACATCCTGGTTAACTTTTTGACCAAAGTCCTTCTCGATGATAGAGATCTCGCCATAGGGCTGCTTAGGGTCCTCGTCCGCTTGAATAGCTTCCAAACTGTCAGAGAGAACTTTAAGAGTGTTGTCTTTTGAGTCCGAGACAAGGAAAGCGAGATCGATCAGGTGGTGAGGATATGTCAAGTTGCGCATATGAGAAAAGAACATCCCTAAGTGAGCTTCAGCATCGCGAAGCGGCACACATAGGAGAATCCGTTCTTCGCGTTCCCACCCACGATCAGTACCCTGCACGGTGGTCAAATCGTAGTATCGAACCGTCTCAAGCTCCGGAGCACCGCCAGCGGAAAGGAGTCCAAAGGAAACCAATGAAGCCGCGGAGCTAGAAGGCCATAACCATAGGCTAAAAACGAATAGTATCGCGGCGAAAATGCCTAGGCGAACTAGGAGCTTATTGCGACGTCGTTGGGCGGGAGTCAAAGTTCGTGGCTGGAATCTAGTAGAGATGCAGCGTCAGCACAATCATGAACATTTGCGACATCGGTCTTCCGTGTACGGATCTTGGTTCAAATAGGTACAGGACAAGGTCTTACTTGTGCGGAGAGATGTCAAATGTATTCCCGCGTGGGTAGCCATTCGAAAAGGCGCCAGCGTGGTGCCGGGGCATCATCTTCGAATTGGAGCCTGGCAAGTCATAGGAGGGCATTGGCAGCTTTTGCGCGGAGACGCTCCGCTGCGTTGTCTGGGTATTATCGATGCCAAGCGCGGATTCGAAATACAATGGTGAGCAACAGGCTGGCTGAAGGGGTGGGAGTGTTGAAAGCTAGCGGAGAGATTGCGGCTCGAGGGTTGATAGGGGATATGAGGGTAAATCCAGGGTCCAAGTAGATGATGTTGGCTTTGACGTCGCTGTAAGGCGCACAGTGGTTATCGTCTCTGCCTGTTTCAACAAGAGCCGTCGATTGATTTCGGTTTTTCGTTTATCGTAGTTCGTCGTGGAAGTGATGTGTTGCGCAAGGGCAAGGTGGCTCCAACGCCGACCAAGTTAACTTGGGGAATGGGATACGAAGTCTTCGTGCCAGAGCGAGACGAGCGCTGAAATGCATGTGTTCAGTTGCTCTTTAGCTCAGAGAAGGGGTCGAGTATCGTTTTGATTGGTCCCTCGATATTGGCTTGCTCGAGACTGGTCCCTTTCTAGCCTAGAACAGCAATACGATCCACACGATTGGATCCATCTAAAAAAAGGAACTGGTCAGACTGAAGAAATGCGAGCAGTATCTACGTTGTTTTAAGGATGGTACCTCGTGAGTATTGTGTCGGACGCGAACGTAATTTGAGCACAAGAAAATGCAGCAACAGGCACGGTTTATAATACTATGCGAGGGCTCCTCGACTGCAAGAGGAACATCCGGTCTCAAATGGTTGAGCTCAAGCCTTGAGTAGTCATTCTTATCTACCTGGTTTTCCAAAAAGCCAATAAGTCAACTTCATGATGCCGTGTTATAAAACTCGACATTTACCCATCACATGGAAAACATAAGGCACATAGGACAACACAAGTCACAGCCGCATACAAACAATCAAGGAATTGGAAGACCGAAATTTTCAATTTTATTACTGTCTAGAGCGACGGATTTTTCACAAGCACACCTAACTGACCGTTTTCTCCAACAATTACAATTCGGGGGTAGCAACGTGTATTACACACGAATGAACGAGAAATCTGCCACCGTTAGCCACTATTAAAAGTAAAGCAGGTTGACGAAGATTATACAAGATACAAAGAAGTATGCGGTGGTTCAGACAAGCCGGTATACTCAGTCATCTCGGCCGGCCAGGAATACTGGTAACCCAAAACGAGCCACCAGCAGCCCTAACACTGGAGTCTTCATCACACTCAAAAGAGCAACTCCACAACCAATCATCGACCCTTAAAAAGAGCCTACGGTGCGGGAGGGTGACTTGGCCAAGAAGAAGTCGTTGAATGGATAGAACTTGTGTCATCATGCAATACAACTTCTTTGACCTTGCAACTTCACGATGTACTTACCAAACAGAGTTGCGAAGCAGGCAAATTATGATATCGACGGACGTATTGGTTTGGCCTAAACTTTGATCACTGTCAGCTTTTGTAAAGTCATGCATGATAACAGTAAATATGTAAGAAGATGTGTATCAGAGATCTTGGTTTGGTATAATGGAGTCATCACATTGGTTCAGTAGCAGAACTGAATGAAAAGTTTTCTCATCATCGACATCAGGGAGGGGTATGTGAAGAATAAAAGATTCGACTAACCTTTAGTGATACACCGAATAAATCATAGAGAATATGAAGAAGTAGCAAAAGCGCCGGGTCCTTATAAATTGTCAGCATGATTCCACATACGAATATGGACGTGAAGAGTTTTTTTTTCGGGCAGTGCTCAGATGGTAGTGCATGTTGTTCAATCGCTCAGGTATCGCGGGAACAGTGGTGTGAAGGATCATCATTGCGCGTAAGGAAAAAACGCGACAGCGCGTAACATACCTAGATGAATCGACGTCACCCGAGAGTTTGAGACTAGCATTTCAAACTATACCACAACATGCTTCTTGAGCCGGAAGAAATTCCAGTCAAATTTGCTTGTCGAAGGTATTGGTTGAAGCGCAAGCAGACTCTTGAGGGTGATGAAGAGAAGAGAATTCAGAGCTTTCACAGCAGGTCCACGAAATTATTTGAAGGTCAGATAGATGGGGTTGAGGATGACTAAGCCACTTAGGGCCCCGTTTGATGCATTAGCGAATTTATATCCACCCCAACTAAAATCCATGCTCCTTGGTTGATGAGATGATGAGGGATACTATAGACAAGAAATATTCACGAAATGGCTGATCGACGACGCATTAATGGCCCGGGCGGTGCCACCATTCCCCCTGTTTTTGAAGCAGACGAGGCCGCTGTTTCTAGTCGGACCCGTGCGCCAAACGGTATCAGGGCGCAATGTGAGTTACCTAAACTTATCTCAAGGCAGCTTGAGCATATCCATCACGAGGATGTAGCTAACATTTGTTCAGATTTAAAGACCGGGGTCACCCCATCTGCCTCTGGGTCGGCATACCTAGAAATTGAGTCACAGGATACTTCAGGCAGTAAAGGCATGAAGCTCATATGTACTGTTCATGGGCCTAGATCACTGCCTCGATCAGCACCCTTCTCTCCTCACATGGTCCTCTCCACACATGTCAAATACGCCCCCTTTGCAACACGGCAAAGGAGAGGATACCTGCGTGATGCTAGCGAGCGCGACTTGAGCACGCATCTCGAGGCAGCTCTTCGCGGCGCTCTCATTGCAGATCGATGGCCCAAGAGTGGCGTGGATGTAATCGTCACCATCATTGAAGGAGATCAGGCCCGGCAGGTAGCCGTGGAGCAAGGAAGCGAGGAATGGGATGTGATGAACGTGCTAAGCGGCTGCATCACAGTTGCCGCAGCTGCTCTTGCTGATGCTGGTATCGACTGCGTCGACACGGTTTCTGGAGGGGTGGCCGCACTGGTGCCCGGGCAGGATAATAATGAGCCAACCATGGTACTCGATCCGGTTCCTTCTGAGCACCCACAAATTATTGCAGCTTGCTGTGTGGCATATCTCCCTGCACGAGACGAAATCACAAATCTGTGGATGAAGGGAAGCTTGCCTTCATCTGACGCCAATCTACATCGAAGCCTTGTCGCTCGAGCAGTACATGCAAGCAAGGGAGCAAACCTCGCAGTGTCCACATCCCTCAGCGAATCAGTCCTTGTAGGTTGATTGGGTGAATATGCTTCTTGCTATATAATACTTTTGACATCCGCAGTGTTTCATCAACACCAGCATGAGTTGACGACTCAAAAGGGAGTTAAGTTGCCTCCTTCTGAAACTGTCATTAGCAAGCACGATTATTACTGTATCACGGTGCACACCCTTTTTGTTGTGAATGTTCTCTGGTCGCTATGGATAGTCTCAACTCTAAGGAGTTCAAGGGTCTGGTCGATCTCAAGAAACATTAGCCGTTGATTCATTCAATGATGGCTTGGGAAATATGGGCGAGGACGGAGTTGGTTGGAGCATACGTGCCATCTGACAATAATGCCCAATACTACTACGAGTCATCGTATCACAAAATACATATATCCCAACAAATAACCTGTGATGAGTGATGCAAGGTCTACCTGAGGTCATAGCATAGGAGAATATTCTTGATTGGTGAACTCAATCATTTATTCGTTTTGAACTAAAAGCTCTAAGAGAAGAAGAGCTTGATAAATCTAAGCCTAAACTATGAAAAAGAGAGACTACTTACAATAGTCCCACGGGCGGCGAATGCCTCATAAAAGAGACCACACCAATATTGTCTTGAGTTGCCTTCAGCTGCTTAAGGAGGCTTTATGCATATAGGCAACAGGGGCAAATAGCAAATATCTACGAATATGGATATTGGGGGAATTTAATGAAAGTTGGTCGATGTGTGCGTAGGCAGGTGGTGAGCTATAGTTGTGATGCTGTTATGGACTCTGGTGAATGATCATTGTGTTGTTTGGCTCTTGGGCCTCCTGTTGAATGTTGCGATGCGTGCCTAATTTCTTTTTTGCTGCATTACTAAATCCAGGCTTGAGACACTAATATCACACTGAGGTTCGATAGGCCATAGTCTCTCTTTTACGAGAAGCATATTGTTGCAGAACGCAGCACCTGCCGACCTGTCGGGTAGTTAGATACTACTGTAGGTACATGACGGTAATCCAGCGACACTGTGCCCGCACTCCTGGCTCTCCGTGGACTAGGTACCTACAGAGAAGTGGAGCGCCGTCGGGTTGTAGCGGGTCCTTCCAAGCGCGCTAATGTCCGCAAATCCAGCGCTTGTTCTTAACCTGACAGGTACATCGATGGTGGTTGTGGTTAATCTTGTCATCACCTCCACCTCAGTGTCAACATAATATCTTGCCTCACCACTACTTCAGAGCAACAAACCAAGCTTGGGGACAAGACGCTTCACAATGTCCTCGACGAAGCCCATCAACCCGCTATTCTGATAATACTTTGCGACCAACTCGTTCGATTAGCCTCCTCCATTCCCTCAGCCTTCCTCGTCATCCGAATACCTCGCGTCCGATAATCCTTCCGTAGGCCATGGCCGAAGAATTTGTGCCATCCGCGCCATCACCTCTCACGAGCTTCGCAGCGAGCACAGGCGCGAACACCACCAGCATCCCTGGCTCGTGGTACAATCCTACAGTTTGGAATGTGAATGTAACACACTATGTGCCTATACTAGGGGACTTTGTTTTGGCTGGTCCACGATTCGTTAAGAAGCTCGGATCTTACATTTCTGCTCCCGATCACCTCGAGACGACTTCCAACCCATCTGGCTACATACCAGCAGCTGCCGGTGCCAGCGCCATACTTGCCGAGGCCAACCCGACGTTTCAAAACATAATGGAACCTCTCATTAGTACCGGAGCCCCAGAGACAATCGGTGCTGATGTGGCAACCACTCCTATAGGGCGTGTATCTGTCGATAGCGCCCGTAGCTTAGGTAGTGTCTTTAGCTATGCCACAAGCAAGTGGGCTCTGTGTTGCATTGCTATGGCCGTCATATTGAACCGGACGCATATATTCGCTGCCACTCGACGACGACTACGCCTTCGATGGCCAACAAGACTCTTGTTACGGTTCAGCCCAATTGTCTTGCTGCTAGTACAGGCACGCCAGCTACTTCAGTCTATCCAATGTCAGACTTCTTCCGATTTTTCTGAATTACGATGGGGCAACGCAAGCAAGAGTTCTGACCTCATGTTTGCGCATGGGAATTCCTTTCTCAATTCTCTAAGCTCAGCCATGCTATTCTCGGCGTCAGATGAGCAATCCTGCATTGCCGTTCGGATGATACCCTCGGACGAATCTGGCTCTGCTCGTGATCTGACCGGGTCTTTATCCCTCCTCTGGCCCCTGTTCGGGACTTTTTGCTTAAGCCAATTTCTCGAGACCGTCTCATGTGCTGTGCATGGTCGTCCAGTCGCGCCAGAGACAGGCATGACACTCTTTGAGCAGTCTCTCGCTTTTGCTGAGGCGGATGCTGCTATCAGCAATCAGCTTGGCTGGAATTTGTTCACCAAAACTGGTTCAACAAATGTTCCAAGTTCCGGGCTTGGTAACGCCATAGCTTTGACTCGATCGATGGTCATGAAGAGGGTCAATACATCACCAGAGGTGCTTTTAGTTGCTTTTCTATCTTTGATGACCCATATCACAAGCCACGTTCTGGGTATCTTCAACTTGCAGGCCAAATACCGATTAATTAGTACAGGATTCTGGGGTCTCTGCTTCATGGCTAGCATTGTATGGGCAGCCATCTCTTTCGACCTCGACGATCCATCCTCTCAAAGCCTGCTCAGATTTCCAACAGTTTGCATCATAGGATTCGTGCCACATGTTCTTGTTCTACTCGGCATTGGCATATGTCTATTCATTTATGGGCTAGCTCTGCTGCTCTCGGCCATATCACCACCTTCTACATCTGATATGGCTTCGATGTCATTTCGCCAGCGCCTTGCGCATGCGCACGAGAATATGCAAGCGAATGTATCGCTCTCGTCTATTCGGATTACCCGCGAGATGGACTTCTATACAGCTCTACTACGGACTGGATTTGGCGCCATAACTATGGCTAGCGAAGCTGTTTATCTGAATGAGGATAAAGGCGTCAGTCTAAAGCGACGTACCTGGCTCGAAGAAGAGCGATTCAAGGAGGTCGAGGAATTGCAAAGAAAATTAATTGGTGGCGGCTTGCCAGACTCTCGATACGACCAGGTCGGTGCAATTGGTTTAATTCCTGTGAAGGCGGGGCCGACAATTGCTTCTAACGGATACGCACGCGAACGCGCTGCTCAAAAGATTCCAAAAGGTCGCGGTGAGCGTAACCTTCGTGCAGGGATCGGGGCAGCTGAAAGGAGTTCTCGCTGGCTCATGGCTTTGGAGTTTCTGCTTAGTATCAACAAGCTTATTGCAAGGATTTGTGCCAAGTCCTTGCTATGGTGTCTTGCAACGCTTCGGATTCGATATCAGCCTGCTTGGCTTCTTTGGCTTGCACAGCATCCGAAGAGTATGAACACCCAGAGCAAAAGCTCGAGTCGTAGTCAAGTGCGACCACGAGGAACCCCGTCATATACTGATGGGCGGATACCGAAAGAGGAGTCGGCCGACATAGAAGCCGAGTTCAGGCGCGTGAGCAGTGGCCAAGACGAGGAGGCTTTTGATAGGGATATGTATAAGTATTGGGTGAAAAATGGCTGGTGGGGGTCTACCGATACAAGCGGCGATTTCGAACCACATTCGGATGACGACTTTGATAATACAAGCACGATCTCTCTGTCAACCGCCGGCGATGGAGTCGATGATTACCAGGCATGGGAATCGGATGATGAGAACGACGACGGTCAACGAACGCCCACCCAACGGTCTCCTCAAACAACTCGTGAGAGCACTCCTTTTTACGACACTCCTATGCAGATCTCCGATCTAGCACGTCTTCTTCATCCTACAAATCCTGAAGAGCGCGAGGAGGCCATAACTCTGTCTGCCCATCTTCAAAGTGATGGCATTATGACACGCGCCAAGTACCGGCGAATGGAACAGCTGCAGCGCACTCGAGTCCTCACGACTCCAGGATCTGGCCTCTTACAGTCCAGAACTGACACTATGCAATCAGGGCGTAACAGCAAGTTGGATCCAGACGAAGAAGAGCGTCTTTTGGAACAGCTGCTGCTCTCACGACGGCAAGCTTCCGCATCTGCGGCATATGCGGAGACATCATGGGAAGAAGGAGGATCAGGTTTTGGAAGCGATGGACCACAATGTGTGGTGTGCCAAAGTTCACCAAGGACCATCATCGTCTGGCCTTGTCGCTGTCTGAGCCTATGCGATGATTGCCGTGTCTCTCTTGCTATGAACAACTTTGACAAGTGCGTCTGTTGTCGCCGCGAGGTCATCAGCTTCAGCCGCGTATTTGTCCCGTAAGCTTCTACAGTCGAATGGCTCCATGTTACTGAGAGAGGCAATTCAGCATGGTAATTATAAAGCACTACTGACTAGCCTTTCTATTTTCAGCTTGTTCTGTATGGTCTCATTTTTGGAGTTCGTATCATGAATTTAAGAACGACCAGGGAGTCCACTAGGTCCTTTTCTTAGGATATTTTGCCATAGTATTCATGTTGATATTTTACATAGCAGCCCATTCAATACTGAACGTTCTCATCCTTCCATGATCCATCATCTTGTGAGTCTGTGGCTGCAGTGCTCCAATCAAATAGGCTTTTTTCACGGCTGTGGCGAGACGACCTCCGGCTACGATGTCCAAAACGGGGATCTCTTCGTTCCAGTCATACTGATTTGCCATATAATGAGCGTGGAATCTCAAAGGATCGCCGGGATAAACACTGTACTTGGCACCAAACCGTAGACCAGGGGTCATGTAGTAACCAGATGTAAGTAGGAAGCCGCACAGAGGACCATGTGTTGGGTTAGTGACCTGGTATGTCCGCTCAGCATCTGGAGAAATCAACGGCCCGCTAGAAGTCGGGGTGACACCCAAAGATTTGAGAAGAGAATCCTGTTGACGCGTAGTCATTTCAGTCTGGTCAATTCCGAAAATGGTATCGTCATCTGGAGTGCCAGGAGCACGGCGGCGAGACTTTCCATGCTTTTCTGCCACCTGGGCAGCACGCTTAGCGTTCTTCTCCGCAAGAACCTGGCGGGCTGTGTCCTTCTTTGTTCTGAGAGAATCGAGATACAGCCTCCTTGCTTCATTGTTGGGATTATGGAGAACAGCCTGATGAGCAGCTACGTCGTCTACAAGATAAGCAACCTTTTTCTGCAGCAGTGATTCAGCCTCTTCCGGTCGAAGCTCGATTGGGAGCCCGAGGAAGATATTTTGAGTAGGTTGCTGAGGTGCAGTCCCAGCAAGAGTACCGTTGATATTCTCGTTTCGACGGAGAAAAGCAGCAGCCTCCGAGTCAAATATCAGGTATCGCCCAGCAATCTTAGATATCCGAACTGGGTCCGATGGTGAAGGAGCCATGGTATCTGTAGAGCATTGCGAGTTAGCAGATGCTTCAACTTGAGTTTGCAAACAAAAGTAAAGTGAGAAAGGGACAGTATCATAAGTCGTCTTCGTAATTTATTATGTGTCGTCAGAGAAAATCAGGGGATTGACAGATTAATATGTTTATAATCATTATGTCCATGTTGTGCGAGCAAGGGCGCGAGAAAGAAATTGTTTTTACATACCTTTTGAGCTGTGATGTTGATCAGAAGAAGGAAGAGAGAAAGGTGTCAAGCTCGGAGCTCTTTTGAAGTGATAAAATTTTTTAAGATAAGTGGGACAAGAAAGTCGCGATAAGATAAGAAAGAGGTGGGTGTGTGGGCTCCAGCCTCCCAAATTACCGACTGAATTCAACCTCACAGCCATGTCTGCAGAGGAACCCGGTGGACCGAGCCTTTGAAACTGTTATTCTGCGTTGTCTCAAAAGTCCAGGCTTTCCTTCTTGGGCTCGCTGGGCTTGGCCGGTTTGCTCGGCTCTTCTTCATCACCAATTGGAGGTAGACTGAATGGTGTAATAACCAACCCATTGGAGCTACTCAACTTGAATGAGAGGTTTTCCCGGTTCCAGGTGCCTTCCAGGCCGCCGCCCTTCTCGTGAAACACTGGTAGGCTGTGGGCGCGGAGCAGTCCCTGTCCCTTGTCATCACTACCAGGCTCCCGAATGGCTGGGGCTTGGTGTTGTAGAGGAATCAGCTCGAGAACTCCATCACATAGCAGCTCCATCCACCGCATTAATCCCGCAGAACGCGGGAACAGTGTGATGGGAATTGTCACAAATGCCGTAACCTGAGTTGAGAATTGCCGAAGGAGTGCTCTCAAAGCATGGAGGAATTTGAGAATCTCCTTCGGCTGGCTGGCGGCAGAATTGTAGAGTGTAGGCGAGAGAAGACTGGGCACGATAATCCGATGAACAGTAGAGGGGGGTGAGTTCTTAATCTTGGAGCTCACATCAGTGATAAATTTGTGGAATGGTGTATCTGTTGGAGAAGCCAGAGGGCCCTCTACTGGCGTTGCGTGCAAGTGGCCCTTGATAGCGTTATTCTCAAGACGTTTGGTCAAGTCGAAGCCATGGCAGAAAGTACTAGTCGTTTGTCCAGGGCTTATCGGTGCTTGAGAATCTAGGTCGAGCCTGTCAGAATGTTGTTTCTTGAGGGCTACGGACAAAAGCATCGGAAACATACCTCTGATTGGAACGTTGCGCTGCCCAAGTGTCTCATAACGCCAGGCAATTTTCATCTTGTCGTCTGAGGATGAACTGGACTTGCCGCTCTTCTTCGTCCCGTCTGGGCTGCCGAGACCAGGAAGCTCTCTCCTCCAAGCATCACCAAAACCCAAGAGATGGACTTGGTGTCCTTGCACAAGCCCTTCAGCGGCATAATATCGCAAAAGTACACCCCCAAAATCCGTAGTCCCGGTCTCTTCCACGAGTATAGAAGTCCCCATGGGCATTCCGGCATGACCTGATAGCAGCTGGTCTAGCGATTGTGTACCCGTCGATGTTGTCAATCGTCCATCCAACGGCGATGGTCTTGTTCCAGGCGCAAGAGACTTCTCTTGTCGAGCAGCAGGCGATGGAGACCCAGCAGTTCCGATAACTACATTGCGCTTCCGAAAAGACATGGCGTCTATCTCTGATGTATGAGAGATTCAAGCCGTCTGGTTAATCGAAGATATCACGAAAGCTCCAAGAAGTTGCCGTGAGTGTGTTTGTTTGTGTGTGCCCCACATGGCAGTTGGTATCCAACGTCAAGTCCAACCCAACCCCACCAACTTTTTCCGGGCCGCATCTAAACATTTTCTCTTCCTCGCGACGACCGACGACGACCGCAGCTACATACAAAGCTCGCCCTTCTCTACCGAATAAACCAGTTGTTCTCGGTTTAGCTTTCTGCTTGAGTGCCCAACATGGCCAGCGGCGACGCCACTCTCTTCGAGGAATCTTTCACCGTGACCGAGTATGACCAGTCCAAGTATGACCGCGTCGCCCGAATCTCGTGCACGTCGAGCGATTCTCAGACGGTCATGACGCTTGACATCAACATCGAGCTCTTCCCATGTGCTGTCTCTGACTCTTTGCACGTGGTTTTGTCGACAACGCTCTCTTTGGACGGAAGCAAAGAAGAAGAGAAGGGCTGGCGGGACGTGGGCAAGGGTGGTGATGCGCCAGCGACGATTGCCGATCTCTACGACTACGTGTGCCATGGCAAGATCTACAAGTTCGAAGAGACATACGATGGAAACACCATGTGCGTCTTATGCTTCAATCTCCAAGTTAACAGGTGTGGAGCCAAGATACTGACCGATCTTAAACTACAGCAACGCCTACGTCTCCTTCGGCGGTCTTCTCATGTCGCTCCAAGGCCCTGTCAAGAAACTGACTCCTCTACGCGTCGACAACGTCTATCTACTTATCAAGAAATAATTTGAAGTGCCGGAAAAACTGTTCATTTATCTAGACTTAAGCCTTCCACAGCCGCCACGCGCTTTTGGTTCCCGCTAGCTCTAGGTCATGTCAATGATACCCAACTGAACATCGGCGTATTGCCTTGAAGATGGTGCTTCTGCGTCTCCGAACTCAGCCCGTCAGACTCACAGTGGGCGCCAGTTGCTTTGATGTGGACCCGGGAATGGGATATCGCGGCGCACTCTCCGTTTGATCTGTTCAATCTCGGGCTCGTTTTTGTCAGTGAGAATACCATAGCGAATGAAGAAATCGAGGGTGACGAGGGCACAGTTGGGCTTGAATCGTCCTTTGGCGAGGTCCTCCTTGACTTGCTCAACGTCGCATAGGTCGAATCTCTCAGCTTCGCCGTCCTTGGGTTGCGGGATCACGTCGTTAGAGAGCTCGAGATGGTAGACCCATTGGCACTCGGGGTAAATAAAGCCGCCCTCACCGACTTGCCCCTCGCCTGTGATGTATATGTATGTAGCGTTGCCAACAAACTTGGCACCCTTGCGGACAATGTGTTCGGGAAGACTCGCCTCCTCATCGGCCTCACGTATGACGCATTCAAAGGGGTCCTCCCCAGTCATTAGACCGCCTGCCACAGTGTTATCGAGCATTCCAGGGAAAGTTGACTTGTTCCGAGCACGTGTGGGTACCCAGAGACGAACTCCATGGGGTGCAGTATCGTCCTTGACATAGGCAATCATGTGGACGCCGTAACGCATGGTACCGATCAAACCCATTGCGGCTCGTTCCATGCTGAACAAAAGCTCGCCGGTACGCCCATAGACAGGCCAGAGCTCGTTGCGCCAGCCACGGAGAAGAGGAAAAGTTTCCCTTCCACGCCAGTAGTCGGCGAGTGCTGCAACACGGCGACTACGTTCCTTTTCGGTGGGCTCCTGAAACAGGGCGATGGTTCGCTTCTCGTCGTTGCATTCCATCTTTCCTCTGATGTCTTCGGGCACTTGAAGTAACTCCTTGACCACACGGTCGACGATGTAACCGATCGGGTATGTGCCCTGGCCATCCTCCCATATCAAAGTATAGAGCCCAGCATTCATTGCAGCGAAAGCATCGGAATCTGTCTCCGCATAGGGGAAGCTTGAGATGTGAGCTTTAACTACATTTGTTCGGTCGCGGGATCATACATATCAACCTCATCGATAAGATCGATGTTTGTTTTAGCCATCTTGAAGCTAGATATTGTTTCTGGAACTCTTCTCGGGCTGCGTGGTAATTAGAACCCGTCGATTCGGCATACAATACAAGGAGTTTAGGGTAGGACGCAAACTATTGAAGGCCCTTGGGGTTGCGGGCTTTTAATCAATATTTTGTAAACGATATGAGGGAAGCATTGGTTCTTATCAAAGCACGTACGTGTCAGAGCTGACTTGTAGCTTACCAGGTTTTCTTCTTGCGGTTGATGTTTGTCTTGTCGCCTTGTATCAGGAAATGTTTTGCACAGGTAGAATTCACTCACTCGGAATGTTTCTCACGCCCCACGCTCTCGGTAAAACCAGACTTAACAACTGTAGAACATGGACTACATCTATCTGCGCACAACACATCGAGTAGTCGAAGGCATGACGAAGTATAATTTGCAAGTCGTATACCATACGTAAACACTCCGTCCTATACACAGACTCGTAATGCCTTACCGTTGGAAATGGAAATATCCCAATGTCAATATCTTGGCCCGCTATGGGCCCTACCCTAAAGAACCTGTGAGGTCACTGCCGTTTGGGCTGCAGTTCCATCTCCTTCTAGATTGAACTCGAAGCGCGCACCAATCGTTTCACACCACCGGCGAAACGAGACAAAGAGCTAGCCTACCTAACAAACTTCAACACCGAAAGTCAACCCCTGCTATGTGCAAAGGCTCACCACAGCCACCATCAATAACCAAACATCTACCGCCTCATACTCATCAGCCAATTCCATCATGTCGAGCCCACTTTTTGGCATCGTCCCTGCTGGCCAACCACTGATCACTGAACCTACCTCAACCCCCTCACCAACCTCACTACTCTACGCTCTACCAACCTCAAAGCCTTTCTCCCACATTGTGGTCTTCATGCTGCCAGGTGTCAGTATCCCACCAAACACAGCCGCAGCAATCTACCTCGCCACAGCAGCCGATGTCGCTGCTGCTGCTCAATCAGGCGGTACGCCCAACTTTCGCTTCCTTGGCGGTATTGGCCCGGGCAAAGAGAGCGCCATGTTCAAGGTCAGCGGTGGAGGCGAGGCCAGCGATCTAGTTATTGGAGTATCGGTTGAGCCCGAAGAGTCTGTTGGCCATCGCCTCCAAGAACTCGCTGCCAACAAATCCAGTAACTCAACAGGTGGCCAGCCAAGTACGGTTATTCTGGCGCAACGGATCATTCAAAACGCATTCAATTTTTTATCGAGCTTCAGCGGCACAGCAGGGCCAGGTGGTGTTGAGGTAGTGCCACTGAAGGCTTTTGAGAGATGGTGGCAGAAGTTTGAATCAAGAGTTCGGGCAGATCCCAGTTTCCTCGAGAAGCAATCAGATTAGTTTGGATTGTGTCGGTGTGCATACCCCTTTTGATACCAAATACTAGGCCGCCGTGGTATCTGAAATAAGTAGAGCTGGTTTGGGATGATGTGTAAAGGAAGTTTAGGAGCCACTAGGCTGGGCATTGTGTTTTGAGCGACAGTTAGAAACTAGTAATTGAGTACTTCAACCTAAATGTATGGCCAATACTAACTAGATAGATAGGACTGTCGTTGCAAATCATTCCTAGGAGACCGTGAAACAAAATTTGGAAAAGTAGTGTAATGTAGAAACGAGACTCCAATTTTGCCGCCTTTCTCACGACACTAACAGATCAACATCCTTCACAAAGCCCGCCATATGGGTAATGGTATATGCATTCTTTTGAACGCCGAATCCGGGATGCTCCTTAAATCTTCCTAAGCCATGAGCGCCATGATGTTGATCCCAAAAGATCACACCCAAAAAGTAAAATAAA
This sequence comes from Fusarium nurragi, assembly GCA_012977755.1. Classification (NCBI taxonomy): domain Eukaryota; kingdom Fungi; phylum Ascomycota; class Sordariomycetes; order Hypocreales; family Nectriaceae; genus Fusarium; species Fusarium nurragi. Next base: position 37,844 of record JAALXI010000080.1, read on the forward strand.
TGTTCGCAATGATTCATCTAGACCAAGGCTAATCCGTCGTAAGTTGTTCATTCAATCTTCCTGCAAAGATGACATGAACGGACTCTTGGCACGTGTCGGGCTGCCATTACGACTCTTTCGACCAGCACACAACAGAGAAGGCGATAGACGTTCTCTGCTCTCGGTTCGTACTACTAGTCCAGCACGGTCCATTGCTGAAGGTGGGCGAGTAAGTTCATCTGCCCGACCTGCGGAAATACTTGGCGTTGCTAGTCCCGATGCTCGTCCTTTTCGTGATCCACTACTGCTGCTATCCGAATGATCATTCTCATCCGAATCGATATCGCCCAGCTCAAAGTCGGAGAAGTCACCCTCTTCCATCACTCGCTCATACGCTGGTCCTGAGCTCCGTCCGAAGAGCTTACTGACTAGTGATGAGCCACGTCCTGGTTTCCCTGACCGCTTCCGTCGGGTTACCATGCTGAATATCCTTCTTCTGCGATCGGGTTTGCGAAGAAGATAAGCTATAAGTAGTAGTATGAGAACAAAAGCGACGACCCCACCAGTGGACTTTCCAGGTTTCTTCAGGATGTCCTCCAAGTCATCGTCATCATCGTCGTCCCCTGTGTGAGGAGCGATTGGTGAAGAACCGGCGTGTTCAAAATCTTCTGATGTCCCCTTTTCCACATTACTTCCGAAGCCAACTGGTAGCTCCGAACCTGTAGGAGGAATTTGTCCAGCAGCATAGAGTACCATCTTACCCAAAGTCCAACTTAGTTCGACACCGTCGATTGTGTCCACAGGTTTAAAAGGGTCATCAAATGACTTGTCTCCATCATCCTTAGCTGTGCCGTTAGCTGCTCCGCCCTCAAGTCCAACTCGAGGAATGCCAATCCCATCGTAGAGCATGTTGATAAGCCACGAAGCCTTGAAGCATGCTAGCCGGGTCTCCGCCGCCTTCCGTTCCGGCGACTTCTTTCGCTTATCCAGATCACTCTCAATATCTGACCAATCGCGGCTGCAGAATTCCATGACGTTGTTCTGATATGTTGCCAAATCGTATGCTTTGTGCTTGCCACCAAAAACACCATGTGTTGTGTGCCAGTACTCCGAAACACCGACGAAGTGGTTGACGTCGAAGTCGATACCGGGTACATGCTGACCGTTGACAAGGCATGGCTGATCTTCGCATGGCTTGTCCTTGCCTAGAAGAGGATATGTCACAGTCAAACATTCGTCAAACTTTCCTGTACCGATCAAAACAGTCTTGTCCGACTTTGTTTCGATAAGGTCGCCGTCCAGAGTTGTTCGCAAACCGTTAGGCATACACGGGTCAGGTAGCTCATGTGTAGAGTCGGTATTGTAGTGCTCTTGCAAACGTTCGACATAACGGCTGCGGGCTTGGTTGGCGCCAAATCCGAGCCAGGTCGCAGTAAAGACTTTGTATTCGGAGGGTGTCCCATCGAGGGTTCGCATGCGCACCAGCTTCAAGTCGTCTGCATGTTTTGCGGATTCAGTTGCATTAGGAGCGAAAGCAATTTGAGCAGAGGCACCTCCCATGTCGAGAAAGCCGTATGTATGGTGGTTCTTGCCATGGTCGTGCTCCTCAGGACGATCAAAGCCTCCAAGCATGTAGTTTGCCGCAATCCAGCCGTACAGACCCTCGGTCTCTCCGGATATGACCTGAATGTGGGCATCGCAATCAGGTAAGATGAATTTTGTTGTCGCTTGTAAGTAAGTGCACATTGACTTGAGAAGAGCTGATTGCTGAGGCTTAGGCAGCAGGCGCATACCAGCTGTTGCCATTAGGTAGACGGGTGTCTCGGAGATCTTGTTGTCGGGGACTTCATCTAGGGCGATCTCGATCAACTGCTGTAGATGGTCGGGTCCAATCTGCGTAGGCTTTTCTGCGAAACTTGACACCCCAGGATGGATCTTCTTGTTCTCCTTGAGCTTAATCTTGGGGAGAGACTTGAGCTCGGCGGCAGATGCATCGCTGGAAGCCTTGGCATGGTTCTTCCACTTGTAGACATAGACCCGGGTTCCTGAGGAACCGGCGTCAAGAATAACGCCGTATTGCGCTGTGCAGGACACATTTGTCAGCCAACGGTTTAGCGACTTTAAGACGAATACCGACATGATTTTCCCATTAGGGCAGGCGATTGAGCTTTCGATTCCAATCGCAAGAGAGCGTATAAACAACAGAGCACGAAAGAAGTTATTCAAAGGTTATGGTCTCTTTTTTTCTTCCGTTATGGTAGGGATAAAACTCGATGTGGCGTCTTGCAACGGATATCTCATGTGCCGTTTCGATCGTCAATCGTGATGTTGCGATAACGAGGTGGATCAGGAGTTGAGCGAACTTGGTGGTGTCTTGTTTCAGCTTCAGCGATGGTTTCGTGTAAATGGATAGATATCAACGGGAGGCCAGCCCTGATTGAGGTTGATGATTAGGTTTCGTAGGTAAAGCGAGCGTCGAGCATCATTCGGATGCGTAAGCGAGTGGAAATTGATGGTTTGAAGCTGAAAACAAGTGTCGCAGAAGAGGCAGAGTCTAGTTCTGATGATGATAAGGCCGTAAATCCAAAAGAGGGCTAGCGAGGAACAAGGATCCGACGAAGACACGAGACGGGAAGTGGATTTGGTGTCGGATTGATTGGATTGTTGCGCGCGGCGCGGTAGGACAGATAAGACGATAAGAAGAAGTAAGAGCTGCAGATACAGGGGATGCAAACGAAAAATCAAAACACAAGGAGGGTTCCTTCAATTCTGTTGGCTCTTAGCAGTCTATCTCATGCGGAGTGGCGTTGATAGTGCATACGCGGCCCAGATACGTATTGCTGGTAGGATCGACGGTTACATGTCTCGCTATTGAATCACGTGAATATCACCATTGACAGTTTATTATTAGACCAACCACCATGTGATGCAATACGAACATGACCATACCCACCATGATAGCCTTATTCGAATGAGTTGACTAGCATCTTACAGCAGCTTCCCTGCCTGGATACTAATGACTAGTGAACGAATGTGGCTTCCAGAATTCGACACTACTATTTCCTTTTCCTTTGAACTTTAACAAATGAAACAAGCCACTGAGAAGAAATACTATGACCAGACCTCAAAAACAACTTACCCCTGCTTATCCAAGTTGACCTTACATCCTCCAAAAGATCGCCCCTAACTTGTTTTCCGTTTCAAACCCGGTCCCAGCGTAGCCCAGCCTCGCTGCCTCTTTGTTGCATCCAGAACAAGCCGGTATGAGCGTCGTAGTGCACCCGAAGCTCTGTGCACTGGCTCTCATGCCATTGAATACGTGGCCCTGCATCCACATTATGATCGTTCGAAGTGCTTCGAGCACGTTCAATGAGTGGACGACGATCACTAGGAATTGGACACCAACACTCGAAGGCACAAGCTTGGCAGAAGCAGGCGACTGTAACGCGTTTCGCGTCGCCTACTTCACGCCGTAGATGTGATATGGTCTCTGTCAGCATTTAAATCTGTGCTTGAGCTCCTGAATTTCTTTGTCTTGTTTGACATGGCGTGGGCACTCTACAGGAGAAAGACCACCAGACACGTATCTCATGGTGTTGCAATCTGGCAGTTCTTCCACAGTCCTGTTATTGGGGGTAGTTGACTTGCCCTCGTGGTGTGGTGCCTCCTCTCGTGATTTGCGGCTCAGTGATGTGCTATCATTGCAACTCTGTTCATCGTGGTGATGCTCATGAAGGGTATGAACCGGATGAGACCCTAATGCTTCGTGCTGATATGCAAGTCGACTACGGTGAATTCGTTTCTGAAAAAACGCCTGCTTGTCTTCAGAACATGGTTCGGTATGTAAGAACGCAAGCTGTTGTGATGGCATCATGGGAGCTGATATAACAGGCTGGTCTCGGCTATGGCTGTTCGCCTCTCCAGCGACGTATTGTGCTCGTAAGCCTTCCTCTGTGCCTGCTTCAGCCCTCTTGAACCTCATCCAGCTCCTCGTTTTCTTCATCTGTGCGAAGGACCGTCCAGGCTTACCAGCGGATCTAGCGATCCTTTGTGAAACACTGTCCCCATAGGATGACAGCGAAGGAAATGTTGAGCCCAGTGCCAGCTGGGTTTGTGCTCCGAGTCTTGTGGTATAAATATCCTGCATATTCACCGTTCCTAGCGAATGAATGTGATGTTGATCGATGGTATGGAAAGAGTAACTATGAAATGCTATATACGCGACCCCTCTCATGATTTATACTACATCTTATGGTGAATTTCTGAAATGCGTTACGTATTTCCCTAATACTCATTGTACCTTTGTTCTTAGACCTCTTTGTTCGAACATATCCCTTGTTGACAGTTTACAAAGGACCAGGCCAGATCATTGTCCCATATGCTAAGGGCTGTTGGCTGTTGGAACTTCCCCCCCTTGCTCAGTCACAAAATCTATAATGCTTTTGACCAGTCATTTGAAGAACGGGACATGTGTAAGTAAGCATGCAAATTTTTTACTGCGCTCAATGCGGCTTTCTTTCGGTAGATACTCTCAAAAGTGTCTTGCTGGAACATCTAGCGCTGGTGTATTGTTTGCTTGACTGACTTTGATACCAGATGACAAGCCAACGCCTGCCAAACCGCCGCGGTGATTGTTAAAGCCTGGAGCAAAAGTGTTCACAGACTGCCTCGCTCCACCAAAGTTTGGGACTGATGTTCCTGTCAAAATTGGCAAATTTGTGCCTTGTTGTACTGATGCTCCACCGACGCCTGGTCGGCGGAAGCCACCAACGGGTGTTCCCGAAGTGTTGACTTCTACCTGTCAGTATGCATGCGGAATATATAGCTGAGAAACCTACGATGAGGTGATCCTCCTAGTCGTGGCCAGTGGTTTCCTTCCCTTGTCACATTGGGAAAATTTCGCGGGAGACTGGTATTCATTCCAGAGACATCGACCCGATGGCTGTGGTTGAAAACTGGTGCAGCGTGGCCTTCAATATGGCCTTCAACATGACATTGTGGAGGCAAACTCTCACCGTAGCCATGGTCGAGCTGTGTGGCTTGTATTGTAGAGTCAACGGCGTCAGATGCTGCTCTCTGAATATGACCAAGTTCAGCTTTCCTCTTGACTTTGTCATAAAGTTCTTGCAACTGGAGAACCTTACGACTCTTCTCTTTGAATGCCCGAGACAACTCGTCGTTCTTGCGTCGCAGATCGTCCTGCTCTGCTACCATGCCTGACCTTTGTCAGCAAGAATAGGCCAAGTCAAATTGAGAACACTAACTTGACAGCTTGTGGTGAAGCCCCTCGATTTCTGAATTTGCGTCGTTCACAGTCTTTTCAAGACGAGTGCCAAGATTCGAGTATTTTTCTGTTAAGGTCTTGTACAAGTACTGCTGGTAGTATATGTTCTGGGTGGTCTGGTAGGCCCAGAAACTGAGAGCCCGACCGGCGCATTCCATGATGATGTTGGGGCTTAGACCACTCAAGACGCTGGTTTTATAATCCTCACTTGGATTCAAGTTTGTGATTACAGCGTCGTCCGGATTGGTAATTTGCGAGTGGCAGGCAGGGCATGTATTGCGGCGATCTGCTTCCTGTCCAGTTACACCGAGTCGCTGGGCGCATTCTACACAGAAGATGTGACTATAGACCTAGGTTAGGATGGCACTGCTCTGTAGATGAAATGTTCGTACCTGCATGTTGTTACGAGAGCACGATCGCTGAGCTCTCTCCGACACTTGAGGTTGTTACAGGTGAGCGCGTGTTCCATATCCGGGTCGAGATTATGGTGATACTTTTGCGTGTTGCGCGAAGTTGGATCTGGACTTGAGTCTGAGTCTTTCAAAGATGGAAGAAGTATGTAATGTGGTGCAAGAAACTGGGCACCTGGTGTTAAAGATCATGGGCGGAAGGAGCCCTGGAACAGGCTGACAGTGCTTTCCACACATGGAGTTCCAACTTTACGCTTCTAATCACCTTGGTAGAAACAAGAAGCAAGAAATAAAACTAGAATAGCAGAACATGTGTTTACATAGGTATGTTGTAGATATAGCAAGGGGTCGTGACCTCATATCATTTGTCGTAAGCTGTGATCCGGCTAAGGAGACGACCTGCGTCCCTGGGTGCATGACGCCTCAATACCAACTCAGAGTCGGGAATCGCATGTATAATACACGGCGTAAAACGCTCTGTCCTCGTCACCTCATTTCAAGTGAGCCGTAAATTCCGCGTTCATCCGCATACATTGAGTGTTGCCCAGGAGTTATTAGTTCATGGCCGTATGGCTGGCCCTCCATCATGGCTGGCACTGGTAGTGAGTTCCATTGCCGCGACTCATAATCCCACCAGGACTGTTGTGTGAGGTAGTTCGTTCCCTCATTGCTGTCGAGTTGCTCAGTAGGTACCTCAAACTCAAGCTCCCCAATAAGTGAGTCGAGATCAGCTTCGAGGGAGGACTGAAGTTCCAGGAGAGAGTCGGATGCCATCATAGATGCACTGTTCTTGGGAAACGACGCCTCGAGAGGTGGTGATGGAAGGGGATCGCCAAGTGGACATTGAGATTGAGCCAGAAGATTGATGAGCTCTTGTTTGTCCATGGTACGCAGCGCAGAAACGTCATGATTTGGATATAGCCGCCGAAGCACCGAGCGACACTCCTCGAGAGATTGTGCTAGGCTATCCAGAGCTCTGGAGAACGATTAGCTATAGCTCCACGGGCGATCGACACATCACATACTTTCTAGACGGAATCATTCGTTGTCGGTGTTTATCGTAAGAGCAACTCTTTGGAGCTCGACTGGTGATGCATTGGCCACATGGTAGCTTGCCATCGCAGCGGATCTTTCTTCGTTTACACTCGGTACAAGCATGAGGAGTCGTTATGCGCCGTGTGCCCGCAACCCTGGGTCTTGCATTGCTGGAAGCAGCAGGTTGCTTCTTTGGAATGATGCCTTGAACTGGAGCATTGTTAGGCCACCATGCTGACGAAAAGTATTGAGCTGGACACGACTTACAAGTGTGAAAGGAGCCACCAGCGGCAACCTTGGTACTTGAAGGAGACATGTTGACAAGAAGTTGTTAGCTGTTAACGCTAGTCGGAGAGATAATCCTTTGGGCCCCCAACGGTGATTTGTGTAAGGCTGGACACCACACTTATTAAGTAGTACTGTTAGTGAAGCAGACGTGCCGAGTCGAAGCAGCGGCGACGATGTTACGTTCGACACGGTGCCACCCCTACATCAGAATGCGGAGAAGGCCACTGCAGGACGTACGGGAATGGATCGTGGGGTACAGGGGAGGGCTGCGCTCATTCGTGGGATGATGCGAGTCCTTGAAAGGACGCATAAAAGAGACGATCCAGAGCGCATGGGGTAGCGTAACACGTTCTTGCTCAGAGAAGAGGGGGGCGGTCATGGCAACGGGCGGCTAAGACTGAGACTAATGACCATGGCTACGTCGTTGGGATGTGAATTTAAGCAGGTTAAAATCAGGGTCCAGTTGTTGAAGATTGGCTTCGGGCATGGCGACTTTTTTGGGAAATGCCTGCAGAGGAGACTTGCTCGAGGCAGAGCCAGACAGGACGTGATCTCCACGCTTGGCCACCCTCTCGGACCGATCAGGTTCTGCGAGTCATTCCGTCTGTCGTACCCGAGGCTAATCAGATGCTTGCAGGACAGGACGAAACCGGTCAAAGACACGCTCTGGTCTGTAGATGTCATTAAACAATGGCGAGGTGATGGGCTCACGAACGAGAATTTTGGGGTTGAGAGTCAAGCCCAGCAGAGCCCAGCCGAGCCCAACTTGGCCCCTCCCATCTCCTCTCAGTCCAACGCAAGACAACCCAATCCAACCCAGGTCCATAATAAGGGACATATGGGCTTCGGCGGGCCGAAGCACTCACGGCAGTCGACTGGTGGCTGCAAAGACCAAGATCTCTCTCTGGGCGTGCGGCTGTTCCCTTATTTCCGCAGTCTGAGTTAGTCTTGTCTAGTCTAGTTGGTGCTTGGAGCTCGTAGCTCGTAGCATCGTCATTCTTGCTCCGGCTTTAGGTCAGTGGATGGGAGGACAGCCAAGTCCACGAGAGATGAAGGAGAGGGCTGTGTGATGTGTTACATCTGCAACTGCACCCACATTGTATGTACATAGTCGAGCCGCCAATGCTGCCCTATCATGTTCAACCATGCCCGACACCCCCTGTCGATTTGCATTTATCCAGGAACCACATCTCAAGCTGCCTATTTCGGACCGAGCAATTTTATGGTCGATTTACGGGGAATATCTGGGGATTGTTGAACGGTGAACCAACGTTATCTGATCTGCCCCGACTGTAGGATTGAGGCGTACGTGTTGGCTTGAGAAGCGAGATCGTATACCGGTCTCCTGGGCTAGTCGTATACATATGGAGAGATCCCTCTGTCCAGATCCCTTCTTTCCGGGGGAGATTCTCATATCTCCAACCTGCCCAGAGCTCCAGCCAAGACAAATAATTCCACTCTCCTTCATTTATTTTCCGTCCAACGCTAAAGCATGCAGGTATTCATCCGATGTTACCATTCGCCTCCTCCTCGAATTAGTCGTCCTTTAGTAATTAACCACATCACCTTGCTTTTGAAGCACAAGGCACAAAACACAAACAAGCGGTTCGCTCACATGGACAACCTCCGAGGGTAAGGATGGGTACACCGCGCACGTACCTTAGTCAAATGAGCCTCGCCTTGTGCGTGTGATCATGAATCGACCCATCGGAGACTTCTTCATGCCACTCACAGAACTCTGGTTAATATCCAAGGATTTGGGATCCTCGGCCCGTACGATGAATCCCCTCCAGGATCTGCACCCCGGGTTTTCCCCTCCAATAACTCTTTCCACCCCTGGCTTATTGGTTACCTCCTATGGAAGGTGGCTTGCTGGCTTGCTGGATAATCAGTCCCCAATCTTTGACCCCATCAACACTTCAAGGTCCGCTCATTACATGAACCTGGGGTCACCGGCGCCAAGATTCATCCACTTCACAATGAGCCGGCCTGATTTACCCACCATGCCTTCCACGTGAGCTGTCTATCGGAGCACCTCAGCCTCGGCGCTGGAGCGATATATGGCTGTCCCTCCGGGCAGATGGGTCTGGTCGCAACGGGCCATTCGAGAGCATCGTGATGGCGATGGCGATGGCGATGGCGATGTATGCGCCGGACCTTCATCGCCACGCGGGCGGCCCTTTGCTGTCTTCACACTTCTCCAGGTTTTCCTACCAAACGGCCGGTCGGGGCGTAAATCCGTGGTTACCATCTCGACCGGATTCAATGTCGGGCGTTGTCTATATCAAGAATAAACTCAACCCTAATCTAACCCTCCATCAGCAGCTCAACACCCTATTGTCTGCCTCTTGCTGACGGTTTGCATGAATATTGACATAGTCCGTCGTCCTGAGCAGGCTGAGAGCACTATAGACTTTCATCACGGACTAGCAGAACAGGCTTTTGGTGTTTAACCTGGGAAAAGAGCTGGGAAACCTCGGTATCTCCGGCCCACCAAGTGTCCAAACCGTTTTCCCATAACTTCTTTCTACCATCTGATAGGTACAAGGCATATCCGCCGATCATAATAACTCTGTCAAGAGCCCCTGTAATTTCCCAGCTAAAGCACAAACAGTATAGTGGCACCTTTGCACTCCATGTGTGACTTGATCTGACAGCATCCAATGTCAAGGGCTAGATGGCCAGTCTTGCAGTCTCGATGGCACAGTGATAGCACCCCTCAAACCCGGCATTGAACTCCACACAAGCTTGTGCTGGCTCAGACTAGCAGCCGCCGGTCGTCGGTGTCAATGTGCAGGCTAACAGGCAGCGTACGGTTAGAATCTTGTTAAAGTTTGATTCGATATCGCCTAATACCCCGCTACCCCTGTCTGCGATCAAGGTACGTCGAGTTTCCAGCTTGGCAAAGACATCTTATACATGGTTTTACGGAGTATAGCATGACAGTGTGATGACTTTTGGCATTGCTTCTTCCAAGATTGACAAGAGCTATCGCTCGGAGCAAAACTTTGCGATTGGCCACAAATTCCATGATGTTGCTGTGTTAAACCTGGATCAATAGTAGGGTACGTACTGTCGAGCACCTGAGCTATATGTCCGCAACTAACACAGAACTGTGATGAACTGCATTGTGTAGTCTTGAAATGATGCTCTTGCCACACTCATGGCCTTCGTTCCTTAGTTAGGCATGTGGATGGCTCATCCCTTGAGGAACAGACGGTATCGAGATACCACGTCATAGAGCTTGAACCACGTCCACCGAGAGGCGATGGGGTTGTCCAACGACAACCAGTTCCTTCCCAAAAAGAAGACGTTGTATTGCCGTAAAGCGGTGAGTGGTAAACAGTTCCGGGCCCCGTCTTTGATGTGACGGTTAATCAATTTGAGACACCTTAGTACGTTTGCCACCTGATGTTTCCGGGATCCATAGACACTCCGTCCCAGTCTACCTTGTTGAAGCTCCCGTTCTTGTCGCTTAGGCTGAGCAATGAGAGGACTTGCCGATAGCCCTAGGGAACTTACCGGCCGGATCGTGTCTTGATGGTTGCGGTCGGCTCGTCAGAGTTCCGGTCGACTTCTGGCAGCTAGGCACCCTGGCTATATGTGCCGACCTAGCGACGGATGCTACCTGACTCAACCTTACTCATCTCGGGAAGATGCAAGAGTAACTTTTCGGCGGAGAGGGAACTGCTGGCAGTTAAACGTTAAGACCGTACTGCAAGGGTGCTGGCGAGCTAGTTGAAGAGCATTACCAAATCATGAAGTTCCTACGTAGTATACGTGCTACTCCTGTCCTTCGATCTCTATGTACCTTGCGGAATCGTATAATATCAAGCTTTAGTATAATCATCTTACGATAAGGGGATAAATACAGTGGCTTACCGAGTTATGATCTGACGTCCCCACGGCATGTCAGTGTCAGGAGTGTTCTCCACCCCCTGTCCCTCAAGCATCGCCAACAAAGCTCTGCTGTGCGCACTCATGACACGGTGAGGCTATGGAGAGGCTGGGTTCCGGTGAGCCATGACGACCTCTAATAGTATGGCTTTGACAACCTTCTTTGTCGAGAAGCATGCCAGCATTGGGCTTGTCAGGGAAAACGGGAAACCTTCCGGATAGTTCGATGAGAGTGACATACAAGAATCGATACACATAAGCAAAACTATCACCGAAACGAGCACATACGACCAAAGGTAGTGGAAAATACGGGATCCCGTCCGCTCTCCCATAGTCAAGCCACTAACCGGCGGATTAGTAGTTGGGTCGGTGACGACCAGCGAATCCCCGCTGTTGTATGTTCTTTTGCATCGCCTAGAGCTTCATCCTTTTTGGTCGTTGGCACGCAGGATATGTGGTTGGTCCTTGGTATCTAGGAAGGTGCGCGACGTAGAACATGCGGCCTGCTGTTGTGAGGCAAAATGTCCAAATGGGTATACGTCTGGGCGTTTCCAAGATACCCTTCAACGTCCATAGATCGTGGAACGAAACTTTTCTCTATTGTTAATCATTCTATCAAGTCATTATTCGTGACATTGCTTCAGCTCTACCTACTTGATTGTTCAAAATCATCGACATGGCCGTCCATCGGCGCTACTTCCTCAGATCACATCTGTTTCGATGTGGCGTCCATACAGCATATTCCCAGAAGGCTGCGCTGACTACAGACGAAGAACCTGGCAGCGGCTATCGATGCCGTCGAAGATACAAGTGTTGTCGATTGGCACGTATTGCTTCGTGACGATCTTGATCATTTCTTGTGCAACCATACCACCCATGACAGCTGAGATGTTGTGAAGCTCGCCGCCGGCAGCTCGTTCTACTTCTTGCGCAGTCTTCCTGTAGCGCTCGTTTTCAGCGGCCCGGGGCGCTTTCTTACCAACGAAGGCCATGATCTCATCTGCAGAAGCTGTCTTGGAATTTGATGTTGCCGACAGGGCAAGATAGAGTGGGATAAGAGACAACGGCATCTCAGGGCCAGCAACAGCAGCAATTTCGTCGTTGGCAAGTTGCTGTTCTGCACGGTACGTGTCAGCATGAGCTTCACTCATTTTAAAGAATATACTGACCGACAACCTGATCAAGCTTGGCTGTCTCGTCTTCAGAAGCGTTGATGAGCTTGATGAAGCGAGCGTTCTTGCAAAAGAGCTCAACTTGCTCTGGGTCCACATCATCGCCGCCAGGAATATTCCGAACCGTTTCCAGGACTTGGCTGACATCCTGGCGGGCTCGTTCCTTATAAACGTTTTGGAGTTTGATATAGACGTTGGATTGGGCCTTCATGTCAGGCAGTGCGCCAGGTACGGGTAAGCGACCATGCTCAGAATGGAAGCGTTTTACCGCTTCTGCAATAACCCAAAAGCTAGACTTGATTTCTTCCTGACATGGGGTTAATGTTGAATTCCCAAAATGGAGCGAGGAAGTACTTACAGGGTGGTCTTGATCTATGTAGTCAAAGACTTGCTGGAGGGAACTTGGAATAGATGGCGTCACGATATGTTTCATGACAGCAGCTATGGCCTCTTCGAAGTTTTCTTCACCCCCCTCAGGATTGTTCGTCCTCATGGCCTCGGAGACAGTTTTGCGGAATGCTGTCTTGTCGGCGTAGCTATTAGGGTAGTCTCCATCATGAGTTTGCTGCCATTGTTCAAGGTAATGGAGGAGAATGACGACCAAGGGCAAATGCCCATGCTCATGATTATCGAGGCTGTCGATGTTCTCAGTCATACTCTTAGCAAACTCAGTGAGCTCAGGCCAGGGGGTAAGCAGTCTCAAGTCGGTTGTGGCGGTTTCATCAGGGTGAGTGTCAACAATGGGAAATGTGCCAGGTAAAGAAGTTTTGAAGTAGGAGTAATAGCCCACAGAGTGTACTGCAATCGTGGGTACCCGATGTTGTTGAGCATAATTCTGGATAAGCTGAACTTGCTCTTGTGGCAATGGCAATGCATACAGGATCATGGTGAATGCAGGTGAGTTGCCGAGGAAACTATCGAGGTTGAAAGGTCCATCCTGCGACATATCAGCGGAATGAAGCGTCGATACATAAGTCTACTGAATTACCTGAGGTTGGGGATACCATCCACCCTGAACTTCAGGGTTCAGCTCTAACAAGAAGTTGGTGCAGGCTTCAGCCCTCGACTTGCCAAGCCAGCTATCGTCCACGAAGAAATTGACGCCCAGATCTTCTTGAGTTACGACACTTTGATCGGCAATTGTGAATTGTCCAATACCAGGCAGGACAAGGTTCTTGAGGGTTTCGACACCAACCGTGCCAGCACCAGAGTTAACGAGTAGAATGTTGGCAGACTCGAGAGCGGCCTGGCCAGATGCGGCCCAGAGCCGGAGTTGGCGGTCATATTTGCGCTCCTTTTCGGACGGGCCATGGAGGACTGGGGGGGTTTGGGTCATGACATCGGCCATGGTTGAGCTGTGTGGATGTAGATGTGTAGGTGGCGGCTGATCAAGTGGTGACGGGACAGCGAGTGATCGGAGTTTGGACAAATGAGCGTTGCGAAAATGCCGATGAGAGGCTCTCGAATAAAAGCGCGGTGATAGTGATAAAGATGGTGTTGAACAATCGAGTAGTTTTGCCTGTGACAGATACGCGGTAGTAGCCGAGCGCTGACCACATCACTTCTAACCACCATAGTGGGGGAGGAGCTGCGCTACGTCACGGCCTGAAGCGGCTGACAAGTGGAGAGCTTAGCTCATAGAGATTAGTGATTGGTAGGTAGGCTCCAAGCACGCCCTGTTAGCTTTTTCACTGTTGCAGACAACTCAATGTATACAGTCTTGGATTTTTCATCTTATTAACATAAAATTGAATTGTATTGACCAACCCAGAGCCGGCGCTGCATCCCGTCTCGCTCAAGCCCCAGTTCTAAACTTACATGCAAATTGAAGATGTCCGTCTTGAAGATAAAATCTCCGAGATCGACGGGTTTCAGCGAACCGGCCTTTATCAGCCAGAAAACAAGCCTCCGCCTGCGTAGTCGGACTTTTGAGCAAATAGCGAATGCGAAGCATGGGCAGCTTTGTTGACGCGCCTTTAATTGCTTATTTATAATCCTCCATCCACATATTGTCTGCCATGCTGAGTCTTTCGTATCGCTTACCCGTTTCTGCTTAGTGCAGTGTGAATCTTCAATCTCATGCAGCCTTGACATGAAACTTCCAATGGCTTTGCAGGGATTAGCGCAAGCGAGTGCGAGAGCGGGCCCGATATACTCCACTCCAACGTCCATGAGCCCTCCCAAGCCGTCCTTCATGGCGGAACTACCTACTCGGATTACAGGTAAGAGGCCATATTGGTTAGGTAGTCTCCAATTATCATTTCCATGATGCTTATAGGATGGCTTGCAAGTATACTCTGCGTATGACTGCACATTGTATCAGTTTCGAATCCGAGGTACGGGTTCGAGTTCATCAAGATAGCACTACGGAGTAGACCTCATCTTCCTGGTCGTATAAAGGATTGACCCTCCTGATGTTGATGACGGTAAAGTGATAATGCCCATATCAAAAGCCGTTTTCCTGACAAACGAAGCGCCAAAAGATTCACACCGATAGCACTGGCTATAAGCTGGCCAGGTCATTCTAGAATCCACTCCTCAGCCCTCGATTCACTCCTTCTGTTGGCACTGCCAGATTATACAAATACCCTGCAATTGCCGCACACCGACGACTTCTTTTCAAATTCCCCGACCCTGTTGTCACTATTTTTGTTCCTTCCACATCCCTTTTTCTTTTGGCCCATCATGAATGAAGAACCCAAGAGTGATGACTCGCACATCCACAATGCCGGCAAACCAGAGACCGTCTCAGGCTCCCAGACAGAAGCTTCACCTGCGGATTCAGACTTCGACCAAGTTCAAGAGCTTACGATTCCAATAGCTCGTTTCTGGGGTCTCTGTGTTGGGTAAGTTTCGTTCATATCCACCTCACGCATACTAGGCTGACGGACAATCACAAGAGTTCTCCTAGGCCTGTTCCTCTCCATGATTGACACCTCTATCGTCGCTACAAGTCTGCACAGTATCGGAGTTGACTTTGAGGCCCTTGAAGACGTCAACTGGGTCGCCCTAGCCTACACCCTTGCTTATCTAGGATGCGCCATCGT
The DNA here is from genome assembly GCA_012977755.1 of Fusarium nurragi. NCBI lineage: Eukaryota > Fungi > Ascomycota > Sordariomycetes > Hypocreales > Nectriaceae > Fusarium > Fusarium nurragi. The sequence continues at coordinate 52,956 of JAALXI010000080.1, forward strand.
GTTTGCTCGCATCTCCGATGTTGTCGGGCGTCGCGATGCCTTCATCGCAGCCTACATCATTTTCTTCATCTTCTCTCTTGCTTGCGGCTTTGCTCAGAACCTCAACCAGCTTATTGCATTTCGTGCTCTACAAGGCATCGGCGGCTCAGGTAAGTACGACAACCCTCTACAGCAACCTGGGAGTCTGACCAAGACAGGGTTGTATGCCCTCACGATGATCATGTTACCTGAGATCAGCCCCGAACGTATTAAGCCGCACATGGGAGCCTTGGTTGGTCTAGTAATCACCATATCAGGTGTTCTTGGCCCTGTTCTCGGTGGTATCTTGACACACTACTCTTCTTGGAGATGGGTTTTTTGGATCAAGTATTATCCCGCCCTGGCGTTAATCCAACTCAGCTAATTGATTAGTGGCCCTGTCGGTTTCGTCTCTCTCCTAATTTTCATCTTCACTTGGCCCAGGGCTGAATATCTCCCAAAGATACAACGGCGTGCTTGGAAAGAAGTGGATTTTCTAGGTTCGTTCCTTGCCATCGCCGCTGCTGTCCTGGTTGTGTTTTCATTTCAAAATGCTGGTACGTCGAAGTCCAATGAAGGATGGAAAACTGCTGTTTTCATTGCACCTTTAATCTGCGGTCTGTTCGCCTGCGGTCTCCTCGTCGCTTGGCAGATCTTTATCCAACATCGATGGCACGACCGTTTCGCTCCCGCCTTCCCGATCAACATCTTCCGAAACCGTATCTACGCTACTGCTGTCATCAACACCCTTCTCAACGGCTTCCCTTACTTACTACTGATCTATGCAATTCCCTTGCGGTTTCAGGTCGTCAGTGGTAAGTCAGCTCTTATTGCGGGCGTCATGCTGCTTCCCATGTTGGGAACATCCGCAATTGGCAGTGTGATAGCAGGGAAGATCAATGCTACAAAGAACTTTACCTTTGAGTCGTTGTTAGTCGGCTCGTGCTTCATGACGCTCGGTTGTGGACTGCTCTCTTCGTTGTCAGATGAGTCTGAAGATGCTAGGTTGCTCGGCTATATGTCGTTCTGTGGCCTTGGCTTTGGCTTAACTGTGGCGTCTTCAACCATGTTGTCGATGGTAGAGGTACCCATTCGAGACTATGGTATGTAAGCGAATCGCAATCGTGAACATCCCATTCTAATGATTTTCTAGCACCCGCGCAGGGCATCCTATCACAGGTCCGACTTCTAGGCGGCAGCTTGGGTATCGCAGCTTCATCGGCTCTGCTCAATGAGAAGAGCACAAACTACCTTGCAGGCGTCCTGACCCCTTATGAACAAGCAACAATCGGTGGTTCCGACACCCACCTGTCAAATGCACAGTGGTCAGCTGTTCGTTATACATACGCTGATGCGTTCAAGGTTGAGATGAAAATAGCAACTGCTGTTGCAGCTTGTTCAGTCATTTCTGCACTTGGAGCCTTTCGCAAGCAGCGTCTCTTGATAGCCGAGCAACGGGCTGTGATTGTGGCACAAGAGGCTGCCCGCTGTCGTTCACAAACCGCGCAGGTTGTATAGAGTATCCATTTGGGATACTTATTATACAGGATATCACACCCAGCTATAGTAGCATTTTAGCGTTAGCGTTTTGACTTGGCCTCTACCCAGCGTTGTAGTTGAGAACCGAAGTATCACCTAGGCTTTAAAAAAAATGAACTATATATATAGAATAAACTAATTACTATATTGCCATGGAAACAACTAAGTATTTCTTGAGAGATAACAAGGCTTAGGCTTTTGTTGATCGTCATACCTGGATATTTATCAGTCCCACAGCAAGATGACGATATCCTCATTCTATGAACTCTAGGCCATCATCTGATGTTGGAACACCCAAGGAGCTGCCTTTCCCCGCTTTACCACACATCTTAATTCTACAAATTTGATTCAAGGTAAATATGACATGTTACCATTAAAATCGCCAATGTTGATAGACGACCTAGGCAAGATTTTATGTAGAAGGACATCCTTTGGACTGAGGACATTGTATTCTTCTACGTCCCGTCATCAGTGGTGCTGCCCTCCTCCTTGGTTGCGTCGCGATACATGTCCACCGCCGCCGTGCTCGGTCGCCTTGGCTTCGTATCATTCAGAGCCTCACTTTCTTCATCAATATCGTCATTGTCATCGCTTTCGCCATCATTATCTGACGCATCTGGTGATTCAGCCAAACTATGCTGCAATGATGCCATAAAGTCGCCCGTCGCCTTAAACTTGTAAATCCCCTCCTTATGGGGCAAAGTTGAGTACATCCTCTGGCCCTCATCCAGACACCGCCGCGCCTGGATATGCTTTGATTGCTGGAGCCAGGCATCTGCACTGAGGATGCTCCATGTTGCCGACTTGCGACGGCGTGAGCCCCAGCGCCAACTTCCGACTCCCTCTTTTGAGCTGTAGCAAGTGGCAATGCGTTCTTTTATTAAGGCATCGCCCACGTTGCCGGAAATCTTTGACTCAAGGAGCCTGACACCCCAGCGACCTGCATCGTCGACATTCGTCCCGCCTCGCAGACGTAACAGCTCCAGACTCAGGACCAAGCTTCTCAAGGCCCCGTAGGGAGCACTGCATCTAGTGTTGTATGAGTAGAATGCAGCCTCAAGCATTTGATCGATTGTCTCAGCGCGATTCTTCGAAGACATTTGTTGAGGAAGGATCAAAAGACTTAGGGCAGCCATCTCGTTGGCGGCCGCATGGTGTTTCCAGGCCTTGGAGTCGCTAAAGTCAGATCTTAATAGGTCATACGTCGAATGTGCCAACTTCCAGTCCCTTAACATGAAGGCGTAGTCTGCCAATTTCCGCATAATGGCCTCAGGGGCTTCTGATCCATAAAATCCGGCAGCATTGTAGTTGTCTCTTGCATTGCTAGTGCCGCCTGTCGAGTTTCTGGAGCTGCCACCAAATGCCCATTTCCTTGATAGATTCATAAAACGGCCTGTAAGACCTCTCCGGCGAGACGCCACCTGATCGTTCCAAAGAGAGACATTCCGCTCCATTTGAGGAATGACGGACATGGTCACCATCTCACGCACAAATGTACGAATGGCAGTAGCATCAGATTCAAATATGTAGCGTGTTGGGTCCTCAAAATCCTCGTCGTCTTCGCTTCGTCGGATGTCTTCGAGTTCCTCATGGGCTGACATCCAGTCGCTGCGGGGTAGTGGTATACTCTCATCATCTGTCTCGGCGCTCTGGCTGCTTCTTAATCGAAGAAGATGGCAATGCATTCCAAGGTGCCGCTTCATCTGTTCGAACAGCCCCATGGATTTTGTTATATCATCTTTCTCTTCGTCGTGAACCAACACATAATATCGGAGAAATTCGCTGTCCACCCAAGGGGGAAGCTTCTTACTTCCTTGGTTTGTCTCAGTATAGAGTCTCCTTAACTCTTCAAGCGGGTCTGGATTCCGTGAGCTGATAGCGATGACACATGCCACTGGATGCGAGAAGGTTTCGTGGGGCGAAACAGGAAGGCCAGATAGTAATCGACGCAGATACAGGGAATAATATGGTGAGGTCTCCCCCGAACCTGTCTCTTGATCCGCGAATAAGTCGTGATGTGGCATCGCCGCGAAAGACTCCTCTGCATAGGACAAGTGACTGTCAACTACAGCTTCCACATCTGTAAGAAACTGTTTGTCTCTTGATGTGCTTGCCTGGCTGCCGTTCTGGACTTGTGACGAGGCGGGATTTCTGAAGCCTGACACTGTTGGGTCAGGGTGCTCAATATTGTCACCAAATCTTGTAAATCTGATAGAAAATCCATCTGCTACCTTGCTCATGCCGTTACTATCCCTAATTGTAACCTTGCCCGGCACATCTTCTCCAAACGGTCGAAGGAGTTCCCACAGGCCATTTCGGAAACCCTTTTCGCTAATCAAGGCATCCGTATCCTCGGAAGTGTAAATCGAGACATGAGGGACAAATGCTCGCAGGATCAGATTCAACGGTTCAGAACCGTCTCCCCCAGTCTCGGGGAGTGGCCGGTTAGGTCGGGCATCGAAGACGGTATGTGAAAGGACTCGAGAGGGCGAGCCTCGACCGGCTGGTGATATGGACCGCGAACCAGGCGGAGAAAGAGTTGAAGCATATAAGGAAGCGGCCGACGGATTTGAGCGACGAAAGGCAAGATTGGTTTCAGATTGCGACAATGGTAACGACTCTAGGACAGGGGTGGAGTGTCTCGATTTCGTGAGCTTCATGGCAGACACAGCTGCGGGCAACGCCTGAAGCGGTTCCGTTGGCGAAGCTTCATTCTCGAAAGGTTGTGGCATGAAGGCGATGGCGACCTGCGGCTTGCTGTGATGATATCGGAGAGTGTCGTAATCGTAGGGAATCTAAAATATGGGCGGAGTTCGGAGTATTAAGAGGCGCAAGAGGGTGAGGGTGAATCGCAAATTGTAAAAGTTACAAGTCGGCTCGGCATGATCCTATCGCTAAGAACAATGGTACATTAGGTGAATATTCAATGTAGCCTAGAAACCTCGAGGAACTGATCTTTGATTACTGACAAAGGTTGGGCAACCATTCGGAATCTCGGGACATGATGGCGGTACGTACCGTCTTGCCCAGTGGAATCCACCAGGGGCAGGGGGAGGTTGAGCTTCGGATTGCTCTACCGGGGCGAGAGTGATGATACTTGATAACTGCATACGTTCGCATGAGAAAGTCCAGGCAACTCAAATGCTAAATCTGTGACATAAACTTCAACCTATCCTTCGTCACACCATAAATCACAATGCCTTCAGATCTATCAGAGTATCTAGCCTCGAAATACTTGGTCGCCGACCCAAAACCAGCCAAGAAACGGAAGCGGAAGCGTGGCACCGAAGCCAATAATGGTCTTCTTATCACGGACGATGACGACTCAGGCTGGGGTAACGCCAATACGCAGCAAGACGACGAGGGAATAGACGCCCCAGTCACAGTATCAGGGCGATCTGCCGAGTTTCGAAAAACCAAAAAGAGTAATTGGAAATCACTGGCTGGCGACGTGACATCAAAGGACGATTCTGCAGCAGCCGCAGACGCGATTCTAGCATCAGCAGCAGCGGAGCAAAATACAGCTCACGATGAGGACGAAGATATGCCGATTGTGGAGGATGATGGATTGGCTGTCAAGATGAGCGACGGAACACATGCAGGATTGCAAAGCGCAGCCACTGTATCGGCACAGCTGAAGCGACGACAAAAAGAGGAACGCGAAGAATTTGAACGGCATCGCAAGTCAGCTAAGGAGGAAGAAACAGTATATCGCGACGCCACCGGCCGAAGAATCGACATATCCATGAAGCGCGCTGAAGCGCGACGCGCAGCTGCCGAAGCAGAGGAAAAGGAAAGGCTTGCCAAGGAAGCTCTGAAGGGCGATGTGCAACTTGAGGAGGCTCGCAAGCGACGCGAGAAGCTACAGGATGCCAAGCTTATGTCATTTGCTCGCACAGTCGACGACGAAGAAATGAATCAGGAAATGAAGGAACAGGACCGCTGGAACGATCCCATGATGCAGTTCATGAGCGAGAAGAAGGACAGCGGAAAGGGGCAAGCTAAAAGATCGAAACGGAAACCGGTATACGCAGGCGCAGCGCCACCTAATCGCTACGGTATCAAGCCAGGCTATCGATGGGATGGCGTGGATCGCGGTAATGGCTTTGAAGCGGAGAGGTTCAAGGCGATCAATCGCAGGGAGCGAAATAAGGGACTGGATTATTCATGGCAGATGGATGAATAAACTAGTCAAGTTTGATACAGTTATTCTATTATATACCCATTTCTGAGCGCTTTTCAATTCGACCTCATCCGCTCCACATGCACTGTTGAATGTATCAATTCTATCCATCGTTGTCGCCGATGTGATCTCAATCTCGGGTCCATTGATGAAGGGATCCTTTAAAGGGAAATCAAACTTCAGAAAACCATTTCCGCCCCAGCAGGGTATCTACACATTTAAGATCTGCGACGGAGCCGCTTATCAGGCCCATATTCGCAAATCTTCTTAACCAGTTGAATCCATTCCGCCTTAGGCATCTGTCCAGGCCTGTCGCCCAGACGGTGGTTAAAGAGCTTGATGAGCTCGCCGATGGTGATGCCATCGTTGGGAATCTTTTCCAAAATTTCGGACGGCTCGACAATTGAGCCTCCAGGTGAGCCAGGAGAGGCAGCTGTAGAATAACATTAGCCGTAGTTTCCCTTTAATCAGATCGAGCAGAAACTTACCACCCTGGGTAGGGTTGGGGCTGCCAGCTCTAGACGCCGAAGGAGTGCCTCGAGCGCTGTGGCTGACGAGCTTCAACTTCTTCCTCTTTGATATAGCGCCGTCTGACATCTCGCCAGCAGTGGCCTCTCCATCACTACCAGATCCGGCACCCATGGCTCGACGGGCGGCTGCGCCCTGCGGCAGAGGAGTACCAGACCTGCTACCAGCAGCAGATGTGACGTTCTTCTTGAGCTTCTTGCGGGAAGACTCGTTTCCGCTAGACTCGGAGAGCGCCGGAGACCCAGCTCGCTTGAGTGATTTGCTCTTCTTGGAGCCCTCAGGCTTCTTACCAGATGGGGTGCTGGTACCCTTGGAACCAGAACCAGCCTGGGCCTTGTCTTCCTTCCCAGCATCTTTCTTCTCTTCTTCTTTTTTGTCTTCATCGTCTTCTTCGTCTGATGAGTTGTCGTCGGACTTGAAGCACCAGTTAGCATTGGACTATTTATGTAGAAGGGGATCTTACCGAGCTACTCCATGGATTCTCCTCAGAATCATCACTTTCATAGATATCCTCTCGGTCTCGCTTTATAAGCGCCTTCTTGGTAGCTTTGCCGAGCGTTTGTCGCATAATCTCCTCGCGAAGCTGCTCATCCAATTCCTTGTCGACTTCGCGCTCATCGCCTTCTCCGAATAAATTAGCACCCAGTTGTTCGCGTCGAACACGATCTTTGGTCTCCTTCGTGTCCTCGTCATCATTCTTTTCGAACATGGGAGCCTCGTCATCGTCTTGGAATTCATCACCAGACATGTCAATCTCGTCGTGGTCGAGTTTCTCCGATCTCGAAGCTGCCTTGAACGTGGCGCTTTCAGTCTTCACCATCTGGCCACCTCCATAGAACATTCGCCGAGTAGCTTCCAGATCCTGTCGCCCAGCTTTCTTCTCCTCGTCTTTCATTACCCAACGTCCGACGTCCACCTTTTTGCTCATGAGCGCCTCAGCCTCATCAATGGTGTAGGGCTGGAAAGGAGGCTTTGACGTGAATCTGTACCATTTCTCCAAAGGAACCATGCGAAAGACCGACTTATCTATCATGAAGGCAACATTTGATTCGGAAAGGGCGGAGACATAGCCTCCAACCCATACGTTCTTCCCCTCGGCATCTTCAAGATGCCACGGGAGGGCCTCCTCGTATCGGATGTCAGATTCTTTTTTGGCCGCTTCAGTTTTAGGAGCTCTGTTGAAGGTTGTTTTTTCTTCCTTTTGCTTCTTGGGTCGCTTGGGATTAGCATCTTTGGCGACAGGCGCAATCTTGGCCTGGTCAATTGCACGTTGAGCTTCTCTCTCAGCTTTCATTTGTGCCATTTTTTCCGCCTCTTGCTCATCAGCCTGAGGCGCTTCAGAAGCTTCCATCTTGACAGCTCTTCCCGGGGGTGGTTGGCGAGCATCTCGTCGATGTAATGTCACAGGACGTGCGAAATCATCTTGATCTGTCGGGTCGATGGGCTTGTCGCCTGGTTTGGACTGTGTGAATTTCATCATATGATAGCGAATACCATCGAGGAGAGCCTTCTTTGTTGTCATGATAGGGATGTCGCTATACTGAGCTGGCGGTGGCTCCGACCATCCTCCGTTTTGCCTCCGAATTTCCTCAATGTTTGGCTTCGCTCCATTCTTTGTGCCCGGACCAGACGGTGCCGTAGGTCTGGGGGGTGGTCTTCGAGAAACCAAGGGGTTTGGCTTCTTCCGCATCGGTCGGAGAGGATTCGCCTTCTGACTCTTGGAGGCACCATTTGGACGGCTAGGTGCGCTGGCCGGTGGATTTCCAGGGGGCGGTGGCGCGCTCATAGTGATGGAGTACTCGCGATATCCCGAAATAGGTTCTGTGCTGAGTGTTCTGAAAACAACAGGTCGCGGCCTGTAGCCTAGCTCTGCGCCGCGCGCGAAGCAAGAGTTTAACGCGCTGTGTCTCGAAGAATTCGTAGGTGATATTAACGGAGCTTAGAATCTGCTTAAGTTAATGATACCAAAGAGCTCAGATCTTCCAGGCTGGCGTGCGAAGGAGGTTTTATCTTTATTGACAACAAGAATGTTTGGTGTACGAACAAAGATAATGAGCAAGACGGTGCACCTACCTCTGGTATCTTATGACGATGACAAAGGCGCCAAAGTGGTGAGCCACAAGTGGCTGTGCACAAAGCGCTCCAAGTCACCAGTGCCCAGCAATCAATAGGAAGTTGGTCAAAGGATTCTTTGTTTGCTATTAAAATATTCTCAGATTTCGTTTGTTCTTTTTGCGGCTCTCTGGAAGATTTATGTAAAGAAAATAAAATTTCCTTTGTTGCCTCGCTGTAGCATCAAATTTTGAGTGGTTTACCAAGCTGGCTAAAAGTAATTCATGCAAGTAGCTTATATGAATTTAAACGAATCCTGCTCGGTTGAGCTCCAGATCTCGTCCTTCATTTGAAAACACAGTCGAGGTATGACTCCGAGATTCTCTCCTAGAAAAATAGTTGCAGTATCCCATAGCATACGTTTAGTATACTACAGTTCGCATCTCTCTCGCACAGTGAGGCAACACAAATGTGACACTGTAGCGCATGTCTTGGGCAAATAGTGAACGCATAACTGCATTTTGTGGAGATCTACAAACAGGCACATTTCAACATCATCCTGCATGCTTTTGTCGCCCCCAAATTCAACCTTCCTCAAAGCAAAAACGCCTATTCATCACGTTCCTCTTCTACAGTTCTCGTCTGTTGTGCCTCATCTTCCTTACACTGATGAGGCGGTGCAAAAAACACGTACTTGTCTTTGTCTATCAGATTCCTCCAAGTTTGATGGAACCTTCAAGACTGAATGAACCGCAGTCACAAACTGTATCGAGGCTTTTGACTGTTTGCTTTAACCCTTTCCCCTCTCAACAAGGTTCTCAGGTGATTTAAGTTTTCCGCATCAGAGTTCATCAAACGGAATGGGACTACTTTATACTCTAATCAACCATTACAAAAATATCTTCATCTTACTCAGATCCGTTGCTGAAGCAAGGGTCGCTAGGTGAGATTATTGCATCTGCATACTAGCGCTTCGTACTTCACACCTCTTTGTTTCTTGAGCCCTCCATGGTTCCTCATCGTCGTGAGCCTCTAGCAGAGGACCCCGGTGACAACTCTACAGGTCTTGAGAACCACCTACGCAATCTCATCATCTCGAGTGGCACGCAAACCCAGGATCCTTCGCTTAACATACCTGCACAGTCTTCTGTCCCTCCAAATGGAACAGGCAACAATAGCGTTCGTGCTGAATCGTCCGAAGGTACCCTTCACTCGGCCAAGCCAACACGCAAGCGGTTAAACCAGGCACAAAGACGCCAGATGAGCTCACAATTATCGATATCCATTGACCCCCGGGCCCAGCAGCAGCAACAACAACCCCAGAACAAGAGCTACCAAAGCCCTACCTCTCATTACTCCCGGCCGTCCCAATCCTATCAGCGGCATATGCAAACGGATTCTCAATCAAGGGTGGCGTCAAATGAAAATCGTCAGGGCGGCTCATATTCTCATCGCCCGTGGAATGGCCCTCAACAGTATAGACCAAGAGGATACGACCATGTTCCTCCTTCAACTGGCGTCCGGTCGGACTCTATATCATCTCAACCAAATCGAGGCCCGGGTTATTTGTACAACGCCAGACGTGCAGTTCAGTTTCATCCCGAAGAGATTGCAGTCCAGGCCGATCTGCTCGAACAGCTGTGTTTTAATGTTGTCTCCAATTCTGAGATAGAGAGGTCCGAAATTGCAGAAAAGGAAAACTTCCGTTGCCGCATCGAAGCTATCAGCAGGCAGGTAATCGCCAAATATGAAAAGGAGGAGAAACCGGATGCCGAATTCCAGCCCCTGACAGTTCAGCTCAAATGTTTTGGCAGTTTGTCTTCAGGGTTCGCAACCAAGGCTTCGGACATGGATCTCGGGCTTCTCTCGCCAATGTCTGATACCCAACCAGATGCCCCAGGATCTCCTATTCCGCGTTTACTGGAAAAGGCATTCTTGGATGCCGGTCTTGGAGCCAGGCTCCTGACTCGGACCAGAGTCCCCATTATCAAATTGTGCGAGGCCCCGCCAGAGAAACTTCGCCAAGGGCTTCTTGAAGAGCGATTCCGGTGGGAAAATGGACTTGACGAAATCCATGAGACCCATGAAGATGATGAACACGATCAAAACATAACACAACATGATCACGAAGGCGACCAGAGTCGTATTACGGTAAATCAGAAGCCTCCTTCTGCTATTGAGTCTACGCCCTCAAACCCCGGCGAAGACGATACGCAAACAATTGAGCTCAAGCAAGGACCCAAGAATTCAATTTCCTCATACTACGGCTTAGCCAAGCGAGTTCTTCGTAGGGCGGGCGGCCGCGACGCTACAATTTCCAACTACCGAGTCCTCTCGGATCAAGACTGGGCACTACTGAACAGGACAAGTGAAGCTTTTATTGCTGGACTTTCAGATGTACGCCTTCAAAATCGGTTGGCCATGTACCCATCCCTCGCTTTTACGCAAGGCACAGCCACTTTGAGCAAACGATCCCTGCTTGGCGTATATACTCAGGTTGAAGGTGAACAGATTCGGCAGCTGTGGGAGGAAAGTGGCGTGGAAGAGCGAAGCCAACCCTCACGCTTCCTCACTGAGCAGGCGCTGAAAATGTGGGAAGAGGTCCAATGTAAAGAAAACTTCGGTGTTGATCCCATCTTCTACACCAAGGAGCTGCAGCTGGCCTTGGACAAACTGAAGAAGGCCCCTTCTGTGCAGTTCGTGATTTTAGAGCAGGGTCAGCATGAGCTCCCAATGTCATACTACACAAGAGCCTTGTATATCTTCAACAGTCTTAAGCCAGCTAACGAGCAGGCCGCCTTGTACTGGACAAAAAATCTTGTTGGTCAGTATGTGGCTGGTATCCATCAAGAGGATATCCGAAAGATGTTACAGGGTTGTATAACCACCTGTCAAGAGACCCTGTCGCTCAGGGGAATCAGTCTTCTGCACAAGAGCGTTCATTTGGCGTGGGAATTTGAACGAGCGGTAGACAAGGATTCTTACGACGAGTCTGTCGTTCAAGACGTCAAAGCCTATGTTGAGCTGCTCCGCTCACCTTTGCAACAAATAGATGAAAATGGTCTTGGCGACGGATTTTCCATTCCTCTTACACCAACCACGTTTGACCTTGTGCAGAGAATTCGCCAGTTGCCCGATCCTCATAAGATGGCTCCGAACCAGCCGCGCGATCGCTACAAAGATCATTTGGAGTTCCCTAAGACGGGCACAGGCGTTCAGTGCGATATCAACTTCTCGGCACATCTTGCCCTTCACAACACAGCCCTTCTTCGTTGTTATTCCCATACCGATCCGCGTGTTCGGCCGATGGTCTTGTTCGTCAAGCATTGGGCAAAGATGCGCGGTATCAATTCAGGATATCGCGGAACATTAAGTAGTTATGGATACGTCTTGATGGTCCTTCACTACCTGGTCAACGTGGCTGAACCATTCGTTAGCCCTAACCTCCAGCAACTCGCCCCTCCACCACCTCCAGGGCTTTCGCCTATCGAGTTTGAGGACATGACAACGTGCCGAGGCCACAATGTCCAGTTTTGGCGCAATGAAGAAGAAATTCAAAGACTGGCTTACGCGAACCAGCTCAATGGTAACAGCGACACTATTGGTCACCTCCTGCGAGGGTTCTTCGAATACTATGCTCATAGCAGCATGCTAAGCACTTCATCGGGCAGAGGATTTGACTGGGGCAGAGATGTCCTTAGTCTGCGCACCCCCGGTGGCTTACGAACGAAGCAAGACAAGGGCTGGACTGGCGCCAAGACAGTTTTTGAGGCTCAAAATGTAGGGGCTCACCCACCACCTCAGCCTGACCAAGCGCTCTCAACAACAGCAACTTCCAAGGAGAATGTAGCAAAGGAAGTTTTGACACAAGGCAAGCCGGGCAGTGTAGCACCTAAGAATGGCGATTTCAAGGAAGTTCGACATCGTTACCTCTTCGCCATCGAGGATCCTTTCGAGCTAGATCACAATGTCGCTCGAACTGTCACTCACAATGGCATCGTGTCGATTCGGGACGAGTTTCGTCGGGCATGGAAGATTATCAAGTCGGCTGGCAACAGCACGCCTCAAGAAAGTTTACTTCGCGATGTGAACGACGTTGAGCAAGAGAGTAGTCCCTTGTCACTACTTCTGGATGAGATTCATGGTCTGGGTCAGGTTCAGAACAAATGATTGTATGAGTACTACGTTGGGATGATGTACGAAGGCACGGATAGGTTGGGATTGGTGGCGGCGCAACGAGATGTAACTGGACGGCTTGATATTCGAGTCTCCAACAATGGGTAAGCTTTTCGGGAATAATTATTGCTACTAGGTGGCCATTATGTAACCAACACCACATAAGAGAAGTGCAATTGCTTTTATCTTCCGATAGTACGTGACTTGTGATGTCAGCTCTGCTGAGATAGGACATCGAAGAAGTTTCTTGTTGCAGGCTTTGTAACTCTGGCTTTCGTTTTAGGCGCACTCGCTTTGCCAACCTTCCGCTTCTTATCTTTGGCTATTCGCTCGGGCTTTGCACTCATACTTGCATCTGGTAATGGAACGAGCCTAGAGATTGTCTCGTAAACTCCTGCCTCGCTGAGTTTTTGCAGAAATGTGAGTGTTTTGTCGACGTTGGGGAACTCATCCAGAGATGGCAGTGATGACAGCATATCTTGTAGTTCCGGCAACATATTTTTGGTTTGCGCAAGCGAAATGATTTGCTTCAAGAGCCGGAAGGAGTAGTAAGCTGCTTGTAGGTGTGCAACGAAGTGAACAATATCCCACGCAACTCTTTTAAAGACAGGACTCCGCAAGCTTTCTTCTAGAGTCTGCAACGTATGAGAGTGCTTGCCTTCCTCGCGACAATAGCGAATATCCAAGGTTAGGCAAAGTGTGTGCCAGGCTTGAACCGTATCACCTTGGTATCCAGCCTCGACCGCAGACATCAACCTGACAACATCATGGACCCGAGCTTTTGCTGTTCTCTCGGGCAACATGGATACTTGTCGTCCCTTCTGCAAGGTAGTATTCACACGCCGATACTCTTGAATGGTAGAAGAAGAGCCAGGGATAACCCATCGTGCTATTGTGTAAGCCAACTGTCGAATCGGCGTGCTCTGCTCCCAAGCACTCCCCCGTGATGGGTTCTCAAGCAGAATCGGAAGAAAGATTTTTACATCATTCATACCGTCCATCTGGTCGCCCTGATGGCCGAGCTGTAATACCATTTCCGATATTCTCGGGTCCAGAGAGCCGATTTGTATTGGAATTTTATGCGCAGAGACGGGAATAGGGGCGACTACATGGTCTAGGTACTCATGACAGAACTCGGTGTAACCCTTATGGTCAGTGACTGGCTGTGCACAGTCCTGCAAGAGTTGCGGCAGGGTCGAATGGGGAGAGCATTTTCGTTCGTAAGCAAACCGGCAGATCTCAGCCGAGGAAGCAAGCTTAAGTTTCTCGCAGATATATGCAGGACTAAAGCTCGCACATGCAAGATTGGACTGCTCATCGAGATAGATATCTCGAAAGAAAACGACGCTTCCTTTCCCCAAGTCATGAACCAGGAGATCCGAATCCGAGGTCAGAACTGTGCCACCTGATTCCGACACATGTTGTGCGCAGTATGCATCGGCCTCTCCCGGGACGAGATGTACGAGCTTTGTAAAGCGTGAAGATCTCAAGGCGTCAATGATAGCAGGAACGTGGAAACTAGGAGGCAAGGCCGGTCTTCCTGGCGGTTTAGCTGCAGAGAAAAGGGTCGGAGGAGTCTCATCGATGGCTGAGAAGTATGGTGGGAAGAAGCCATTGGTATCAGCAGAATGTAAGGCCTTGAGCTGATTGAGACTCTTGACCATTCGCTGCATGCGAACTGGTTCTTTCGTCCGGGGTAAATGTCCATCAAAATATATAGCGTCGCTGAAGGTCGTGATCAGTCTAGACCAGCTAGCGAATGACTCCAACTTACACGCTTACACCACGTCGAACGAGCTCGTCGAACCAGGCTATAGCGGTTTCGCCGAGGATCTTGTACGACGGCTGAGGAATTCCATGTCTGTTGCAGATATAAAGGACATGATAGGCCAGTGCCGGACCATCGATAACTACGTCGTTGTTAAGAACACCATGAACAACGTATGGTTCTAGGGTAACAATGAGGCGAGGTATTCCCATCTTGCGGGCGATATTGGGGCTTGGAGTCGCTATCGCATTTTCAGTGAAAAGAAAGTTACAAGAGTGGTTGTATATGCGATTAATCTTACGGAATCACACAGCGTCAGCTTTGTTGCTAATGATGAGACCGTCCGACAACAGAGTATTTTTCTTCGCAATATGTGGCTCCCAATCAAGCAAGGACTTTGGTAGCCACGACTGAGAAAAATACGAGGCCGTGACGCAGTTTCCGGGCTGCCCCGCTTGGTTTATGATTGCGGGGAGGTGCGTACTGTGTGCAGCACTGTAGCATCTCCGACTATGGGGCGCCTTAACTATGACGGTGGAAGCTGTTCTCTTACCCCTAACTTGTCAGCAAGCGGGCCCCATTGCACAGTGACGGCTTATCTATTTTACACAGTACTCCGAACCGGGGCAACGAAAAAAAAAAGCTCCTACCTGAACGCAGCTTTCTCCTGAACCTCAACCTCTCCTCTTACCTCTTACCTCTCTCCACGCTTTCACTTTTTTTCACCTCGGTTGATGGACTGGTCAAGATGCGCAACACACTAATCTTTGCAGGCAATTCATGCCCAGTCCTCACGGGTCAAATCTGTGAGAACCTGGGCATGCATCCTGCCAGCGCCGAGCTTACTCAGTTCTCCAATGTGAGCTTCCCTTGCCCTCGTGGCCATCGTTATTCAACATAACCCTTCTTTGGCAAACCGTCGCGACGCCTCCCTAGGGAGCGATGCCTCCTGCCCGCTGTCTGGCAGTGAAAAGAAAACTGCGTGCTTTGAGCTAACCAGTTGACCAAGGGTGAAACGAGCGTCAGAATTTTGACAAGTGTCCGAGAGAAGGATGTCTTCGTTGTCCAGTCAGGCAGCCCTAGCATCAATGACTCCATCATGGAGCTTCTCATCATGATCTCGGCCTGCAAAGGCGGTTCTGCTAACAAAGTCACTGGTTCGTGGTTCTCTTCCCCTGTCTGAGACCTCAATCGGCTCACTTGTTACTCGTTCAACAGCCGTTCTTCCTTATTTCCCTTACAGTCGCCAATCCAAGAAGAAGTCGCACAGAGGAGCGATTACTGCTCGTATGCTTGCCAACTTGTTGGGAGTTGCTGGCGTTAAGCACGTGATCACTGTCGACCTCCACGCTTCTCAAATGCAGGGCTTCTTCAAGTGTCCCGTCGACAATTTGCACGCAGAGCCTATACTCGCTAAGTGGATCCGCCACAGCGTGACCAACTGGCGCGATGCGGTTGTGGTCTCCAAAAATGCCGGAGGAACCAAGCGAGTGACATCGCTTGCGGATGCTCTGAAGCTCAACTTCGGAATTGTTACTACAGATAGGAAGCGTGTGAGTAACATGACGGCCAGCATGATCATGAGACACTTTGATCACAATGTTGAGCGTCAGTCAACACCATTGGAGTCTAATCGTCCCATTCCCTACCGTGGACCTCCGACTTCTGAGCGCGTTACCGAATCTGAAGTTACCCCCAAGAGGGAGACAACCCCTCCTCGGACTTCGCGAATCGTGACGAACTCGCAGGGCTCACCCACACGGGTTGACAGTTCTGCTCGTTCTTCCACCCCCAATGTTGGCGAGTCTGCGGATCCCGACACTACACCTCCTACGGGATCGCCCGATTCTGCCAACGACGGCGAGACGGACTACGATGATCATAAGGCTTCTGAAGTCACACAGGGTCGTTTGGTTCAAGGTCGTATCGTCGAGGACGACTTCCCATCCCCTGATCGATCTGTTGTCGAGGGTAGTGTTGAAGATGATCCCATGACTATGTCCCATGCGTCGTCATTCTTCGTTGAGCCCCAGTCCCTTGGAGGATCTGGCGATGCCGCGGCAAGCTCCGATGAAGAGGATAACGCGTTTGAGGAACCTGGTGCTGAACATCTCATCACCTTGGTTGGAAACGTCAAGAATCGCACTGTATTCATTGTGGATGACATGATCGATAAGGCCGGCTCTTGGATCGCTGCTGCAGAGACTGTGGTGAAGAAGGGTGGAGCCAAGAAGGTTTATTGCATGGCAACTCATGGTGTGTTTGGCGGCGACAGTCTGGAACAGCTGCAAGCATGCGAGTGCATCGACCAGATCGTTGTCACCAATAGTTTTCCCATTGATAAGGACAGGTCACGCAGCATCAGCAAGCTTGTGGTTCTTGATCTCTCGTTCTTATTGGCTGAAGCCATCCGACGTAACCACTATGGCGAGGCTCTCTCGCCTCTCTTCCAACACTACGGTGATTAGATGGAATCGCATCATCATGCTTTCGATCTTTTTCAATCACCACTTGCTACGCACTTGGACCTAGTCTGTTTGAACAGCTTGGCATTCGATCAACACTACCAGGTGTGTTTTTGATGATTACTATTTTTTTTAGCGAGGCGTCGGGGAAAGGAACCATTGGCATCCTGCACTGGGCCATTCACTCTAAGGATGCAATTTCGCAGCAAAAGCAGAGTAGGTGATGAATTATGATGACGGTTTCCGGTCTTTTGGTTCAGGTTCGTGATGATGTGAAGTTATGTGTCACGCCAGTCTTTATTGAGGCTTGGCGGAATGCAACCCAGCGGTGCCGTCACTTGTTGACGGCAGGAGCCCGATTCATCCCAGAATGGGTTCTTAACGGAACGTTGGTAGAACAAATCTTTCGGTCTTAGAAGGCCTGTAACTTAAGGCTTTTATGGTCTATTGTCTCCTCGGGGACACATGGGTTATGGGCAAGAGAAATTTCCGAACATTTCGTAAATGATGACTTGTTGATTGCCAAGATACATTTCAAACAGTAATTAGAGCCACGTTAACTGAGTACCCTTTCAATACAATGTTTTCTTCACTGCGAATGGTAGTCCAACCCAACATCTACATTTGACGTTTATTGTCTTTAGTTCATGAATTATTCAAGCTCCCTTTCGGTGCATAGAACCTGCGCCTGCCTGTGTTCATAGGATTAGTAGAGTTTCGATGTCTATAATGCAGCAATGGTATCTTACTTGATGACTGGGAAAGACGAGGGTGTCAGCAACAACGACGTTCTCTCGGCGGGTAGCTGTAAACACGATGATCTCTGCAATATCGTCGGGGGTCAGAGGTTCACACCCACTGCTGGTAGTTAGCACCCTGCCTTGTGAGTAGTGCTGCCAGCTCATGGGGTACAACTCACGCATAGACGGCATCTGCCTTCGCCTTGTCACCGTTGAACCGCACGACAGAGAATTCCTGTACACATGTGAGAATCGTACAGGATAGGTCGAATCGACTTCAACTTACAGTCTCGACTTGACCGGGGTCAATTTCAATTACACGGACACGACTGGCAATAAGCTCCTTTCGCAAGCTGTCGGTAAAGCTGCGGACAGCAGCCTTAGTAGCACAGTAGATGCTACCGCCGGGGTAGGGCTCTCGGCCAGCAATTGACCCAACGTTGATGACGTCGCCATGGCCGCCATCAGGTCGAGCCAGGAAGATGGGGAGAATGGCCTGGGTCATGTTGATGAGGCCGGTGACGTTTGTTTGGAACATAACGTTGATGTCCTCCACGGCGATTTCAGGGGCGCGAGCAACGCCCTTGACAAGGCCACTGTTTACTTGTTAGAGGTATCCCTGTGTAGTGACTTGTGATAAGAGAGCTTACGCATTATTAACCAGAACGTCAATGTTCCTCCACTCCTTGGGCAGATTGCCCACAATACCCTTAACCTCGGCGGGGTTGCTCACATCGAGCTTGAACGGCAGAACCTGAACACCATCACCGACTTCACTTCTAATCTCCTCAGCTAGCTCTTTGAGAGAATCAACGCGGCGCGCTGTGAGGATCAGACGGAGGTCGTTCTTGGGCGCAGTCCGGGCAAACTCCAGAGCCGTGGAGCGTCCGATTCCGGAGGAGGCACCGGTGACAAGGACGGTCTTGCCGGTGAGACGTTTCGCAGCGGCAGAAGCCATTGTGCGACGGGTGAAGAGGGGACGGAGGATAGTGAGTGGGTGTGGGTGTGGGTGTGAATGTGACTTTGAGAAAGAGGTGTTAAAGGTCTTCAATGCGGTGGTGAAGAGCCGACAGGTATTCATTTGTTGACTAAGACGGACGACAGGGGTGAGAAGATGGATGTGAGGATGGTGTGATTGGAGTTGATAAGAGTAAGAGGTTGTGGACTTGAAGTAAGAGCTGGAGTCAGAGCGATGGAGAGAGGGAATTATATTGTGAAGTTGTCGAGATAAGAGACGGGGGCTCCGCCGTGAGGCAGATCAGGGACTTGTTAGCCGAAATACTAGAGCATCAAACACCAAGAATTGCCCTATCATAAGCTTAAAATGTTGTGCCTTATCCGTATGTTGGCGTGCTCTGAATACATTGTAGCGACAACCTCGGCTTTGGGCTTGACTGCCGTGTTTGTCCGCCCACGTCTCCAGACAAACCCAGACAAACACTAGACTTCCGATTGCTTCAATTACAGGAACAGTTCAAGTAATATGTTGACAGTCAGTCATAGAGGTCTGGATCGACTGAGGTTGAGGCAGGGCTTATAGACGTCATCGCGAGACATGATGCTGCTCTCTCCCTTCACGAAGGTCATGCCTGAGCCTGTCGTTTTGAAGCCCAGTTCAAAGCGATGAGTTGGGAGCTCGATTGGAATAGTTTGGTTGGTTGTGAGTTCTTTGACAGGCATATCTCAAAGTGCCGGGCCAGCCCGGGCATCGACATACCTGGTACTCCGTAGTCCATCTCCAACAAAGCAGGCACCCCTTGTCGACTCACTAATAACCCCCACTACCATCGTCCCTGGTGACAGCTGGAGCCAACAAACCCCCCTGGAACCCACCAAAGCCATGGGACGGGCTACGCCGGCGCGCATTCACGGAATGCATCAAATGTGTCGTCATTTTTGAACTTTCCCTTCAAGCTTTCATCACTCAACGTACAACGTAAAACCTACGACCCACGCCAGTTTTTGATTTCCATCCTACGGGGGCCTTTCAACCCGTGAACTACTTACTACATCTGCTCGGGTGCACGCATCCAAGCGTGCGAATCCGCATCATGGGCGAGCTCGTTGACTACCTCGTTCATAACGACCCGAGCTTCAGCAGGTACCACAATCTTGTCCCACGCATCTGTGTATTCGCTTTTCGACTAACCCATTCGAAGGTCGCGGCTACCAGCCCGATACTCCGACTTTCGATCCCAACGCACCCTGAACCCAGATGGCTACCAGGCCAACATCTCCGCCTGGCGCCAGGCCCTTTCCGACCTTGTTGCGAAGGGTATGATCTCCCATCGCGGATCGAGCCCCGATCATTTCGTACTTCAACTTGACGATTCGCTGCTGCGATCACTGGACTCCAAGGAGTTTGGCCAACCCCTTGCCCTTGGTACCGTAGTGCGCGAAGCTACCGCTGGTCGGGACTTCATCCCCCTCAACGATTTCGAGAAATCACAACAGAGTATATATCAGCGTAGCTGGGCCGGTCTACCATGGAGTGTTATGAGCTGGACGCTCCGGCAGTTGGGTGTCGTGGATCCCTCGAGAGGGGATGACAAGCTGCCGACTGGCCAATATGTCGTTGTTAAGAATATGGAAGCTGCTGCAAAAGAACTGGGTGATTTGATGGCCGATAAGACGTCAAGATTTGATCGCATTTTCAGTAGGGCGCAGTTTCAAAATGCTTTCTCAGCAGTTCTCGTAAAGGATCAGCGCTTGACAGATGCTGACCTGGACGTCCTGCTGAAATTTCTGTCGCGCGACAGAGGAGTTATCGAATACGACGGAAACACGATTAGAATCAAGGGTTCTGGGGAGCAGGGTGGCATCACAAAAGACGATGCTGCGATTGCGTCTCTCAAGGAGCTTACCGAGAGCCTCAAGCATCAGACCGACATCCTCAACACACGTATCGATGAACTCGCACAGACGGCCAAAGACGCCGTCACCCGAAAGAATCGCGTCTCAGCTCTCGCAGCGCTCAAATCCAAGAAGATTGCAGAGACGTCCTTGGCCACTCGCTACGCCACTCTCAACCAACTGGAGGAAGTCGCTGCCAAGCTTGAGCAGGCCGCCGATAACGTGCAGCTCGTCAACGTCATGGAGGCTTCTTCCGGTGCGCTGAAGAGTCTCAACGAACAGGTCGGTGGCACAGATCGCGTCGACGCCGTCATGGATCGCATTCGAGAACAGACAAGTGCAACAGACGAGATCAGTGCCATCATGGCCGAGTCCACAGGCCAGGTGGTCGACGAGGGCGCGCTCGACGACGAGCTCGAGGCCATGGAGGCGCAGGAGCGCGAGAAGGAAGAGGAGAAGAACAAGAGCAAGAAGGCTGAAGAGCAGAAAGCTCGCGAGGAACAGGAGACGGCCGAGGCGCAAAAGAAGCTCGACGAGCTGCCCGCTGTGCCTGCGGACACCGAAGAAATCCGGGAGAAGGAAAAGACACCAACATCCGAGACTGGAATTGCGAATCTGGCAATATAGAAGATGCCAGCTGTAAGGACTCGAGAAAGGAAGAAAACTCCAGGGCAAGCTGAAGCTCACACGTGTACATGACATTATAGTAGGATATCCCGGGCGTTTTTGGGTTCAAGATTGTACAATTGGGTCATAGTTCATTAGAGTATATCCACGAGGGACACTTGTGTCACCCCTGTTCTGATATCATCACGTGCTATTTCGTATCTTGACGCATGCTTTATATATTTACTGCGCCCTCACCATCAATACGCCGTTCCTCGCCAAGTCAATAGTTGCTCTCAGTGTCCTGTGGCCAGGACTGATTCAAAGTTGGGTCTTGTGGAAGCCCATTTGTATGGAGGTATAGCTGCTGTTTGTTCGCATCCATGTTGCCATCATATGAGACAGCAGGTTGAGGTTGTAAACGCTCTTGGAAATGTCCATTGGGAATCGACGTGCTCCAGGATATCTCGGTAGACGCCCCAGCCGCACTTGACGGGAATTTTGTGCCTGTTGGATCCGGGGTTGTTAATCCATGATAACCCCCCACCCTTGGCTGATCTTCTGGGGGACTTATGTCAGGCAAATTTGGCGCTTGTTCTACTATCGATTGGGTTGGCTGCGGTTGATCGACGCTCGGGGGCTCTTGTCGTAGAGTCGTGGCCGTCTCTTCCGCTTTCGACTCCTTCGCCGCCTCATCAGTCTTCCTTTTCGCCTCGAGTCTGGTCCTTCTCGCATGATTGATCAGATCCTTGAAGGAGGTGTCATGCTTAGCCGCCCATGCTGCACCATCAAAGTCTTTGTCCTTGATAATGGCCGCATTTTGAACGGAACGCCCTGTCGTTGGAGCTCTTCCTCCTTGTGTCTTCTCCCAGATTTCCAAGTCATGCAACAGTTCGCGCTGTTTCCTGGGCTGAGCGGCGTCACAATTCGAGTTCCATATCGTCATCCACTCTTTATGTCGACGCTCGAGGAGAGTACGAGGCCCCTGGTTCGAAATACCAAGATCTGACATCTTCTTCCGCAAAGCCTGGTCTTTGTACATGGAGTAATTGATCGCAGGCAGGCGCTCGAGGTTCGGTGTGTGCTGTCGCTGCTGGCCGAAACTGGAGCTTGCACTGCTCGCGAGAGTCCGACGTGGTTTTGGTGTAGGACCGGTGCATGTTTCGAGGTGTTTGAAGACCTGCCACTCCTTCATTCGACTTTGGCAAACTGGGCATGCGACTAGACCATCCTCTGAGGTTTATTAGAACTAATTCTTGCGCTCTTACCCATTACGCACTTACCTGGCTCTGGCTGAAAATCGTCATCGTCGTCTGGTACTTCAACAATCTCATCTTCTTCTGTCTGCATTGTATAAGTCGTGGTATTTCGAGTGCTTCGTAGTCGCGAGGATGACCGTAGCCGCTTGCCATCTGGCGCATCTTCCGACTTGTGATGATTCTCTATAGTTTTTCGCTTCGCAGTTGTTTTCTTGGTATGGTTTTGCGCCAGTTCCAAAGCCGCTGGTCTCGCCTTGGCAAATGCCTCTACAGCCTCTTCGACCGACCAATTGCTCCGTAGTTTAAGCTCTTGCTCTGGTGCGCGACACAGTGGACATTTTCCGTCGTTGGACAAAGCCCTTCGAATGCATAGCGAACAGAATGTGTGGGAACAGGTAGTGATCATGGGCGTCCTGAAGAAGTCCTTGCAGACTTGACATCGCAATGCGCCTTCGACAGTAGCAAGGGCGGCAAGAGGCGTCGAGAGCCAGTCAGTTGAATCGGGGACATCGTGATCGGCCATGGAGAAGAGCTGGAGGTTTAGGAAAGAGAGCGAGGTCAAAGACGCAAAGCAACGCAAGGGGGAGTAGTATGGGTTGATGGGTGAATACCAACGTACGAAGTACACCGGAAATTCGCTGGGATAAAGACAGGGGGCAAAGTTGCGATCGCAGACCCAGAATAAAGTCGTCGCGCTGGAGACGCGATGGCCTGAATGACGCTGGCAATATGAAGAACCCGATTGCACAATAGCCACCCCTCTAACGCTGATAAGACTTAGTGTGGTACTCACTAGAAGGTTATTTATGCTCTTAGACAAACAACACCTACCATTTTTGGAATTATGGCACGTGATTCCGCGTCCGCTTAACGCGTTCGTTACCTGTGTCTTTAATGAGGGACAGTGATTTCGCTGAATTGAGTCTCAACGCGCATACTCAATCGTATTTTGCACTTCATTCGCCCTTGACCCTGATTGAAGCCGAAACCATTGCAAATACTTGAAAGAGCATGGACGAACATAAGAAATTCCTTGCAGACCGTCTGCTCAGCGAAGAACGTCCGGTTCGTACCATTTCCCAGTTCTTACTCTCACTCAGTATCGGCAAACTGACATAGTGTAGATCACATATCGGCTCCTGAGTAGAGCTTTAGATGTGCACGTCAATACCGCAAAAGAGTAAGAGCACCACGTACAAGCCATATTCCACTTTCTCACAGCTAGTAGGATGCTCTACGACTTTCACAATTACCAAAATGCTCAGAAAGCCAAGTCCATTCATGCCACCTACCTCATTTATGGTACCAAAACCCCAGTCAACCAACAATCGGACGGTGACGTGGAAATGTCAAGCTCGATGCCCGAGGAGCCTCTATCAGACGAGGTCCCAATTTCTGTCCTGACTCTTGCTCGGGAAGAGGAACTTAAAGGTGCGCAGCTATGAATGTAAGGATTATTGCCAAGGAGTACAACTGACCCTTTAATAGATATCTTGGCTGCATACCAGAAAGTCACTTCGATTCATGTTTACAGCCTCGCACCCCATCCACAGAAGGACCTCTCTCTCTTATCAGATGTTGTAGCCCAACTATCAGAGTATTCCTTGGATGGAGATATCACTGCAGCATCTAAGAAGTACGGAGTCATTGGCAACCCGAATGCCCATCGGAGAGAGCGAAAAGGTCGTCCTCAAGCATCTGGTTCAGTTCCCTCACAATCCATCAACAAAGAGCCTTCTGCGTCAAAGCCAGCATCGACTGCAGCTGTCAAGCAAGAAGCATCAGCGGCAAAGCCAGAAATGAAGCAAACTAAGTCCTCTAAGCAGGAGTCTCCAGCGGCTTCATCCAAGGAGGGAACACCTGCTCCAAGTGGTGGAAAGAAGCCGACACCATCTCTGAAAAGAGGTGCATCAGGTGGTATTATGCAATCGTTCGCAAAGGCGGCCGCACGACCAGCCAAACCCAAACCTGCAACCAAGAAAGAAGAGGACACAGCTATGGCTTTGTCTGATGATGGCGAAGCAGATGACTCTGATATCATCGCAAGCGACTCAAAATCCAAACCTACGGTTGACTCGGCAGATATCAAGCGAAAGCGACAGGAACGTGAGGATGCACTACGAAAAATGATGGAAGACGACGATGAAGATGAAAAGGAAGAATCTGACAAGGAGTCTGAGCAAGCTGACGAAGAGATGGAAGAAGCGCCAGAGCCTGAGCCCGAGCCCGAGACCAAGAAGGAAGAGAAAGAACCTGCGGAAATGGTCTCAAGCACTGGGGACGGACGAAGGAGAGGCAAGAGACGTGTGATGAAGAAGAAGCGAATTCTTGATGATCAGGGATACATGGGCAAGTTTATACCACATTTGTTCCAGGCTATGATGCTAATAGTCAAAAGTTACGATTCAAGAGCCAGGTTGGGAATCCTTTTCAGAGGATGAGACGCCCGCACCAGCTAAGAAGGCTGCCCCAACACCAACCCCTTCATCATCTTCTGGATCCAAAACGAAGAAGTCTGCGCCGAAGGGACAAGGGAACATCATGTCCTTCTTCTCCAAGAAATAGGAGGACCGTACGTCGCTCAAGCGTGTGTGAGAAATAAGAGTTGGCTGAGAAAAACATGTTTTCATCATTTGTTTGCATCGATGATATCGCTATCAGCTGCTGTGCTGGCGAGCGATTTGTACTTTTCCGGATCGGCCTTTATCCTCTGCAGCACGCTTGCCAATCTCTCTACGCCTCCTATCAAGTCCTTCTCAGGCACATATGCGAAGGTCAATCGAACTGCATTATCCAAATCCACAGTTTTCTCATCACCAGGTACTTGGAACATTGTCCCGTTTCCAACGACTAGGTTCTCCTCAGCAATCGCAGCCTCGGAAACCATCTTGGCTGACAGACCCTTCTCCAAAGTGAGCCAGACAAAGTAACCACCGTAGACACTGCCGTCAACGAGACCAGCATCTCGAATACCAACATTCAGAGGCTCGAGATGCTTGTGTATAGCATCCATCATGATGCGATGCCGATGCTGAAGCTGAGGTCGTAATGTCGTAGCAATCCGCTCCTGAAGAGACCCGGACTGAACCAAATCTGCCATTAAAGATGCACAGAACTGACTAGGCGAGCCGCCAGATTTTGTAGAACCTGTTTGTGCAAGCCCGTAAGCAAACGCAGGAGAGCCCTCGAGCCAGCCGGTTCTCAGCCCTGGCCCAGCAAGTTTGCTGAACGAGCCATTGCTCACTGCATGGCCAAAGCCTTGGGGATCATTGTCCGCGCGGCCCATTGAGAGGTCAATGTCGCATAAGCGCGGCAGCAGCATTTCAGGGTGCTCATTGGGGTTCACGCGGGTAGATACTTTGCTGGGGTCGCTGTCGATGCGCCATTGGAGGAAGTCATAGACGTCGTCGCAGATGACAAGAGCGTCATATTTGCGCGCAAGACGGACGAGGGCTTCTCGACGACGAAGAGACATTGTCTTGCCAGAGGGGTTCGAGCATGTGGGAACGGCGTAGATGACATGGCGATAGTGCTTGCGATGCTTTCCAGCATCACTCGCGGGAGGCTAATCGAGGTTAGCACACGTGTTGCGTACGAACTACTCCAAGTTTGTCACCTTGGCTTCTGGCGCATGTTTCTCGAATTCGGCAAGCTTAGCCTCCAATGCCTCAATATCAACACCCTCCTCATCTTCCGGCGTAGCCCTCAACCGTCCGTCAAAGCCATTGTCACGAAACACCTGAAAAACAAGGTGATAAGATGGTGAAATGCACCATACAGCTTGCGTCACATTGGGATCTGTGAAGCTCTGCAGAATGCATGCGACATTTTGACTCGCACCGCCCGAGATGCATATGCGGTTTGGATCACGCTCGACGCGGTAATGCTCCGAGAGCCATGTAGCCAACGCCTCGCGCAGCGGTTGATATCCCGCGTCAGCGCCATATTGCAGCGCGGGGACGTAGATATCCGGGTCAGAGAGATTGCGCTGGGCAGCAGCAGAAATGAGATCAACAGGGAGAAGACCTGGGTTTGGCCAGCCACGAATGAGATTAATTTGATGCTTCCCCGACTGCGGGTTCGAGGGGACGTCAGAGACGTGTGTTTGTTTAGATGTCATCTTGGCCGTGCGGAAGTATGATGGCGATGATGACGATGGTGTTGAGGGGCAGAGATTACGATTGCGGCACAGAGGGGAAACTGCAGCGTGCTGATGTAAACCAGAAGAACTGAAGCTCGACGTCCTGCAGGATTGCTGACATTGCCTCTTATAAATCACACAATTTCTAAACTGGCGAATGTTGCCAGTGAGCCCAAGAGAGCGATGTCGGACCGGCTGCAGCATATTCATGGAGACGAGGACGTTTGTAAATGGGCTTGACGACTAATTTGCCCAGGACGGCGAGGGGTATAGACGGATAACTGTGGATTCCTCCTGTCGCCTATTGGATCTGCAAAGTTGGAGTTGTTCGTCTGGAGCTTGGCTTTGGCCGGCGGCGGAACGGAGTTAGCATGTGCATAGTTAAAGCGGACCGGAATCCGGGGTATCTTTAGACATGAGTGAGGCCCAGTCACCGGTTCTCTCTTTTGAGAGTAGAAATGATCGAGCATTCTATTGTAACGTTTCATACTCAAATTCGTCGGATCCATCTTCCGCAGCATCATCGATCATATCTCGTACGGCGCAGCGCCCTCACCGAAGATCAAATGTGGTTTTCTCTTCGCCAAATCCAGAATCGTCGACGCGAACACGCCATTCGCCCATGCGAACCAACTTCTTGTGAACTGCGTGATGTGCTCAACGTCGATACTCTCATGAACCAAACCCAGCTTGGCCGAGTCGAGCACAAGGTCAATGCATTCCTTAATTTCTTTATCGTCATCTGACGTTCGAGCTTGAATGAGAAGACTCATTGGCCATGCGTTTCGCAGTCCAATGTGAGGCCCTGAAAAGTATTAGCCGCTGCTTACAGTTGCGTTGGTATGATATGCCTTACCTCCAATACCCTTGAAAGCCTTTCCTTCTAAATAGTAAGGATTTCCGCTCTTCTCCAGTAGCATCTTTCTTGTGTTCTGGTAAATGGGGTCACTGGCCTTGCAGAATCCCATCAAAGGAAGCGCCAGCAAGGATGGATAGTTGGCATCGTCCATCAATATCGACGAGCCATATCCATCTACTTCGTAAGCGAAGACGTCTCCATACTTCTTGTGCTTGACCACGCCATGCTCCATGACACCCTCCCGAAGCTGTTTGCTCCATGCTTCAAACTTTTGGGACAACGCTGTCTTGCCAGCAGCCGCGAGAATTTTAGACGCCCGCCCCAACTCCACAGACATCTGTGCATTGGCAGGGATAAAGAAGCCAAGGATTGTCGCATCATCACTAGGTCGGAACGCTGACCGCACCAGTCCTGTGCCCCAGTTCAGTGGATTTCCAATACCCCTCAGGTTAAGAGTCTCAGTTCCAATATCCGTGCGACGTGAAAAGGTGTACTCGTTGCGCTGGAACTCGCCTGTCTTGGGGTCAAATGTCGACTTCGACTGCTCATCCAGCACATTTAGTAAGGTGTCGATGGCGCGGTACCATCTCTTAGTTAGAAACTCGGTTGAGCTTGTGTGATCATGGAAATCGTTGCCAAGTGCGAGGAAATGCGCCAGAGAGTCAAGCTCATACTTGCACTCGAACACGGCTTGTGGCTCGTAGGCAGGGTGTACGTTGTCATCTTGCCCGTTAGACGAGACGGGTAAGCCACTGATGGGTGGAGGTTGGAAGGCGTTGCAGTAAGGCGACGTAATAACATATTCGGCCTGGGTATTGATCGCACCAAGCAGTAGTGTATGAATGGCAGGGTCCTTCTTTGCGAGCGGTTGGTAAGGCCGTAGTTGGTTTGTCGAATCTCGCAGCCATTCTGCGATGATGTCGCCCGTGATGATAAAAGACTGCGGCCCCTGCCAAGCTCCCTCATCGTGTAAACCCCCAAAGCCCCCCATGCGGAAGAAGCCAGAGTCTTCCTTTCCCTTCGTATGGAACTTGACGGTCGTATCTGTCGTCGAAGGGAATGCGTTCTCGAACAGCCGTGCCAGGTCAGGGTCCTGCATGCGTGAGGTCATATCCTCAATCACCTTTTCGATAGCATCTGACTGGAATGTCCGGCATTTCGTGGTTGGTCGTTGGTAGGGAAGCTCTTTGGGACCGGTACTGAGGGGGCGGCTGTGGAAATGCGACATTAGTTGAGCTGAGCATAAAGATGCGCGATCAAATAACATACTGAGGGTATCCAGCATATCGTGTGTAATCTGGGCACATGTGCTGGTAGTCGCCGAGGGGCCTCTGTTCGTCGTCGGGGCTTGCGCTGGCGAAAGATGCGCTCAAGCCAAGCAAGCTTGACGCCAGCAGGCGGAGCGACATGATGAGCTTGAATGGTGTTGGGCAGGCGTTAAGGGGGTTAAATCAAGAAATCATCCAAGAAATCTGTTGGAATTTCAGCGAGTTTCGTAATTGGGTTTCAAGTTGAATAGGTTGATTGGTGGTGTTGTAAGAATTGAGCTACAGTTGTCGCATTGACTGATTACGTAGCGCCAGACAAGCTGCGACAGAGCTCGAGTTACGTGGGGCTGGTAGAAGCTGGGGTAAACAACCCCATGGTTGCCATAAACATTCAATACTTTAAGTTGCTCAATAATTTTGATATAACAGGGGTATCATTAAAAACTATCCAGACGTCTAACGCTTCCACTTTCTATACCGCAACTACAATCACCATCCCCAGGTTCGGCTCGAAGCTGTAAACACAGGAGGCTTCCATTGGATCTTGGTGGGGTCCACGGTTCGTTTCCTCTTCAACTTGGTCTTCTCCCGTTGCTGGATCAATTTCTCCGGTATCACAATCTTGTGGTCGCTCTTGTGATAGACCTGCATTCTCAATGCTTGTAAAGTGTGCTCGACATCCTGCGTCGTCATGGCCAGTGCGGTAGAAATCGCCTCGATCGTGACCTTCTCTTCGCGTTCGTTGTAACCCACAAGCAGCTCCAAAATGTTCTCTGACCAATACTGCCGGTAACTCAGTAGACCCAAGTCCGACAATGGTTTCTCTGGAGAACCAAGCTTTCCTTCGATACGGGAAAGCTCATATGAGAATTGAATCAGCAGTCGACCGTATCCTTTACGCTGGTATTGCGGCATGGTTAGAATACAGGCAACGTTGTAACCATCTGCACTCTCCTTCTCTTTAGAGAAGTATCCCACCAAATGGCATCCTTTTTCGGTTCGCGTCGTCATGACATAAAACAAGAATGGGTCCACGTCATAATACAGCGTCTTATGGTCAAGAAACATCTTGGACAAAAGACAGAGATTGCGACACCACGTTCGTTGTCGTCGGCCATCTATCTCGAAGAAAGATATGTCTTCGTTTCGGTATAGTTCGTTTCCGGGAGGGTGCTGCAGCGTACACTTTCTTCGGTGTCGTGAGAAAGCCTTCATATCTCCGTAGTAGCTCAAACAGAACTCGCAGATAAAGATGACATCCTCTTGGCTGAAGATCTCGGGGTATGGCGAGAAGTACCAAGGGTAGAGATCGAAACGGCCGAATTGCACCTTAGAGATATTTCGAATTCGCGATACTTCGGTCGGATTCTGGGTCATTGAACCAGATGTGCGAAGCTTCTCGATCTCGACTTCACGACTGAATTCTACTAGCTCCCTCTTCACTTCCGTCTCCTTCTCTTCTACGTCAATGTCGTCACCCCCAGCAGGGGTCGCACCGTCGTCAACACTGGCGCGCGCTTGGCTCTCGCCATCAAGGCCGATCGAGGCAGACTTTTGCCGGTTTTGGGAATCTACAAAGTCAAGAGGGACGTCAATTGGGATGTCGTCATGCAGAGACTCAGATACATACCAGTCCAGGGATGTGGAGTATTTGCTTCCGAAGCAACCGACTGTTCTCGTTTGCTGGGTCGCTTCTGTGACTTTTTGGAGGGTTGCGTCTTTTTGGATTGTTGTACAGTGGTCGCTTTCTTCGTCTTGGGGTCCTTCGGTTTGTCCTTTTCTGGGTTTGGCCATTCTACTTCTCGAGTAAAATCCAGCCTGATGACAGGCACCCATTCGTCTAGTCGCTTGTTGAAGTTGTCGAAGTTACAGTAGAACTGTTTGCCGCTTTTGGTTGTCTTGATGCTAAGAATCTCAGCGCGTCGCGGCTGGCCTTCTTTTTCCACCCAGGCAATGCATCCTGTCTGTATTGTTTCGGGTGTCGCAAGGCTTTTCTTTCGCGGCTCACCTGAGCCAACAGTAGGCTCGCCACCAGGGGTACCACCAGCCATGATAAAATCCGCTTGGGTGGGTGTAATTTGATGATCGTCGTGTCGTCGCGGGTGTGTCGCAAGATGGAAATGGTTGGAATTATTCTTGGAGGGGTGCGGCAGAAAATGATTGAGATTCTTATCAGCAAGGCGGTGAGCCTGATCCCAGCTTATCAAGCTTCGTCAGATGCATAAATTCTGTTAGCCTCATAACACAGAAAGCATTCCCTGCTGGTTACATTTCATCGACATTTATACAAGTACGTCAAACTCGGCCTGCATTTTTAATGCCTGGAAATATTGTTTCTTGAGAGAATGGCCGCATTATCTTCAAACTGGAAGAAGCTCCAGGCAAAACTCAAGGAAGAATCTGCGTCAAAACCGTCTTTGAAGCGCAAATCAGAGACCTCGTCGACAAACCCACCACCCAAAAAGTCCAAAGTCCAAAAGACTCTTACAAAACCACAAAAACCAGCAAAAGCAACAGGAACAGTCGCCAAAAAGCAAATGGGAGGTGTTCACAGTTCGAAAATTGAGGAGACAGTGCCAGGGACCTCGACGTCCCTCGCGCTATGGGCAGAAGACCATGATGTGTCCGCTGAAGCACTCGCAGAAGCATACAACCTGGGCGCCAAGGACAACTCAATGATGCTTGCTGCTGCGAAGGACAAGGTCA
The DNA here is from genome assembly GCA_012977755.1 of Fusarium nurragi. NCBI lineage: Eukaryota > Fungi > Ascomycota > Sordariomycetes > Hypocreales > Nectriaceae > Fusarium > Fusarium nurragi. Next base: position 84,117 of record JAALXI010000080.1, read on the forward strand.
ACCATGGGCTCACGGAAGGTATTGAGATCGGAAAATACATCGCCATTGACTGCGAAATGGTCGGCGTGGGACCTGGTGGCCATGAATCAGTTCTCGCTCGTGTGAGCATTGTCGACTTTCATGGCGTGCAAATCTATGACTCTTATGTGAAACCAAAGGAGAAGGTCACGAACTGGAGGACGGCCGTTAGTGGAATCAGCCAGAAGAGTATGCGATTTGCCAGGGACTTCGAGGAGGTGCAGGCAGAAATCGACAAGCTTCTCCGGGGTCGGATATTGATTGGCCATGATCTCAAGCATGATCTGGATGCTCTCATTCTCAGCCACCCAGGCAAAGACATACGCGACACAGCCAAATTTCCAGGATTCAAGAAATATGGCAACGGGAGAAAACCAGCACTACGGATTCTTGCTCAGGAGTTGCTCGGGGTTGAGATACAGGGGGGTGCACATTCCAGTATCGAAGATGCGCGGGCGACTATGTTGCTCTTCCGCAAACACAAATCGGCTTTCGACATGGACCATGCCAATAGGTATGCGCCGAAGCCATCGACCGGAGGAGCACAGAAAGGGACCAAGTCGAAAAAGAAGAGAAAATGATGGATGAAAATGGTACTAGCGAACACTTCTCAACAGTTTTATCAAGATACCCATATAGAAGAACATGTACAAATATTCTGGGCAGCTCGTGGCCCGACTTATCCCTTCGAACTCCTCTACTCGATACACGCGCTCCAATTGTGACAGATAGGTTACGCTGAGCGGATCTCAGTCCCAGTCATAGGCCTTGCTCATATGAGTCCAACAACTGGGGGAATGGGTAGTCTATGTAAGACCATTTTAACACCAGGGTTTATTCTCGCTTCCAAACAAGTCGAATTGACGCTTTAACACATTTACCAATTTTGGCTAGCTCATAATGCCAGATAAGATAAGCAGTCCGCCAGAACCCTTTACGCGTCTCAACGCGTCTTTTAGCTTTGACAACAGACAAAGCAACACTACCACCATGTCGCAACCAATTCTCTCGTTAAATCCCGGCGAGAATAAGTCCAAAGCAGTGGCAAACATATTGCCATGCCGCATACATCACGATGGTCCAATTGATCCAGCATCGACCTATTGGACTCCAGCTGTCGCTAAAGGTTCGTCTCCCTGGATACCAAGCTCGGTACCCTCAAGATTGACTAACAACTTGGAAAGATGGCACGAAACTAGCATATTTCCGAGGAAGGAAGCTTCAAGGGAAAGTAGTGAAGCTACCAGAGCGATGTCGAGGTGTTGTCGTCGAGCGAGCACCCGAGAAAGACCCTAAAATCGCTGCCGAAGAGCCAGTCGAGAATGTCGACGAGGAACAAGAGAAGATTGGGAGCATGCAAATAACGGCCGAGTTCGATGAGATGGTTGTATGGGGCCACGAGACGGTGGCAGATGCTAGTGCAGACCCCTACGTTCGGAGTATGGAGGAGTGGCTTCAGGTGGCCGATCAGGTATGGCTCGATGGTACGCTAAGGACTCAATACTCGATGCTAATACTTCCAGATACACTCCTACTCTACCTGAAGACGTCACGCAGAAATAGTGTAGTTGAGCTCAAGCGATACCCATCAATCGACAAACCCACCACATGTTTCAAGTCGATATAGCATGAAACCGACACCTATGCCCAGTCGACCTAATATAATGATACACATTGCTACAAGTTTGGCCTTGAAAGATAGGAACATTCACATTCAATATTCTGCTATGCGATGGTCACAGATGCTCTTCACTATCAGAAGCTGCTTACTACACATTCAGGATACAACCTCCGCAGTGGCATATATAGGATGCCCGCGCGCTCTGGGAAGGAGATTCTGCATAGAATGTCTTTGTATATCACAAGAACGAATAAAGTCGACCGCAATGTATTCTACTTGCTGCCAGTTTTGGTTCCGCCAGGGCGTCGTCCTCAACTTAATGCATCTATATTTGCTGGGACGCTGAGCATCGTTGAGTTCTTCTCGGCATATATTGGTAGACAGCAGTAATCTCCCCTGCGTCCGCCATAAACCCTCCTATGGGATACACAGTACTTCATCTACGGCGATCTGACATTTATCGCTGGAAGTATTTGGTAGGAATGGACATGGCCACTTCAAGACCAAGAAGCTGTGTCGTTACCTATATTGTGACTTCTCATTGCGGAACACCAAGCGCATTATTTCTTCAATCGATATTGCCGCACGCGTAACGGTTAATTATACATATCGCCTATCTACTAGATATGCAGGAGCATGTTATCATAGACACTTAAAGTCAAGTGTTGCAAAATGCACATTCCATGGCATACATTTACAAGCAGAGCTCAATCCTTGACGATCAACCAATCATACTAAGAGACTGTAATATGGAGGAGTAATACCTTCAGTAATGTCTTATTGGACTACCCTAAACTATTTCTCGACTAAGTCAGTCGTAATACCGACGTCCCGAGTCGCATCAATATCACGCTGGACAGACTCAAGCTTCGTCTTTAGACGAGCAAAACAGTCTTTGCCCAAAGGCAACCTCAAGACCTTGCCCTTCAGATGTCCTGCCTCTCCCTCCCCATTAGCAACTCCGAAAATAATGTCCACGGCCTTGTTGGGATCTCCGGGCTGCTTTCCTGCCGCGTTGGCGAACTTTGTCAGGGTCGCTTCCAACACTGTTCCCTGATATGCCTCCTCGCCAGTGATATTACTCTTGACGCTGGCCTCGAGGAAGTTGGTACGGAATGCTCCAGGCTCAACCAGCAACACATCGATGCCGAATTCCCTAACTTCCTTCGACAAACTCTCGGTTAAACCTTCAAGCGCAAATTTGCTGGCGCTGTAGAGTCCGCAGCTGGGCTGGGCGTCTTGCCCGGCTATACTGCTGACATTGATAATGGTGCCCGATCCACGGCTTCTCATACCTGGGATAACAGCTTGAAGAGTGTAAAGCGGACCAAACAGATTCGTCTGGATTTGATGTTCGGCCTCAGTCTCCCTTGTCACTGTGTTAGTGCGCATTCAGCCATCTGGCGGATGGGACGATTAACTTACGTGAAGAGCTCGATAGCACCCAAGAGAGAGTATCCGGCGTTGTTCACTAAATAGTCGATTCTTCCATAGATCTTCTCTGCATCTTGGACTTTCTTGGTGATGCTTGCTTTGGACTCCGTCAGATCGATGGTGATGATATTGCCGCCAGCGTCCTCGATTTGACGAACGGCATCAGCTGATCTAGCTGTGTCTCGCACAGTTGCGATGACTTTATGTCCAGCCTTTAACACTCTCAGACTTAGTAGCAGGCCAAGGCCATTGGAGCTGCCGGTGATGAGCCACACTGGAGTCGACATTTTGGTCTGATGTGTAGATATGAGGTTGGAACAGGTTGTAGTTTATTGTATATGGTTGCTCACTCTATCCGCCTGAAACGATCTGACCTTATAGTGTTCGAAGTACGGACTTACCGTCCTCTATTCCCGAAAACCTTATGAAGCAATCCCGCATTTGATGACGATGCTCCACAATGACAGGCTTAACACCGATCACGTATCGGAAATGTAACATAATCTTGTACGTCTATACGGCGATATGTAAGTTATACAAAAAATCGGCTTGTAGATACATTTGGAGGTCGAGAATTCGACCAGTGAGATGTATGTGTGCGCATAGGCCTCGATGTAGTTAACGATAACATCCAATTAACATGTATTATTCTGAAATGCGAAAATTTACAATTGTTCAGTTCGTTCCGACACACGCAGCTGAGAGAGCGCATACTGGCATAAGAGCAATGAACTTTAAAGGACTTGAGCACAGTCTCGACATAGCCTTTAGTAGCTGAGAAGATGGGTGTATCGCTGTATATCAATACTGCCTCCCAGCTACTGGGAAGTTTTATGTAAACTGGCCAAGGAGAAGATTCGGCCTCCGAATGCAGCTCTCGAAGAAAGGCTGCAGAGCATTAAAGCGAGTTTGGACATAACAAGAGAAACTATATAAAAAAAGGTACAGTTTAAGTTTTTGGAAGGTATATATGTAAGATGAATGAGCTTCTGACAATGCAACAAACGCAAAGTGCAGTTCAAATCACTTGATAGTTGTATAATACGTAGAAGTTTGGATTGAATTTATGCACCTGGAAAGCATCGTTACTGCACATGCATCAAGCGAACAACCATTTGGCACACCCCGCCCAACCTCTCTCGAAACCCTTACCTTTCAGCCTCTATTATCTTCCTGCGCTGTCTTTCCTACACACCGTTACCACCTCCGGCCCAGCAGTCTGATCTCCATTCGACCTATCACCTACAACATGGCGCTTTAGAAATGACGTCTTTAATGACAACTTACCAGTGAAACTCGCCAACCAATGATGGAAAAGAAAATCGACGTCCTCGTCATCGGGAAAGGTGGTCGAGAACATGCGTTGGCTTGGAAGCTGAGCCACGCCAGATCAGTGCACCATGTTTTCGTCTCCCCAGGCAACGCAGGCACACAAGAGATCGCAGCGACAAGAGATACGGCTGGAATTTCGAATCTGACCGGCATAAGTAGCTCAGAATACCGTGATCTGGCTCAACATGCCAAGAAGCTTGGTATTGGGTTGGTCGTTGTTGGTCCTGATGACGACGTGGTGAATGGCATCGAGGAGTACTTCCGAGAAGGTCAGTCAGCCATGGGGTACAAGCAGCGAGACTTTCTGACAATAAGCTAAATAGTCGGTGTCCCCTGCTTCGCCCCGTCACGCAAAGCTGCAGAGCTTGAAGGCTCAAAGGTTTTCGCTAAAGAGTTTATGAAGAAACATGGCATCCCAACCGCCCACTATAGCAGTTTCGACAACCTTGAGGCGGCCAGTGCACACGTGCGCCGCGGTTTCACCGACAAAGACCATCGCATCGTCATCAAAGCAGATGGCCTTGCCGCTGGTAAGGGCGTGGTCCTCCCCGAGACACCAGAACAAGCCTTGGAGGATCTTGGCAGCTTCATGAGCCACGGCAAGTTCTCGACAGCGGGATCCTCGGTGGTTATCGAAGAGTACATGGAAGGATATGAGATCAGCATTTTGACTTTCAGCGACGGGAAGACCTTCTTCTCCCTCCCAGCAGGCCAAGATCACAAGCGTATCCTGGAGGGCAATAAGGGACCTAACACTGGAGGCATGGGAGTTTATTCACCTGTGCCAATGGTGACCCCAGGAGTACTACAGCAAATCGATGACTCCATCCTGAAGCCGACATTCGATGCTCTTGAGAAAGAAGGTGGGTAGGAGTCATGCCTCATTTCGACTTACCGCTGATAAATTACGAAGGACGATTATTTCAGGGCCTACTGTTCACTGGGGTCATGATAACAAAATCCGGACCAAAGGTCATCGAATACAACGTGCGCTTTGGCGACCCCGAGACTCAAAGTTCAATGCTGCTCATACACGAGGAAACCGACCTGGCGAGGGTCTTGCTATCATGCACAAATGGAACACTGGCGCAAACAAAAGGCACGATCAAGCTTAAGCCAGGCTTCGCGTGCAATGTTGTGATTGCATCGGGGGGATACCCAGGAGACTATGCGACGGGAAAGCCTGTGACGCTGAAGTCTCCGCCTGAGGGTGTGGTCGTTTTCCATGCCGGTACCCGCAGGGACGAAAAGGATGGGTCGCTGAAGACAGCAGGAGGGCGTGTCTTCTCGGTGGCTGCCTACGGAGATACTCTAGAAGAGGCACAGTGTAAGGCATATGAGGGTGTCGAATGTGTGTCATTTGAGCCCATGGTGTACAGGAAGGATATTGCAATGGGGGGCTTGACCAGATAATAGGTAGAGGTGCCAACAGGTCTTTGACAGCGCATCTCTTATTTATCTTTTTGAGGCCTTGGAATGCGAAAAGATTGTGGCATGAAACGGCTCTCTTCACTTCTATGTGCTTCTCGAGTGTAATCAGCAACAGACTTTCTTTCAAAGAAGACTTCAAAGAAAGAAACCCTGCATAACTAACTCGTCATGCTACTGTGTGCAGATCCTGACATGCACTGGCATACCATTCTTGACTCGTGGTGGACTGTCTGCTCCAACCTGATAACAGCGATCACCCCAGACCGTCGGGGGTGGTTTTCCGGACTCACGAGTTCCACTAGAAGGCCAGGAAGTAAGTGACAGTTCACGATCAGACTGTAGCTATAATAAGACTTACTTTATTCGGTCCCATTCCTCCCACGCACACTCAACATCGAAGCATCTCACCACAAGCGCCATGACCAGTTTGATTTCGACCACAACAAGGTTCTGACCAATGCAGTTTCGCGGGCCTGCCAGGAACGACCGCCAGCCATTGGGTGGAGGAAATAGAGGATCTTGGGGGTCAGTGATGAGAAACCGTTCTGGTAGGAACTCCCCCGGTCGGTGCCAGAGCTCGGGGTCGTGATGGACAGCAAAGGTGCCATCCCAGACGATGAAGTCTTCAGTCGGCAAGTTCTTTCCCTCGAATCCAGGTCCGGAGCCTGGAGGGCCTGTGAGAAAGAAACCAGGCTCGCCGCGACGCATAGTGCCAACGTTGGTATGATACCGCATCGACTCACGAAGTACAGCTAGAGTATATGGAAGCTGGTTGAGCAACTGTGGATCTTGTCTCAATACGTCTGCGGCACCCCAAGCATTTGTTCCCAGAACAGCGTCGTGCTCCTCTCGTAATTTGGCCAAGACCTCGGGGTGTTGGCAGAGCAAACGGAAGAGCCAGGAAATGGTCGCGGCCGTAGTATCAAACCCTGCAAAAAGGAACGTGTTGATTTGGCCGATAGCCATTTTGAGGAAATCGTTGTTAAGCTCCATGGCTGACTGGTCATTGTTCTGTTCATCAGCAGCCTTTTGCTCGGCTCTCTCTGCATCAAGAGCCTTGACGATAAGATCGACTAGTGTCTTCCCATTCGCGGTACGATCCTTCTGGAGCGCGTCCATACGCTCTTGAACTGCAGGGGCGAGACTGTTGACAAGAGTCTGATAGTTCTTCCAAAGTCTGAAATGACGCCACGGATTATAGTATTGGATGAAATTGGTGATGTTAATGAAGAAGTACATTCGAGAAATGGTGTCATGGAGAGCGGCGCAGAGTGCCGAACTCTTCCCCCATTGCTCGTTTATGCGGATGTTTCTTCAAGGTATGATCAGTATCTCAGATGCATTTCTTCAAGACCTGACGCGAGCACACTCACAGAAAGAACCGAATAATAACATCCAGGGCAAGGTTGGTCGTGGCTGTCTCAAAAGAGAAGACATGCCCCCACTCCCCATCCTTGCCTGCTTTACTCTTGAGGACATTCACAAAGTCCTCGACTTCATCGAGAATTTCTGGAATGCGGCTGTTGATGGTTTGAACACTGAAGCCCGGGCTCAGTCTCTTGCGCCAGGTCTTCCATTCAGCTCCTTCCATTGAAGAAAGATCGTGGTTCTTGGTCAATGGGTAGAGGACATGCTTCTGTTCGTAGGCCTTGGGCAACGAGTGCTCTTGTGTGAACTGAGATGACACATTCGCGTCGAGTGAGATCACCATGGGTGGAGTAAAGGGCCAGGTGTCAATGTAGGCAACAGGCGGGCATTTGGTGCACTGGGGGAAAAGTTCACGCCAATTCTCCCGGATTTTCATCATCATGTAGTCGCCGTGGGCGTCAGAAGGAAGACTGGAGACAAGTTTTCCAACAACTTCGAGGTGACCAAAAACCATGGAATGTTTCATGATGGGCTGTTACTTCAGATTAGATGATGTGGTCATTGGACTCCGATAGAGCGGCATACAATTCCCTGGTCCTTCAGAGCCTGGAATTTCTTGCGGACTTGGTATCCATTGCGAAAGGCGTGCATAAGCAATGCGAGCACCACAATGCCCGAGAGACGGAGAAAGCGCGTGAAGAGCGAAGAGCCATCATCTTGGAGGCCGAGGGGCCACATCGTGGCTGCGGATCGCTGCAATGAGTTGAAGGTCGCGACGTTGAAAAAACTGCTGGGAAGAGGAGGTTTCCTTGTCATTTGAGTGAGACATTCGCTTGCAGTTGACCAATCATCGCACAAATGACAAGCTCGAACTGCCCCGCCTCTGTACCAATTGCCATAGTAAGCGGAGGTTTTACAGATATATACTCGGAAGATTGTGGTTTCGGAGTGGTAATGATAGAGCTTCAATACCATAGGCGCTTTGTTTTTCAGACTACAAATCAGGTCCTAGCATTTTTTACGCCATGATGGTCCAGTGACTGGTGCGCATAGAAGGGGGGGAAAACCGGGGAAAGACAAAATTATCGAACTCGCTAGTCATTGGATCATGATAACCCGGGGATTCGTCCTCTTGAATGGCGATGACGCTGGTGAGAGGGAACAAAATCGGAGCACAATACCCCGATGTGGGGTTCTAAGAAAGGTACATCATGGGCGAATGTGTACTCTGTACCTTGATCATGATACTACCCCTCTTCTTACCGTCGTGATTCATTACTCCAATCTTTTATTTGAAAAAATCTCATACATCGTTTATCATGTCTATGTCAGTTGAAGATGCCACCAAAGTGCGAGACGGCTTCCCCAGACCTTCCCCCAACATCCCCTCCAATGTGGTGGAGCAGCTCCGCTTGAACGGAAAGGTCCTTGTTGTTAATGGCGCTGCTGATGGACTTGGATATGCCGTAGCTGAGGGATACGCCGAGGCAGGTGGAAATGTCGCGCTGTGGTATAATTCGTGAGCTGTTTCATGACTCTTCTTCAGCGCAATCGCAGATAAGCTAATCGTTGTCCCAGAAATGATGCTGCTGTTGAGAAGGCTCGTTCGTTATCAGAGCAGCATGGCATCAAGGCCTCTGCTTACAAGGTTGACGGTAGGTCCCTACCTAACACCGGCGATGCCTGGCAGTAGCTTATATCCGCTTCCTCAGTTTCCGATGCGCAGCAAATCCAAGATGCCTTGAAAAAGGTTCTTGATGACTTTGGAAAGATTGATGTCTATGTTGCGAATGCAGGTGAGTGCCCAGTTAAAATAAGCTCGATATCAAGTAGAGAACTAAGAATGATGTCGAGGCATGGCAATTTCAAAACCCATCCTCGAGCAAACCCTTGAGGAATACAAGAAGCAGATGTCGGTGAACGGTAAGTATGAGTCCTTCAATCTACATCTGGTGTTCCTAACGGTCTCACAGTTGATGGTGTCGTCTTTTCTGCTAAATATGCTGGCGAAATTTTCAAGCGTCAAGGTTTCGGCAACTTCATCATCACATCCAGTATGAGTGCCCACATCGTCAACGTACCAACCGATCAACCAGTCTACAACGGAAGCAAAGCCTTCATCACTCACTTCGGAAAGTCACTCGCTCGAGAATGGCGCGAGTTTGCCCGTGTGAATATTGTGTCTCCTGGATTTTTCGACACAAAGATGGGCGCAAGCCCGGAGGCGCTCAATGAGGCATATCGAATGGCGGTGCTGGGAAGGCAAGGTCATGTTAAGGAGATCAAGGGCCTTTACCTTTACCTTGCGAGCGATGCTTCAACGTATATGACAGGCAGCGATTTGCTAATCGATGGAGGATACGTGCTCCCTTAGATTATTACAAAGCAGGGCATTGTAGAGTCTGAAGGTGATGCCTTGCATCAGACTCCGGGTTAGAACAGAATCTGAACGGTTTTTGAATGCCAAAACACTTGATAGGTAAACTTTGTTCGCATGTAATATTCACCAATTTTGATGCACGTATAGTCACGAACCAACCAAGCCCCGTAAAGTCCACTACCACCCGATTTGGAAGATCGGTTTTCAGTTAACTGATTTCACATACAGTTCTTTTAAAAATCAAACTTCTTGTACGTAGTGAGATCTGGCAATCAAGACAAGCTCCGGATCGCCATAGGATATTAAGTCATCCTGAATCAGATACCACAAATGGCGGTTATTTATCTTCTACCTGATCGTTGGCTTTTGACCCTGGCATGATAACAGTAACTGGCAGTAACCGATCAAATATGACTTCCCATCAGCGAACCGTGTCATCGCTCGTTGAGTTACATTTCCCCTCATTCGGAGTATAGTGACCCGAACGTCACCTGATTTAAACCAAGGAGTAATCACGCCTACATAAATGGATACGTATAGTGAGCAATCAAGCCACCTCAAGTGTGGAAACACCGCTGGCATCCATGTTTTTTCAATTCCAACAGCTCATGCTGACAAAGTCGGCAGAATGAATGAAACGGTAAGCAAGCTCTCGAAACTCCATAGACATGACTTATAATGGGTGATCAGAACCCATCCTGTCTTTTATACGGTCCTGGCGATGCTAGATTCGAAGACCGGCCGGTCCCTCAGATTGAGGATCCATGCGATGTGATAATCAAAATTGCATATACAGGTGTTTGCGGCAGCGATGTGAGCACCAACACTTCAAATGCTCTTCGAGCTGATCACTGATAAGCACCAGGTTCACTTCTGGACTGAGGGTGGTTTCGCAAGAAAAGTCTCCGAACAGGAGCCTCTGGTGATGGGCCATGAAGCCTCGGGCATTATCCACAGAGTTGGCCCAGCCGTTTCGCAACTCAAGCCCGGCGACCGCGTTGCCATCGAACCAGGCTTCTCGTGCAAAAGCTGCAGCTACTGCAAGTCTGGACGATATAACCTCTGCCAGAAGATGAAGTTCGCCGCAGACCCGCCATCCACACACGGAACGCTTTCTCGTTTCTTCAAGATTCCCCAGGATTTCGCTTACAAACTACCTGACTCCATTAGTCTGGAAGAGGCTGTTCTTGTGGAACCTCTGAGTGTTGCTGTCCATGGCGTCCGTCTCGCCGGAATACGGCCTGGACAGAATATCATTGTCCAAGGAGCGGGGGCGGTCGGTTATCTCACTGCAGCAACCGCCGGGGCCTACGGCGCCAAGAAGGTTGTCATCACCGATATCAAGACTGATAAACTCGAGTTTGCAAAGCAAGGTCTTGAATGCCATACGTTTCAGCCAGAATCATGTTCGACACCCGAGCAAGAAGCGTCCAGACTGAAACAAGAAGCAGGTCTTGATCAAGGCGCCGACGTTGTCTTAGAATGCACAGGAGTTGAGACATCAGCACCGATCGGCATATTGTCCCTGGCAGCGGGTGGTGTCTTTGTGCAAATTGGCCTTGGCAAGCCTGTGCAGTCTTTGCCTATCCACGCCATGTGTGAGAAGGAGATTGTTATGAAGACTTGTTTCCGTTATGGCCCTGGTGACTTTGAGATTGCTCTCGGGCTGCTTGAATCCGGCAAGGTCTCTGTTTCATCGCTGATCAACAGTGTTGTACCTTTTGGGGATGCCCCTGAGGCGTGGAAGACAACGATGAGAGGCGAAGGGATCAAGAATCTCATCCGTGGAGTACAGGACTGAGTTACCTAACAGAGTCCATCAACACGAAATACTCAAGTATCACCATTCATCTTGCTCGGAATTAGAGCGAGCCTTATCGAGTAATAACATTATTCCCGCCACAATGCCGGATGACCACTCTAGGCCACCCCACATTCTCTGTTTAGCAAGGATAACAAATCATGACTCAGTGACAAACTTTGCTCCGACCTGGGATAGTATAAGTTTACGAATTCCGCCATTTTTAATATTATTTTTTTGCGTTACTCATATGGTCTCATATTGCATTGAAACTCGCCTAACATGTCTGACTCACCAATTGTGGCCTCTCCGCCCAGGAAAACCAGTCAATCGGGGAATGCTGCTCCAGCGAGCACATCAACTAACAACAACCGCGATGGAGCGTTAGTACTACACGCCAATTCCTCTGGCACAGCTTGGTGGTCCCGATTTCGAAGCCCAATCATCACTGCTGGAATTGTGCTTTTGCTGAGTCCTTTCACATTCTTGTGGTATGGCCAAGAGCCAATCGACCCTAAGAACTACGCAGAGCGCACCAAACGGATCCTCAAGAGCACGCCGTCAGTTACTATTGATATTGCAGCTGGAAACTTCACTGACTGAAAAGAATAGTTTGATTGATGGCCACAATGATTTGCCGTTCATGCTCCGACTGGAGCTCAATAATCGCATATACGACGATCGCTTTGACTTTTCCAATCGACTACTTGGGCATACTGACCTGCAGCGTTTGAGGCAAGGCATGGTCGGCGGGCAGTTCTGGAGCGTCTACGTAGACTGCGATGAGCAGCAGAAGCACTTTGAGGATCCTTCTGTGAGTCACGATTTTCCCTCAAAGTTGAACCTCGTATAAGACCCGTTGCTGACCCCATACCGAAGTGGATCGTCCGAGATACGCTTGAGCAAATCGATGTGACTCGACGCTTCATCCGAGAACATCCCAAAGACCTCGAGTATTGCGACACTGCAGCTTGCGCTCTGAAGGCGTTCAGTTCAGGTCGTATTGCGAGTATGATTGGAATTGAGGGTGGCCATCAGGTCGGCGGTAGCATTGCAAGTATTCGACAGATGTACGAGCTCGGGGCGCGATACATGACTATCACACACAACTGCGATAATGCGTTTGCAATGGCGGCTTCTACTGTAGCTTCTGGAAGCACTGATGAAGGACTCTCTAAACTTGGGAAGGAGGCCATCAAGGAAATGAACCGCTTAGGGATGATGGTCGACCTCGCCCATGTTTCTCACCAGACAATGAGGGATGTGCTCAGTATTGCCCGAGCCCCCGTCATCTTCTCACATTCGGGAGCATACGCCGTTGAACAGCATCTTCGAAACGTTCCAGACGATGTTCTTCGCCAGGTCAAGCACAACGGAGGCATTGTCATGGCCGTTTTCCTAAACCGCTTCCTCAACATGAAGCACCCCGAACAAGCAACAATCCATGACGTTGCTGACCATATTTTCCATATTGCAGAAGTCTGCGGATGGACCTGCGTCGGAATCGGTGCTGATTTCTTCGGAATGTCAAACGTGCCCATCGGCCTGGAAGACGTCTCCAAGTACCCCAGTTTGATGGAGGTGCTTATGCAGCGCGGGGCAACGGACGAGCAAATCCGCTTGCTCGCGGGAGAAAACATCCTTCGAGTATGGGGGAACATCGAAAAGAGCGCGAAAGCCATTCAGGCTACGGGCGAGAAGCCAGTAGAGGAGGAGTATGAGGGGCGAGAGTGGCATAAGGGATATTCAACGGATCCGTACATGCTGAGGGGAGGGCTTGAAGAAGCTATAAAGAATGGAGCCAAGATTGAGGAAGACATGTTCGATCTAGACAGTGAGGGCCGTCCCAAGATTCTATCCACGTAGGTAGTTAAAAAATCAAACTAAAACAGTCAGTCTATGCTAGCTATTCCGAATATCATCTTTCTGCCTCTCGTGAGAGAGTGTGAGAATGTCAAGATGTGGATTGTTATAGTAATGAATAGTTTGCAGCCAAGTTGAAAAAGCATATACAGAAGTTCATTCCCACCGCCCAAGTCCTTCATAAGAATAGACTCATCTCGAATTCCTAGGCCTCAGTACTTTACACGCAATCTTTACATGAAGACCTTCCTCTCGCTCCCACAGCTATGCGCCTTCTCTGCTCCCCGCGCAACATTTGCCCATCGGACCATATTGCGCGCCACGCCACGTTTGCTCAGCGGGTTCATGGTTGATTTTTCATGCTTGGGCACATCTTCGTCATCCAAGGCAAGGCTTGCAGCTGCATATCCAGCAGCCTTTGCATTGACCAGGAAGGCCTCCTTGTTGATGTTGTTGATGTCGTCGCAAGGAGTGTGGTAGCAGGCATCCTGGGGAGCACCCGCGCCGGTGAAAATGCCGGACGATGGAATACCCAGCTCGAGGAAGCCCACGTAATCAGACGAAGCTCCGAAGGGTCTGGCCGTGGTTAGCAGGAATCTTGGGATAGAACTGGTCGGGTTCGCTTACGTGTATTCGGCGGGATAGCCCTCGTCAGTCAGATACTCGAACAGGAATTTGGCGCCAGCCTTGTGTGCATCTGAGTCGGCGTAGACAATGTAGTAAGGTTGTGGAGAGGCGATCATGTCGTAGTTGTAGTAAAACCGAATCTTACTGGCCTCTTCCTTTGACAAATTAGACACGTAGTAAGTCGACCCGATCATTCCGCTCTCTTCAGCACCCCAAAAGGCAAATCGCAGTTTGTTTTTGAAGTTCTTGTACTTCTTGATCGAATCGGCGATACTGAGCAGGGCGGCAACACCGCTTCCATTATCGTTGATACCAGGACCCTCTTGAATGGAGTCGAGATGGGCGCCCAACATGACGACGTTGTCGGGGTCGCCCTCCTTGGTATCCGCGATGATCTGCCAAGTCTCGCGCTTCTCGACCGTGACGTCGATGGTCAAGTTGATTTCCAGGGTCTCCCCATTCTGAAGACGCTCTGCCCAGGACGTGCCAATGTCGTACGTGATGACACCAACAGGCGCAAGCTTGCCGATGTTCTCGGCGCCCAAAGAGCCCGAACCTGCTGTCTGCTTGGGGTCGTCGTTAAAGACGATAGCAGCTGCGGCGCCGTTGTCCTTGGCTAGCTTGAGCTTGTTGATGAAGTGGCATTTCCCACGCTTGATCAAGGCGATTTTACCCTTGACGTCGATGTCCTTCCATTGGTCTTCGAAACAGCCCGAGCCACGCTCATCGTCGATGGGTACTAGCACCAGGGGAGCAGTCACTCCATCGGGGAGGGGAGTGGCATGGTTGTACTGCAGCGAAACCACGTCAACCTTCTTTCCCTCGGGACCGGTCAAGGCGATCTTGTGAAGGTGGGAGAAAGGATGAGTGAATGGTTGAACAGAAATGTCCAAGTGGTTGCCGCGGCGTAGGCGGGCGAGAACAAAATCGAGGGAGGCGTTGTAGCCAGGGAGGCCAAAGGCTCGGTTGTCGTCATTGTCGAGGGCAATTTGGTATAGGTTTTGAAGAATGCTGTCAAGGCTGCATACCATGAGTTCTCAATACATTATAATTGTGAGAATGAACCTTTGTACTTACTCTTTTATTTTAATGTCATCTGCTACTCGTTGCGGAGTGAGATGGTTGCGTGCACAAGCCCCACTGGCATATAACGCGAGGGCGGAAAGGAGATGATTGAACTTCATATTGTCTTACTACGATGACCGATACAATCTTTCAGATGGGAATCACTCTTCTTAAGTAGGCCACCCAGAAGGATCACCATTAGCCTCAATTCTACCTCATTGCGACGTGGTTGCTCGCACTCCGAAACGATCATCCTATTAGCTCTTACTCCCCAGCTCGTTAGCTACAGAATCCATGGCTGTGCTGAGCCGCATACGACCTTGGGTAGCATTGAAGTATAGGATAAAATCTGGGGGATCAGACTAGGCAATTTCAACCTCATTGTTAGGGCTTAGCTCTCTTTGGGAAGCGAGCTGACCACTGTGTATTTAGGTGGAAAATTAAGTACTAGGCGCTAACATAGTCCGAGAGTCATAGTCCGAGATGTAGGATTCGAGCTACCCTGTCACACAAATTTATTCCAGCTCGGACGATTAAGCATCCTGCATGGCAAATCCTTCTAAGCTCAAGGATCCATTTCGGAAAATGCGTCTTAAGACACATAGAATCTGCAGTGTTTTTGCCATTGTCTTGAAGATTTTGATATGTATCGAGTGGCTCGACTTATTCCCGTAAATCTCAATGGCGTATATCTCGTTGTAGGCGACCCAACCGAGCATCAAAATCATCGACCCAAGCAATCTGGTTTAGGATCCTCACAAGGCCGCTCCAATCCAAGCCATGCTTTCCCATCAGTTGGGACATGGTATCACCTAACCAACTCTTATCACAGCTCCCTTCTGTGACTGCTGCCACAGCCAATGCCCAAAGTTGAAGCTCCTCTAACCCAGCCCATGGGATCTCATGTTTCCTAAGAAAATCCGAAACTTGAGGTTTGCGGTATTGGGTGGCGCCAATAGTGTAATGAGTGTGTTCGGAAGCTGTTACTAGAAATCTTAGAGCAGCCAGTCTAATAGCCTCGTGGATTATCGATAGTTCAGGAGGGCTGCTCGATACATCCAGTGACTCAGCTCGGGGCATCGATAGAAGAAAGTAGGAGCTGCGCATGATGGTTATGCAGTAGTTCTCCCTCGACCCCCGCGATGCTCTTGCAACGCTTGTCAGCGATCCAAGTACTTCGCACATATCCAAAAGCTGGGTTGAGAGATCCAGCAAAGCTTGTAATATGTTGCTCAGCATAGGACTAATATTGGACGGTGCAGTTTGCTCCCACAAATATGAGGGAGCTGCAAATCTAGGTGGTCGGTCCAACGATAAACATCCTATAACATCTGACCTGGAATCATCGGATCAGTTCTGAGGCTTCCTTAAAACCAGTTACGACTCACCACACTAAAGACAATACAAGGTACACGGAACGAAACTTCTCTACACCTCCACGGCTGCGCACTAATATCTCCAAACCAGCCATATGAGCAGTGTAGCGTTCAAGTTTGCCTATGTTCATCTGCAGCAAGATTAGCTTGATTTTCCCCCTTCAACCAGTTGCTCATTACATCATAGTTTGCCAGACATATTACAGTGATCAAAACGCCATCAGACTTCATACGCTCCGTCGTCTGAATCGTTTGGTTGGTGTATTGCAGACAAAGAGTATAGTGCTTCAAAGCAGCCGCATCTTCTCGTCCTGGGTGGAGATACTCGATTTGATCATGACCATAGAGAGCAGTTTCTGCAAGTGCAAGATGGAAAGCAGCGTCATTGGCGAGGCCAACGGCAAAACAAATCTCTCGGACTTTGTCGCAAAAGGATGATTTTGGTCGAAGTACTGGTTCCTGTGAGTACTAGTATTCGAGCTCGGATAAGACTCACAGAAAGCCTCCATCATCTTGGCTCGAGTGTCAGTCTTTGAGAATAGTACCGCATCTGTACTCGGTCCAAAGACTTGTATTGGTAGCGGAGGTATAATGTCATGCTGGCTGTTCGGGTGAGGTTGGATCTGGGGGAGGTGTCGTTGAGATATTGAAGACGTAGGATTATCGCATTGGGCTTCAGCAGTTCGATTCGGTGACTTTTTCCGCCTAGTTAAGCCAATATCTCTCATCACATGTTGACGGATCTTGCGCTTGTTGCGTCGATTCTTGATCTCGTCTGGGTGACTTATGCTGACAAACTCAAGGTTCAGCCGTGTCTGGTTCGAGGCTGACATCCTGACTTGCTAAAGCGTGGTCTTGAACAAATCTTGTCATAAAGCCAATGGCGCTTACATATCTTGGGTAGAAGGTCACTGGTTAGAAGATGCAGGATGAAGGATATTGTTTGGGTACTCTTGATTCGTAAGCGGCCCAGGTGTCCAAACCCCTCATCCCATCAGCTAGCCAAGCCAGTCTCAGCTTGAGTTTCTCGATATTAACAAAAGCTTCGCAATATTGGGCCACGTACGGGTATTCCTTCAGGTTCCTTCTAACATATATCAGGCTCAATCATTCAAGTTCGTCTCCAAGCTTCAACATACATATATTGAAGTGCTTTCAATCGTCGTGAAGGTTGATGGGGTCTTTCTAGGTTTACACCTTTCAAATATCTATTGCACGGATCTGAGCTATTCTTATACTCACGTATCGCAGTTTACTCTATATCACCCCAACTGATCAGACATACTCTCTGTAAACATACCTGTCTTTGTGTGTCGCTTGGCATGCTGCAGCTAAGTGGACGGTCGTTTCGAGTTGCAAGCTTTCCACCAGGTACGTATTACTTACTTTTGACAATTTGCCTCACCAGGTACTGCATAATTACACTGATGAGCGACCGTTTTTCTCTGATGCACAACGTATCACAATATGGATTGGCCGGGGAAAACGTGGGGTCTAAACTAACACACTGTGAACCAACCCCCGTGTTTCTCTAAGCCCTCAGCAGATTATGTCTCTTATCTTTTTTACTGCTATTGCTTTCTCTTCTATTAGTATTTTTGTATACTGTGTAGTATGGAAGTTCGTTCAAAAGAACTCACGTGTCATGACGGCAGACCCTGCTTCATAGGCTCGAACAAAATTCAGTATGCTACCCTGTAAGCATTTTTGGTGGGACCTTCGTGGCGCTTTTGTGTCACAAGAAGCAAGCATCTTAAGGAAACTGTGCAATTAATATCCCAAGGTAACGAATCCCTCAATTTGAACAATACATGCTTCATATCCCTAATAGCCTTTTGGCATCACCATACTTGCATGGTGTGGCTTCGGTCAGCATCATTGCATGCCATACAGTACCTACCTTGACACCCAATGGTCGATCTAACTGCTCATTCACACCGAGAAGTCACACAGCACAAAAGGTGCATTACTCTCCGGCAACGGAGACGTTTGTCATCGGCGTTTTGAGATATCCTGCCGATGATTAGAGTCCTACGCCGCCACTCGGGTGCGCCAAGCCTTGACGGAGCGGAGGGTGGATCTCCGCGGCGGAGCACGTGACTCGTACGATACTTTTCTCGGCGTCAAGGGGGCGAGGGCGGAGGCGCAGACCGAGGCGGAGGGCAACTGGGGTTACGGAGCCGCCGATGAGATATGAAGAAACGTGAAGTCGGAGCAACGAGGTGTTGTTTGGTGTTATGACCGTTGAATACAACATGAGGACTGTAATTACGTGGTTTTATTTCGCAGGCATCGCTCAGAAAGAAAAAGTGTGGGATAGAACCGAGCGGATCGGGATGCAAACAGTGCTTTATCAATGCGCCATGTCTCACAACTAACTACAACACAAGCCAGAGCAAAGACGGGGAAAAACATGCGAGTTTGGCGGATACTCTTTCTGTTCCTCGACGTAATATGAACTGAACACACGGTCTGCCAAGACAAGACTTGCATTCACTATTGGGCAATTTGCCCGAGACGTGTGGATCATGTGATAAGTTCATTTTGAGTAGCCGATAAGCTTAGCGCAAGTGTCGCAGTTGCCCAGAACCTTAAGTAACATAAGCGCAAGGTTAGTTGCTCCTGGGGTAGAATTCGACAGGGAATAGCGATCCACAAGACAGGTATTGGGCCAATTAACAAGAGCCAAGAGCTTGGCCAAGCCTGCCTCTAGACTTGTTCCAGAAAAGAGTGGCCGTTTCTGCTTGTTCATTCTCCCTCCATACTAAATGCAAAATCCCACACTGCAGAGATGCACAGATACCTAAGCAGAAACGATAAGAGCGTCACGTTGCTCGATCGTCACAGAAGCAGTGGGGGATGCAACGCCTCGATAATTCGGCGTATATACCATTCAAGGACTGATTGGGTACGTGTCGTTACCCAAGCGCCAAGAGCCGCCAAGATGGCTTTGGCCCATTTGAGGCTATCACGACAACTCGCCAAGACAAACGAGTCCTAGGCGCCAAGATGTGATGAACCCGGTGAGCCTTGATTCACTCTACTTCTCGGCGAGTTTATTGCTTTGTTGAGCACTAGCTTGTGGTCATCTTGGCTTTGTCGTCTTGGCTGATATGGCAAGGTTGGATACGGTGCCATCTGATACTTGGGAGGTGCTTGTTCCCGATGGTGGAGCAATGCCGAATCACCTTTGAGAGCAACTTTAAGCTCAAGATTTATAGTTCAATTGGCATGGACTGACATCTGAGACAGCATAGGGTATCTCGCCAATACCTCTGTCAATAGCGCCAACGGAGAGCCGCAGCTGCATCGAAATGCAATCGCGGGACCTTGTGTTAATGTTCGACAATGCCGAAGACTGCCGTTGGAAAGAGCGGTCCATGGTGATCAAAGACCAACGTAATGCCGAACGAACATGGCCGTCAAGCAAATCTGAGAGACGCTCTAGACGTTACTGGCCCCGGGTTTGGCGAAAGGATCCCATGCCCGCCGTAACCTTGCGATATCAAATCCGGGTCTGCGATGTACACTGATGACCTCACAATTCTGAGGGCAAGATTTCTCTTCTCGCGATGTCTGTCCTCTGTTGCGCGTTTGCGCAGTCCGCCAAGCTGCCAAGACCTCAAGACCCCCACCATACACACCACCGGGCAGTCTCACGATACTGTACTCTATACCCTTTGACTCTTACTGGCCCCGGCAGTTTTACAGGAGGTACGTCCGTATCATCTGGATTTTCCGACGGTAACGCGACTGGGATCTGGGGTCGGGGTAGAATCTGAAAGAATGGCGCCGAGTACACCAGAAGGAATTAGCAATATACCCAAGGCCTGTGACAATCTAGACAAGCTATCGCCGTGAGATGAGCGACGGACTAGTCATCGGCGGCTTGTAGACTACACATAGCACGGCAGTTGAAGCGTAGCGCTCTCCGTTTCGTTTGCCAACTCCGTTCCGGGGACGGCCGTACTGTACGGGATTGATAACAGCACACCTCGGCGAGGTTAAATGTCTACCGTTAGCCGAGAGAGGCTCAAGCCTCAATGGTCGGTAGGGAGTGTGTGGGGAAAGACTCCAAGTTCAGTGGCGGATCTTAAACCGCTTGTCAGGTTCAGCGACCAACGCCAAGAAACCCCGAGCCTGGCAACGACTCAGGTTCCGCTTCGAGGACAAGATGAGCCCTCAATCAACTTATCTTATGACGCTGTCTTTCGAAATTTCTGTCGCTTCCCTCGAGTATATATGGCCTTCTCCCCCGCACCCCGTCAAGGTATATTTTCTCCAAGTTCGAGGTTATCAATCACCAAAGCCAACAGTACTCTGACAGTACTTATACCTATCTGTACCTAATACACATACATCGCACATATTCTGAGCGTTTAAACGTTCTGCTCGGTTTTGTATCTAACATCAGTTACAACCCTTTGTCTATGCCGCTGAGATAGTCTATCAACTATCTTGTATACAGCCCCAACCACATATATCACCACCCTCCAACGACACGCGCATTCGTTACAAGCATAAGGAACACAAACAACAGTTTTAGCTTTCCTCGCCCGCCCTCCTCTCCATCCTTGGTCGCCATCCTTCAAGCCATCGACCATGGCGGCAGAGTACCCCAAGCACCCGTTCCTCCTGACCATTGAGGAGACGGCGCAAGCCCTTGGCACCAGCATTGACAAGGGTCTTACAAGCCAACAAGTTGCTGAAGCTCAGGAAAAATACCCTAAAAATGAGCTCGACGTCGGCGGTACCGTACCTTGGTACAGCATCTTGACCAAGCAATTGCTCAATGCCATGATTATTGTAAGATACGTTGCCTTGTGGGCGCTATTAGCTATACTGACCCGCAAATAGGTTCTCGCGTTTGCTATGGCCCTCAGTTTCGGTATCAAAGATTACATCGAAGGTGGTGTGCTTGTTTTTGTTATCGTTCTCAATGTTACCATTGGTTTCTGGCAAGAGTATCGCGCTGAGAAGCGCATGGATGCTCTCCGAGCTCTCTCCTCTCCCAGTGCCATGGTTCTTCGGGATGGAAAGACCCAGGTAATCTCCAAGTAAGTATCGCGCCTACAAATAAACCATATCCCAAAGCTAACCATCCTCACAGCCCCGAAGTTGTTCCTGGTGATATCGTCCTCCTCAAGATGGGCGACACAGTCCCCGCCGATCTCCGTCTCTTTGAAGCCATGAACCTTGCCTGCGAGGAAGGTCAACTCACTGGCGAATCCATCCCCGTCGAGAAGATTACCGATAACAATATCACTGCTCCTGGCACTGAGAAGCTTGTCCAGTCCGAGGATGAGATCGGTATTGGTGACCGCGTCAACATGGCCTATGCCACCACTGTTGTCCGAAAGGGCCGTGGCCGTGGTATCGTCACCTCTACTGGTATGTCCACTGAAGTCGGCAAGATTGCCGCCTCTACCTCTAAGAAGACGCGCAAGGCTGGTCGCTCTATGAATTACAAGAAGTACGGAAAGAAACAGCCTTTTGTTGGTGCTTCCAAGCGAACATACGATGTTATTGGCAAGTTCTTGGGTCTTACTGAAGGAACACCTCTGCAGCGAAAGCTCTCGGCTCTGGCCTATGTTCTCTTCGGCTGTGCCATCATCCTCGCTATTGTCGTGTTTGCCGTCAACAAGTTCGATATGAAGAATGAGGTCATCATCTATGCCACTTCGCTGGGTATCGCTATCATCCCTGAGTCTCTGGTGGCTGTCCTGACTATTACCATGGTCGTCGCCGTCACCGTCATGCGAAAAGCCAATGTTGTTGTCCGTGATCTTTCTGCTCTCGAAGCACTTGGAGGAGTCACCAACATTTGCTCCGACAAGACTGGTACTCTTACTGAAGGCGCCATGGTCGTTCGCAAGGCTTGGATTCCCTCCTCTCACATCTACACTGTTCGCGACTCTCAGAGCCCCAACGACCCCACCAAGGGTCGAGTCACCTACTCCAAGCAGAACGATGCTGAACCCGAAGAGAGGGAGGCTCCTCGCGATTACGATCGTGAGCGAAGTGCCGCAGTTCTCAAGTTTGATGTCCCTGATGAGAAGCTTAACCAGAATCAGAACAACAACGCCCAATCCAAGAAGCCTGAGCCCGAGGTCGAGTGTGAGATGACTGATGAGCTCTCGGCTTTCTTGCTTTCTTCTGCCCTTTGCAACTTGGCTACCGTTCGCTACGACGACGAGGAAGAGAAGTGGCAAGTTACTGGTGAGCCTACCGAAATCGCTCTCCAGGTCTTCACCCACCGCTTCAACTCGGGCAAGAAGACTCTCGAAGGCCAAGGCTGGAAGCAGATTGCCGAGTTTCCCTTCGATAGCTCCATAAAGCGTATGTCTGTCATTTACGATGCCCCCGAGGGCGCTAAGGGCTCTATCATCGAGACTGAGAAGTCCATGGTCTTCACAAAGGGTGCCGTCGAGCGTGTCTTGGATCTTTGCGACTACGTTGGCACTGGGGCTGATCAGCAAACCATGACTGACGAGCTGAAGGAGAGTGTCCTTGAGCAGATGAACAACCTCGCTTCTCAAGGCCAGCGCGTGCTTGCTATTGCTTACCGCCCCTGGGATGGCCGCTTCACTGCCAAGCAGGCCTCTTCTCCCGCTGAGGATGAGAAGCTTCGTACTGAGGTCGAGCAGGGTCTCGTTCTACTTGGTCTTGCTGGCATCTACGATCCCCCCCGTCGCGAAACTAAGCCCTCCATTGCTGAGTGTTCCAACGCTGGTATCCGTGTCCACATGCTCACTGGTGACCACCCCGAAACTGCCAAGGCCATCGCGAAGGAAGTTGGTATCATTCCCAAGAACCTCGGTATCCTGCCTGACCACGTCGCGAAATCGATTGTCCAGAAGGCCACCGACTTTGACCGAATGACTGATGAAGAGATCGATGCCCTCGAGGAACTTCCCCTGGTTATCGCTCGTTGCGCCCCTGACACCAAGACCCGTATGATCGACGCTCTCCGTCGCCGTGGCGCCTTCATGGCCATGACTGGTGACGGCGTCAACGATGCCCCCTCTCTGTCCCGCGCTGATGTCGGTATCGCTATGGGTTCTGGTTCTGATGTGGCCAAGTCTGCCTCCAAGATTGTGCTCACTGACGACAAGTTCAACTCTATCGTCGCTGCTATCCGCGAAGGTCGTCGCATGTTCGACAACATTCAGAAGTTTGTCCTCCATCTCCTGACCTCCAACGTCGGTGAAGTAATCCTCCTGGTTTGCGGTCTTGCTTTCGTTGATGACACCGGCTTCTCTGTGTTCCCTGTTTCGCCTCTGCAGATCATCTGGATCAACATGGCTACTTCTTCGTTCCCTGCCTTTGGACTTGGTCGCGAGCAGGGTGCCCAGGATATCATGCGCAAGCCCCCGCAGGACAAGAAGCGCGGTGTTTTCACCAACCAGATCATTGTTGACATGATTGTTTACGGTATCATCATGGGCGCTTGCACGATGTGCACATTCTGCATCATCATCTACGGCGCCAATGGCGGTAACTTGGGCGAGGAGTGCAACCAGCGATACTCCGAGGCTTGCATTCCCGTGTTCAAGGCCCGCGCTGCTACCTTTGCTGAACTGACTTGGCTGATCCTTATTTCCGCCTGGGAGTTCAAGAGTCTGCGCCGATCCGTGTTCCGCCTTAACCCCGATGACGACAGCAAGTTCCCTGTTTTCAAGGACATCTACTCCAACCGATTCCTCTTCTGGTCCGTCATCATCGGAGGTCTCTCCGTCTTCCCCGTTGTCTACATCCCCGTTCTCAACCACAAGTTCTTCAAGCACACAGGTATCACCTGGGAATGGGCTCTGTCCGTCGGTTTCACCATTGTATTTGTTGCTGGTATCGAGCTCTGGAAGATGACCAAGCGACACTTCCACCTTCTCGAGGATGCTCCTGTCCGGCGTGGTGTTTGGGGCCAGGGTGGTGAAGACGGTGGTCGACTTGCTCGAACCATGTCTCTGTCCAGCTTCAAGACCTGGGCCTCCTTCTCTCGCAAGGACACGGGCGAGTCTCTCGGCAAGCGATCTACCTCTCGTGGACCTACCGACCGACACATTGTGCCTCAAGGCCTCGCGGCCACCGAGGCTTGATCTTACAAATTGCATCTTGATGAAGATAACAACATTTCGGGGAGGATAATTCGAAACGTAATGATAGAGGAGGGTTTATGAACTGGGAAACCTGTTGATGACTGGGGAAGGGTTATAACGAATATTAATATTGCACTGGGTGCATGTTATGCAGACATCACTTCAGCTTTTTAGTTACCTTGTTTTGCCCTCATGGAGGGTATAGATATCCCGATGTCCAGTCATGATCACTGGCGCGAAATGCATTCTGTTTCTATTGAACCTTACTCCTTCATGTGCAATATTGTAGTAGACCTGATCGAATGCTTAAGTACCTGAATAATAGTTGAGTCCTAGTCCTTGAAGTATCATTGCCAGTTAAGACCCGGCCGTTGATCTTTGTTTAGCTAGTGACCCTACCATGACTGGATACCATATTCACACGGCGTGTTGAATTAAAGTTACAGCCAAATCTATAAACTCAGTTTCCTTGAGCGTCCTAGTATATCGCATTCATTCAAAAGCCTGGAGAAACTGTCTTGCAGTGGCCCTCGCCACTAATCCGTTGAGTGCTACACTCTACAAAGCCATTTTAACAACAGCAGCCAATATCAGCGCCAGCAATGCCACGCTGGGCAGGCTAATCATGGGACGCGAAGCATTGTTCTCGCCCGTTGCATTCAGTCCCAGGTATTGTGCGCCAATGGTCGTAAGGCGACCTTTGTTCGAAAGGAAAGCGGCGTTGGGGCCAACATTAGATACGCCAGAGCGAAATGCGCCAAAGTATGTGTATCGGCCGATAAAGCTTGACTCGTCGAACCAATTTAATGTCTGCTCGAAGAATGCTTCGGTGGGTTTGGGGTCTTGGTGCGCGTAGGCGTACTCTGTAACCCAGATTGAGGCATTGGGCCATCTATCGTCGAAGTGTCAGTATGGTAAAGAGGTGCGAAATGGTGGAAGTACATACTCGGCAAGACGCTCACCAATGTGAGATGCTAGGCCTTCAAAGTTGTCGTACCAATGCACAGGAAGGTAGTCCCAGGTACAGTTCTTCTTGGGGCCACCTCGACTCTTTATCTCAGTACAGTTGCCCAAGAACTGCCTCAGCCATGGCATGCCATCCCATCCACCCGTGCAAGCAGGAAGGCCCAGCTTTACACCCATCTCACCCAGGGGTTCGAAGTTAGCTACCCATGCCTCAGCAGCGGCCTTTGGTTGGACATTACTCCCACCAACATCGTTTCCAGCATCTGGTTCGTTGAAGCCAAGGACGTGTGTGATGCTGACTCCGTCGTCGATGAGACTCTTGACATTCTGAAGAAAAGTCGTGTCGCTTGGGTCTGCTCCCACACCCCACATCATAGGCACGAATTCGAACTGTTCCTGGGGGATGTCCTCGTATACAGTGGAAGGTTTATCACCGTAGTTGTAATACCATGTGATGTCGCTGCCATTCTGAACCCAGATGTCGTTGTCTTGGGGCTTGTCATTATTGGGGACGAAGCAAAGCCCTCGCTTGTGGTCGCGAGTAGCAGATGCGAGACTGGCTAGTAGAAAAGCCAGGACATGTTTTGAGATGGCCATAGGGATGTGCGTCAGGGTGATTGTAGATGAGCTTCTCTTCTATTCACCAGGGGTACACTTGGTGTCTTCAATCTCGGATATAAACTATGTTGAAGGTGATGATCAAAAACGGAATGAGTCAAGGTGTAAATGAAAGATAGTAAGAACAGATGTCTTCCAATAAAGGACACTAGAGAGCGTGAGAAAGGAGTAAAACAGCAACGAATGACGAAGAACAGTCGACCGAGGGCCTACGGGTATAAACGAAACTAGGAGAGATATCGAGCCGCCGACTTGAGCATGTTAGTAGCCGAGCCCGCCGAACTTTGGTCTTCTAGCAATATTCTTCTCAGGTCTGAGATCTTGGTGAGATCGTAAGCTATGGCTTGTGACAAATCGCCGAAAATGGACATAGCATGAAGCCATCCGCGCTGTTAGTAGGCTCGTCTGGCCGGATGAGGAAGACGGGTTGTTGAGCCATGGGTCTCGACAGCAAGACGCTTGAGAGATCCGAGACACCCCACAAAGCCCAGCAACTTCCATTGGATCTTTACTGGGATCCAGGAACAAGTGTCGTGCTACGGCAGGTCCCCGTGGATCGTGTGTTAGCCACGCTGGGGATAAAGCGGTACGATCGAGGATCGACCGGGGTCGTGGGCCCCATTGTTTTCCAAGAGTTGGGACATAGTGAGTTTTTGAAATAACAAGTACACATGAGGGCGTTGAGCTGTTCGACTAAGAACACTTGCTCCCTCGAACTGTCCTTGACGATTTCCCATCCCGACGATACTGTAGGGCAAGCTGCGGGAGGCAAACGTTGTAGCCTTGGGTGAATGGGTGGCCTTGCGAGAGGACAACCGCTGATGGGCATTCTATGTTTAACTTTTATTTGCATTCCAGTCATCGTGTCAAGGAACTGAACATGATGTCATGACGAGAGGCATTGTCTCGAGAGCACAAATAATGCGAGTGGAAGCGAGTGTCCGACACGTAAAATAGACAGGAAAGTAAGATATATTATACTGCGATGAAATAGATAGGCAATGACTTGGGTATGAGTACAGCTTAATAGACATTTGCTTTGCCAACCAATAGATGGTGGCTGGAGATAGCTTGGGAATTGTCTGTGTCTAGAAATCTATTTCCTGATGGAGAAATCCGTATTATGTCATCACAATTATCTCCGCACCTTGGATAATCCAACCCCGGAACCTCGGGAAGTCGGACAATCTTGAGCCTACCTCGGTCCAACCCCACACATTTGGATGCGCCGTTGCAAGAGCCGCTGCAGCTACCGTCCACGTTTAACCCCAGACCCCTCCCATGATGAACTTGGCCTCGGCATCTTTTTCTCCTATTTTAAAGACAATTGCGCTGTCGCCTCAACCTCTTCTTCCGACTTGACAGACAAGACTCTCTAATTCGCATCACATACACAATGGCCGCCGAACGTATTGGTTCCATCATCAAGCACCTGGCCCCTGGGTCGGCTCTTAACAGCATGTGAGTGCCAAAGTCGATGACCAGCACGATGTAAACAAACTGACCTTGGCATGACAGTCAAGCAAAGAACCCCGACGATATTGTCATCACTTATGCTGCCCGCACACCCCTCACAAAGGCCAAGAAGGGTGGTTTTAAGGACACGACCCTCGAGTATATGATCTATGCCATTCTCAAGGAAGTCCGGCAACGATCGAACCTAGATCCCGCCCTCGTCGAGGATATTTGCCTTGGAAACGTGCGTCGCGATTCCTTTCACGATAGACGAAGCACGTGCTGACAGTCATTATTAGGTCTCCGATGCTAAGGCCGCCTACAAGGTTCGCGCCTCTGCCCTCGCCGCTGGCTTCCCCAACACCGCCGGTGCCTCTTCCGTAAACCGATTCTGCTCCTCTGGTCTCAAGGCCACCGCCGATATCGCCCACTCCATCTCCAATGGCTCCATCGAGGTCGGTATCGCCATGGGCGCTGAGCAGATGACGATTGGCGGAGACGCGCTTGATCAGCCGTTCGACGAGGCCGTTACATCACAAAGCCAGGAGGCCGTAGACTGCATGCAGCCCATGGGCTGGACAAGCGAGAACGTTAGCAAGGACTTTGGCGTCACGCGCGACGTGATGGATAAATTTGCTGCAGGAAGCTTCCAGAAGGCCGAGGCGGCGCAAAAGGCTGGCTGGTTCGCCGATGAGATCGTGCCCATCACCACCAAGGTCAAGGGTCCTGATGGCCAGGAGAAGGAGGTGACTCTTACTCAGGACGAGGGTATCCGACCGGGCACCACCGCTGAGAGTCTTTCCAAGATTCGGTCTGCTTTCCCTCAATGGGGTGGAGCCACAACTGGTGGTAACGCCAGTCAAATCACCGACGGAGGTACGTTTATTGTGTCCGGCTGTTCCTTAAAACCATGTTACTAACAACCCCGCAGCTGCCGCTGTGTTGTTGATGAAGCGATCTACCGCCATTAAGCTGGGCCAGCCTATCATGGCTAAGTATGTTGGTTCTACCGTTGCTGGCCTTGCGCCTCGCATCATGGGCATTGGCCCCAGCATCGCGATCCCCAAGCTCCTCGCCAAGCACAACATCTCCATGGAGGATATTGATATTGTAGAGATCAACGAGGCCTTTGCCTCTATGGCCGTCTACTGCCAGGACAAGCTTGGTCTGACATCAGAAAAGCTTAATCCTCGCGGAGGCGCTATCGCACTGGGTCACCCACTGGGTGCTACAGGTGCGAGACAGATTGTTACAGGACTGTCTGAGTGCAGGCGGCAGAAGAAGAAGATGCTGTTGACAAGCATGTGTATCGGCACAGGCCAGGGCATGGCAGGCCTGTTTGTGAACGAGCAGCTGTAGGACGGTCGGCGCATACCTGGGCTATTCTAATTATGTAACAACACCGCCAGATCTCGATATAAGTACATACGAGTCAGCTGGACATGTGTTTTGTTGAGCGGAATGACCGAATTTGAAAGCATGAAAATTTGTTATTTACAACAATGCATTAAAATAGACTGCGAAACCACACCGTAGGATGTTCGTTTTACCAATGTGTCAGCCAAGAGAATTGAACACATAATATCATGAACTTTTGGTGCGAATTGTCAATTCGCGGCCGAAGTCGGGTCAACGGCATCAGCAGCAGGGATCGCTGAACAACACGAGGTTGGCCATTCGCTCACATTCCCCGATAGGACGGTCACCCCCGCCGGAAGTCACCTGGGGTTAGCGCACTGATGTCACTGAGCAGGCGCCATCTGCAGTAAAAGTTGGGCGGTGGGTGGGTGGCTTTTGTCAACGGCTGCTGTTGATTGGCTGTAAACCTGCGACGGGATCTGAGATTGGACGGTACAAGGATGAGAAACTGCCTGATGATTGCACACAGAGGTCAAGGGACCTGACCGATGGACGGGAAGAGAACCCTTGGCATGAGGGTTTAGTTTTAGTGGGATACGATTTTTTTATCTTTGACTTATTTCTTCTTCCGTTATTTACTTTCGGTGGTTGTTGATTGCTTGCAAGGTCCGAGCATCGACTTCATGCATCGCTCGTCATCTCCAGTCGCGTCCTTTTCGTCCGAAACAAAGTCGGCACTCATCCGCCGACGATAGTCGATTGGGCTCTGCACCGCCAGCAACCGGGGTTATTCTCCAGCCAAGCTCACGTACAGAGTCTTGGAGGTATTTCCGTACAAACCCTCATCGAAATCATCGGGCCTGTACCGAGATCCCTCGAGCGACACCGACTTGATCGACATCCGCAATCATGTCGAAACGTCCCGAACACAGCCGCACCAGCTCAGGGAACGACCATCGTCCTACCCAACCAAGCGCTCTTCGTCAAGCTCTCAACGCTCATGGTCGAAGCGAGACCGAGCAGTCGTCCCCAGGAAGTCCCGGCTCACCGACAAGTGCGCCCATCGCATCGCCGCCAGATTCGCCAGGACATCACTCCGGGGCCACAATAAACGAGATCTTCGCCAACGAGTCGACACCCTTGATCGCCGAAAACAACCACAAACCGAGCCCGCGCCGGGGGAGCGTTCACCCTGCGCATCCTGGGGTTTGCAGCCATGGCACTTTCAGTCCGCGACCCACGAGCCCTACGTTGACCCTGAGGAGCACCGACGAGGATGGTAGCGAGACAACAGGATCTGGCACGCATATTCCTGTTCTGGATAACGCAATCACGACAATCGTGGGCCACGAGGACTGGAAGCGGTGGCTGAAGAAGAGGATGCGAACAAAGACGATGGGTCACAGCAGTATGCTGGCTCAAGAAGCTGGTTTCGAGGATACCACATTCATGTAAGCGACCCAATCCTCCAGCCGTAAAGCGACTGGCTAACTTATCAACTAGGTATCTCGCATACTATGTCCCATGCTTGAACTGGATGCGCCAGTACAAGGTCTCATATCTCCGCGGCGATCTTGTTGCAGCCGTGACCATGGCATCCTTCTATTTGCCGATGGCCCTGTCTCTCGCTGCGAACCTCGCTCACGTCCCTCCGATCCACGGTCTTTACGCCTTCGTCTTCAACCCATTCATCTACGCCCTGCTAGGGTCTTGTCCACAAATGGTTGTCGGTCCCGAGGCTGCAGGATCTCTGCTTGTCGGTTCTGTTGTTAAGCAGAACGTCGGTTCCGGAGAAGATGAAGACAACGACATGCTGCACGCACAGATCTGCGGTATCGTCGCTGGTATGGCGGGCGCAATGGTTGTCATTGCTGGTCTTGCAAGACTGGGTTTCATGGACAGCGTGCTCAGCAGGCCTTTCCTGCGCGGGTTCATCAGTGCCATCGGCTTCGTCATTGCCGTTGACCAGTTGATTCCTGAGTTAGGACTCGCTGCTCTGGCTGACAAGGCGGGCGTGAGCCATGGCAGCCCTGTTGATAAGATCAGGTTCATGATTGGCAACTTTGACAATGTACACCGTTTGACATTTGCCGTTGCGGGAGTTAGCTTTCTTGTCATCATGATTTGCCGGTAAGTGGCGCCTTCGTGGCTTTGCTACCCACACAATGCTGACTCTATGTTTAGTGAACTCAAGAACCGCCTCCAGCCTCGATACCCTGGTGTTGCTTATGTTCCGGATCGGTTTCTGGTGGTTGTCGTGTCTGCAATTCTCTGCTGGCAACTTGACTGGGAGAACCAGGGTGTTGAGGTTCTCGGAACGGTCAAGGCCGCTAACGGCCAACTGCTGACTTTCCAGTGGCCTTTCAAGCTGGAGCACATGCCCCATATTCGAAGTGCCATGTCGACGTCTTTCCTCATTGCGCTTCTTGGATTCTTCGAGTCTTCGGTAGCTGCAAAGAGCCTGGGCTCTAGTGAGACCATCCAGGGCATCCAATTGAGTGCTAACCGAGAGATGATCGCACTTGGTATTGCCAATATGGTTGGCGGTTGTTTCATGAGCTTGCCAGCATTTGGCGGATACGGTCGGAGTAAGGTGAATAAGAGCACCGGCGGCAAGAGTCCCGCTAGTTCCATGTTTCTGAGCATTATCTCACTGCTGTCCATCTTCTTCCTTCTCCCATACTTTTACTACCTGCCGGTAAGTCACGCATGCACGTGGTTTCTGTCACATGAACTAACAATTCGAAGAAACCTGTCTTGTCAGCAATGATCTCTGTTGTGGCCTACTCACTGATAGAAGAGGCGCCCCATGACATCAGTTTCTTCCTCAAGATTCGTGGCTGGACTGAGCTGGGTCTCATGGCCATTATCTTCCTTGCGACCATGTTCTACTCGCTCACACTTGGCATGGCCTTCGGCGTAGGGTTATCGATGCTCATGGTCATCAAGCATAGCACACGACCACGAATTCAGATCCTGGGCCGAATTCCTGGAACAAACCGATTCGAGAATGCCGAAGGCGACAAGACGAGCCTGGAGTTTGTGGAGGGCTGTCTTATCGTCAAGATTCCCGAACCTTTGACTTTTGCCAACACGGGAGAGCTCAAGGCTCGTCTTCGCCGGCTGGAGCTTTACGGCACATCA
The DNA here is from genome assembly GCA_012977755.1 of Fusarium nurragi. NCBI lineage: Eukaryota > Fungi > Ascomycota > Sordariomycetes > Hypocreales > Nectriaceae > Fusarium > Fusarium nurragi. Next base: position 116,071 of record JAALXI010000080.1, read on the forward strand.
AAAGCGCACCCAGCGCTGCCTCGTCTACGCAGTACCGATATGAACCGAAACGTCATCTTCGACATCCACGGTGTAACCTCCATGGATGGTTCTGGTACACAGGTCTTGACTGAGATTGTCCGCAACTACACCGAGCGAGGTGTGCGTGTGTACTTCTCGCGATGCCCGGCCCGCAAAGACCACTCTGTATGGCGGTTGATGTTGAGCAGTGGAATCGTTGAGATGGCGGGCGAGAGGCACTTCGTCAATGACGTGGAGGAGGCTTTGCGGTTGACTGAGTATGAGGAAAGCATTACTGGTGAGTCAAGCCGGAATCGGGAGCTATAGAAGATCACTGTGGTAAAAGCAAAGAGCTGGATAGTATAGAGATCATGGTGAGTAGTGTTGGAGCATTGTGGACGGCGCAGAAGAGGAGATACCACTCTACGAGGTTGAAGCATAAATTGAGATTATCATTAGAGTCAATGTGAGCGAATGACGCTGCTATTGAATGAATGTATATACAGGATATCCTGGCTCGTAACTGTAAAAACTTCAATATTGATATTTATATCTTCGATTTGGCGATGGCACGAAACCGACAAACCGCTCCCATGACTCCCACTGTTGATGGTTTCCAAGAAGACCAGGATATACTATAATAATATCGTGACTATTGCAACTGGCGAGCAAAAAGTAACTCCCAGCGTTCCAAGACATCTCTATCCCCCGACTCTTTTCGACAACAAAGTTCATCAGGTACCTATTGACAAGAATCCCCAGGCACATACAGCATGATTGGAATATGACTAGAGCGGGAGTCTGATCGTGGCCGGAAAGCCTTTGACTGGTTGGTGCCGATACTGGAGTATGAGCCATGCATGCCTCAACTCAATCTTAGCCATATCCCTCTGATGCTTCTAGCCCTATGGCTGACGAAGACATTGTGAACATTCGAGGCATTTGAAAGTGATATAAGCACCTCCAGCCAAGACTCGAGGCGATCATGCCCGGGTAAAGCTGAACAGTGTTCACTCTGGTACTGTCGCAATGAACTTCTCCACCTGCAGCAGTTGCCACTGAAAGACATTTTGTAAGGCGATACATTTTTTTAGTTACCATGTGTAAAGGATATTGCGTGATCTGCCTGTTAGTGAGGCTATAACCGACAGTCATAAACAATATATGGCGATGGCATCAATGTCACTTGCTAGCCACTCGTCTACCGCCTGTGGCGTCGGGCGAAGGCCAAGATGATCCATCAGACGGAACACAAAGTTTGATGTTTCGGGGAGTTGATCATGCCACCCCGTCCATAGTTATCCAGCCAAGACGCCATGGCCAAGGCCAAGTCTTTGGTTCACGCACACATCTGCAACTCCCCGTTCAATGTCCCCCGGCTAGATTCTCTTGCAACCTCATCATATCGAAAACGTTGCATGTGCACATTGACTGCCCTCCACTCATCGGAACCTCGAGGCTGCTGTAAGTAGAGTCTCGTCGGCACCAACAGTCCAGGGGTACTGAACCTAATCTATGCTGCCCCGGTCCCTCAGGCGCGCAGGAATCCCTGGCAATGCTGCAGTATTTAAGCAAGATCCTGACTTCTTTACCTAAAACGTCATGGTCGGTCGGCTTGGCATGAATCTGGCCCAAAAAAAAATATTTTGTGGTTCAATTATATGCAATAAATCACTAAAGTACAGCTGATCGTAAGAGTAGGTAGCATTGACTTAGGTATTGATATCCCTAGGTCAGTAGTTAAGATAACAAGACTAATATAGACCGAGGCTCGAATATACTATGGTCGCTTTAATAAAAACTCGGAGTAAAAAGGTACGTGGTAGTCAAAGTGGGAGTCATCCACCATGATCATCTTAAAGATATGGGTATAAAGCCATCCTAACCGCACGATGATCCTAGAGGCCCCTAAGAAGGATTCAAGCTCTGGTCCTTCAAATGACCAATGACGTTTCCTAGGCTGTGTTCCTAATCATGACTTGTTAGAGTGACGTACTACGCTCCTACGGACATGCCCGCGAAAGCCACATGTGACATTCTCTACATCCACCACCTTGGCATGAGCCCGCTTTCAGCTGAAGCTTTTCCCCCGTTGGTCAAGAGAATGAAATATGCCGCTATACTCACTGATGCAAAGCCTGCCAAGGAGTAGAGCTACTGAGACCCCCTGTAATGGCGCAACCTCTTTTTTAAAAAAAACCCACCGATGGTTTCCTTGAATGGGAAAAGCGGGAATAAGCGTTGAAAGTAAAGTTGGCGGCGAATTCTTTATTTGCTTTATGCTTAATTTGACCCTTACCTAAATGTGACTCTCGGTAGCAATCGCCTTCAACCACATGTAAGTCGCCAGTCACCAAAGCAACAGAAACCCTTTAACGTTAAAAAGCAACAGACCTTCAGCCATCTCCGGTTCTCCCATAGACGCAATGGTCAGCAAAATTAAGGTCCTACCCTCCTCACGGCCAGGGCCCCAATACGCCAAGTCTCTGGGCATCTTGGCAGCGGAGGCTTGAGGGGTTAACTCGAGCTGGGCCGGTTCGCAGGCGTTTTTCTTGTCGTGCGAAGCCAAGCGTTTGCGATGGAGTCCGCCAAGTCGATCTTTGTTTCCTTTGCCGCAACGAGCAACAGCTCCCCGTCCGTGGGACGCTGCTCCCTGCAGAAAAGAGACAGAGGAAAAGTAGAGTCTTGGCTCGTCCCAAGTGTTGGTATCTGCAATAAAAAGACGTCTGTGTCCGCGCGTGGACCCCAGGGTTTCAAGAAAGAGAGTGTTCTAGTTCCTCGGGCTTTCTTGAGTTTGTGTGAAGAAAGGGTCTGGCTGTGAAACACCTTGAACTAACCTCTCATGTGAGATACACACCTTCTTTGCTGTCTATCTCATCTTATCGACCTGTTTTTCTTCTCGTCGTCCTCGGACGCATCGACTTCCACATGGCGATCCCTCCGTTTCTCAAAAAGGTCAGCAATATGCTGTCGCCTCCGCCTTCACAATCTGCAGATGGTCGTGATCAATGGGGCTCAAGAGCTTCATTCCTGCTCGCCGCCATGGGTGGCTGTGCCGGTATGGGAAACCTCATTCGATATCCCTCCCAGGTGTACAACAACAACGGCCTCCAGTGGTTCATCCCGTACCTCATGTGTGTCTTCCTCATCGCGATCCCAGCCCTCATTCTCGAAGTAGCCATTGGCCAGGCCTACCGCGGTGGCTCAGTCGTCGCCTTCAACAATATCAACCACCGTCTCAAGGGCCTGGGCTTCAGTCTACTGTACATTGGCTTCATGGTCAGCCCCTACTTTGTCGTCAACCTGTCCTGGATCATGATCTACTTCCGGAACTCGTTCCAGAGCCCTCTGCCGTGGGAGGGACGCGCGGAGGAGTACTACTACCAGGATGTGGTGCAGAACGTCGATGCGATCCCCGGTAACAAGACGTCCAGCGGTGTCACAGACTATGTTCAGTATCCTGGAACTGCACTTATTGGAGAGACTGTGGGATGGACCGCCTTTGTGTGGTTTCTCGTCTGGATCTCCATCTTCCGTGGTATTGGCCAGACCGGCCGCGTTGTCTACTTCACCATGGGCTTGCCCGTCGTCTTGACCATCATCCTAGTTGGTCGATCGGTTTCTCTCCCTAACGCCGGCCGTGGTGTAAAGTTGTACTTTGGCGAGTGGAACGGCGAGAAACTGGCATCGGGCGAAATCTGGCAAACTGCAGCAGGCCAAGTGTTCTTCTCAACAGGTGTTGGCTTCGGTTACTTCAGTTCCTATGCGTCCTACAATCAGAAGCATGCCAATGCTGTTATGGACTCGTGCCTGATTGTTTGCAGCAACGTCCTCTTTGAGGGATTCGCTGCTTTTGCTGCCTTCGGAGTTGTTGGGTACTTGGACATGATGCCTGTTCCTGGCGAACGGATCGGGGCCTTTACCATTGGTTTCCTCACGCTGCCTACGGCTATCACCCAATTGCCTGGATCGTCGTTCTGGGCGTTCGCCCTGTTCTTCACGCTTGTGGTTCTGGGATACAGTTCCGCCTTCGCAATGGTTGATGCTGTTGTCACACTTGTCATGGATACCAAGCCCAAGATACGCCGTGAGTGGGTTGTTACAGGTCTTGTAGTCCTCTCGTTTCTCATCTCACTCCCCTACTGCACTCAATTCGGCTACGCTCTTCTGACTGGAGTTGACCGCTGGATCAATGATGTTGCTCTAGTGTTTGTCGTCTTTGGTGAATGTGCCTTCTCCACGACCTTTTACCGCTGGAGGGATGTTGCCGGCCAGGTTGGAAAGCCAGCCTTGTTCATCTGGAACTTTGGCTACTTTGGTGGTATGGTCCTTGGTGTTGCAGTCGCCCACGCTGTCCAGGCCGAGGCCGGTGCTGGAGTTGGCTTTGGTATCTTCATCATCTGCTCGGTTGTATCCTGCGCCATTGGCAAGACACCTGACGACATTCCTCCTGCTCTCACGTTTGGTGAAGACAAGGGCTTTGTTCGTCGCTGCATTGGCAAGAATGCTGCTCTCTCAAAGTTCTTTGACAACGCCTTTGTGAGGCGCTTCTGGTACATGGCTTTCTACTCTGTAAGTTCCGTCCTTCCACACACTCCTACTGTTACTGACTCACCAAAACAGGGCCAACAACTTCGACGAGATCTCAACGTCATTGTCGCAACAGGGAAGAACTGGAGCATCCCTGCCTTCTGGCCTATTCTTCTACGCTTCATCTCCGCGCCCGTTCTCGCCATTATCTACGGCTTCGCCTATCCCGCCTTCTACGAGCTCCGCGATGACCCTCTGCACATTCTCGGCTTTGGTCTTGCTCACCTCTGTTTGATCCTCATTGGACTCGGAGTTCTCTTGCCTCGCTGGTACAACACCATTATTCCCCCTGACCGACGTGAGGAGGGCAAGCTTCCATATGCTCCCAACGTGCTCTTGGACGGTGAGGAGCCTCGAAGGAGTGACTCAATGGAGGCTGCCGAGGGTCTTGAGGGGTCTGAAGGCGGTAAAAGTGAGAAGAAACACCAGAATGATATATAATTTCTAGGTCAAGAGTAATTATGTGTGGGGGCAATAAATGAGATGCATATGCGAAGAGAGGCAAGGCGCTGCCCAGGAGATCGCTATTTGAAACGATGGTTATGCCCTCTGAGTTATCCCAAGACCAGCCAGGAAGAAGCATCTAAATAAAATGCCCGCGGCAACGAATATAACCGCTGAACATGGCATAAATGGCAGCACCTGAGCCATTCCATTGAGTTGCTGCCAAGACTCACAACTCACGTACCACGAATATTCAGTAAAAGAGCTGGATGAGAAATATGCCGGTGCGTTCACATCATCACTAAGAATTCATACTCATAATTGGCTGGATTTGGTGCTTCTGAGTAAAGTGTGCAACTACTGAGACACGAGCTGAATAGCAGCAAAATACGAATTACGAAAATAGGAAGTGACTGAGTCAAAACAAGCGTCACCGTTTGTTTCGAAGCACTACGATACGTCATCATCACTGAAACATCATGACATTATAGGAAGGTGGGGGATATCGCTGTCTTGCAGAGATCGCCATAGACGGCGACTGATTAGCCCAAGTAAACAACCTTCATCTAAGCTTAAGTTGGTCAGACCCTTCGTCGTTTTTGTACAACAGTATCAACATAAAGCAATTGACCGATCCGCGGCCGTCAAAACACTCCTGCTTTATAGTCTCGTGGCCCAAAACAGCATTATTGCTATTCAGAGACCGGCTCAGGCGCAGTGGTTGCGTCTTGTATGCAGCGGACGCAAGGAGCCGCGACGGGCCCGGCATGATCATCGATTATAACGGTTGATCTCCGTGATCGTCTGGAAGCTCAACAGAAATCTTGTTCCATGTGTAGGGATGCGCCACGGAAACATTCCGCTAGAGGTCCAAGACAGAAAAGCTGAAGAAGATCAACTGCGGCACCAGGCTCATGATCAAGGCAGCTGAAAAGAAAGACACTCATGCACGCGGGCAGTGAGTGACTTTCCTAAACAACGACCGAGTCTGCTACCGTACGGGAGTGGCATGGTGAGTTCAAGCTTGTATGGGTGTTACACGACAAATGATCAACTCGAAACTTGAACAATCACCTCTCAGTGTGCGTGGAACAGGATAACGATCGTCACTGATGGGTTGAATAAAATAAAGACGTAAAAACTATATAAAGCAGCTGTGATCACTCAAACCTCCCATTCAGCATCATACTAGGCACACGCTCATACATACAAGCGAACCGCAATCCCAACCATCACAATGCGCTTCTCCCCTCTTCCCATCCTCCTTCTCCTCTCAACCCCCTCCCTCTCCGCCCCCAACGAGCCCTGCTACGGCCCCAACGGCACTCCGGGCGTCTGCATCACCGAAGCATCCTGCTCATCCTCCGGCGGCAGCGCCATCTCCGGCGCCTGTCCCGCCGATGCCGCCAACATAAAGTGCTGCTCCAAGCCCACCTGCTCCTCCGGCAACTGCCGCTGGTCCTCCGACTGCGCCGGCACCTCGGCGAGCGGCCAGTGCCCCGGCCCAGCGCAGATGAAGTGCTGCTCAGCTGGCGGTTCGGGCTTCGGTGGGTATCCTGCGCCGACTATTCCGGCTGTGGGCGCGTGTAAGCAGGTTTCTGTTGATGCAGCCAAGAAAGTCGTTGCTGCGTTCCCTGGAAGGGTGAGGGAGATTGGATGTAAGAGGGACTGCTCATGTCCTGGGTCTTCGGACCATTGCTGCGGTCTTGCGACTGATTTCATGTGCTCTGACGCCGGTGGTGTAAGTCTTCCCTCTCCTATTACCCAGCATAATCCCCGAGACACTGACGAGCGACGCCAGTCTGCTACGCTTTCTGGCAAGGAGATCGCCGAGTGGTGCATGAGGAACCGCAGCGCTCTCAACCTCAAGTATGTCATCTGGGGACAAAAGATTTGGACTGCCTCTGTCGACAAAACGGAGAAGAACTGGGAGAGCTGGCGAACCATGGAGAGTCGCGGTGACTTGACTCAGAATCATTGGTAAGTGCTTGACAATTCCAACTGCGAGATTGCGAACCTGACAAGAGTATAGGGACCATGTTCATGTCTCTTATAACAGTTGAGAATGCTGCTGTAAAATGGTCTTGCGAAGCGAGAAGTTGGAGATATGTTGCAAATATTCTAGTGTGTCTTGACAATATCTATAGGGACGATATGGAGACTGTCTGCTATACTCAACTTGTTGTTCTATCGAACTCGGTAAGATTTTGTAAATTTTGGATATTTATGCCCGAACATGTTGGCTTAGTGCCTCGTGGTATCTCGTCCAATAATGCCCCCAAACGCCAACCAACCACTCGTAACTATGCAAATCTCGTAGCCCAATCCTGGGATCAAAACCATCCATCCAAACGCCGTAGATGCGAAGTCCCATAACTCTAGTCCGCAAATGCTCCGCTCACCACTTCACCCTCATCTGGGGTTACTGCCAGCTCAAGCAATTCGTGGGCTGCTTCAACCGTCTCACTATCGATACCGGCTTCCATTACCAGGTCTTCTTCCGCAAAAGTGAGACGTCCTAGGGCAAGGAGGTACCTTTGACTCCCGCCATGAGCCATGGATAGCTTTTGACCAATGTCAGCGATATTGGTAGTATCGGGGCTTATTACCAACGCATGAATCAAGAAAACGCATTGAGAAATGATTCTGTACAGGCTGGCCGAGTATGAAGTCTCCATCCCAAGCATTGATTTGCTCGAATCCGGTATCTGTGGTAGGATGTTAGACGGAATAGGCTGGTCGTACAACTCGTCTATAGCCGTGCTGAGGCAGGCCACCAGGCGGGGAAGTGCAAGATTATCGGACGCAAGCTCTATAGCACCAAAGGAGTAACGAGAAAAGGCGATAAGCGTTCGTAAAGCGGCCAAGCGCAAAGTGCATTTCTGCTCACGGGTTGTTGCCGATAAATGGTAGTCCGTGAGTTTGTTTGTAACATGATTTATGACATGACTAGCGACAGGGGAATCTTTGTCTTCTGTTATAGGGCCAATTGATTCCGGGAGTGAAGATGTAGTCAAGAGTTCAAGCATTCCCAAAATATCGGCAAGTTCTTGTTTGGGGCTCAAGAGTTTATACACCAGGTCAGGCGATATGCAGCTCCAAAAGACCGTCGCCTTGGGCTTGGCTTCATCCTCTGCTACATCCAGTGCTGTTGAACAAGCGAGCGCGCTTGTATAAAATACCGACAGAATGTCAACAATTTTGATGTGTTGCTTCATGGACTGAAAATGGTCGTTCTTGAGCCGCTGTTCACCTTCCCGTATACGGATCTGCCATTCAGCCAAGGTGCACATTGTGGCTTGAGCTGGTGCCGTCAAATTGGGAACAACAAAAGGGGCAACTTCTGACGCATGGAGCGAAAAGGTGAAGGAGATAAGGGCGAGCAGGTGTTTGATAGGCTCCCAGAGTTGGTCTGCCTGGCAGCGCGTCCAGATGCCGACCATGAGATTTGCAAAATCTACAAGCAGCTGCATTGGTCGTTGAGGGTCTCCCATCAAGGGAATCTTCTTGAATATGATAGCGGAGAATGACGTATCTGGGTCATCGGCAAAGGAAAAGCGAGACAAAATGTCAAGGGTTGGCTTGTGAGTGCCATGATCAAGCACGAGTTTCAGAAACTAGACGAAGTGAGCATAATGTCGCACAAAATACACAAAATATATGGATCTCACGAACCTCAAAGAGTACAGCAGGGGTTGGTGCGACCACAATCGGCGCCTGTTGTGCTGGAGCTTCTGGCTTGCCATTGCTACTAGCGAAGCTATCCGTATGAGTTTCCAACGCCATAATGGGACTGTCAACGGTTGGCCGTTTCCTTTTGCCTTTGCTTGGTGTTCTTTCGCCAACATGCAGGGCAATCGGTCCAGGATTCCTGCTTCGTCCTTGGCCTTTGCTCGGGCTCACAACAATATCCATCTCATCAAATCCATCGGCTACCCATGTCTTCACGGCCTTCTTAGGGGTTGTGACCCCTCCAGAAGCCCCTCCGGTAGGTTCTTTCCGGCGTACACGGTCACTAACCTCTCGCATATCACGTTGAAGAAACTGCAGCTCGGTATTGGCATTTTGTTCAGCAGCAACAGCTGCCTCAGCAATACGTTCTTGTTTGGCAAGCTGCTCGGCATTGGTCTTGTTCAAGCGAGCGACCTCAGCGGCGTGCTCTTCGTTGGATTTAACAAGGTTAGAGCGCACAATCGATGCCTCTCCAAGAGCAGCTTTTAACTGATCCTCGAGGGCTCGTACTCGCTGTTGAAGTGCTGACAAGACATCACCAGGTTGGTTCTGGGATTGCTGAGAGGCGGCGGGTCGGTTTTGTGGAAGGGGAGGTCGAGCAAATTGGCTTGGTTGAGCATGAGCAAAGTTGGAACTTTGGGTTTGGAACTGTTGAGAGGTGTACATGGGCTGGTGAGGCGGTCCAGTATTGAGATGTTGCTGAGGATGCCCTATCGGATGCCGATTGGGAGGGTCGACAACTGGGTTCCATCGTGGATTCGGAGGTGGAATTGAGCGTCGAGAGTCGAGATAATAGGCCTGAGATGACTGATTTTGTGGCAGGTTGTTGTCTACAACCGGTCTCCCAATAGGAACACCAGCATCGTTCGTCACCTCAGTCGTATCGAGGTCATCATCTTCGATCCAGACGATGTCCGGGGACTCGATTCGTGGCTGTTGTGTCAGCGGCCTCGAATGAGCTTGGGCCTGCGTGAGTTGGATTGCATTATCCTCGAGTTCTTGGAGGGCATTGTCGGGGAGGTCGTCGAACCCGTCATCGGAGAACTCGTCGAGATCCATCTTTCATGGTTATTTCTATGGGATGGGGAAGATCCATCGAGAGACGTCAGGGATGTTTGTTATTGTTGGCCCATCTCGAACGTTCATGGTCATCGACCGCGGAGTCGTGTAACGGGTGAAGAATGGCTTGAGAAACGCGTCGCGCAGTCACGTGGCATGTATGCAGACAAAAAGTGTGGCGTGGCTTCTTGCAGCCATGGTCGTGAAAGGTGAGGCGCAGCGTGGGCGGAGTTACAGTTTTTGAGCATGTGAAGAGCGATGTGCGTCATTGATTTCATCAACCTAGCTTTCAAAGCAAACAGGGACTTGGACCCTTATGATACAGTACCTACGTATTGCGTATTCCTGGAGCATTGAGCCCTATTCCCAGCACAACCTGTAGAATGTGGCACGCGTATACATACTTATACTTAAGCGATGACCTGTGGAGATATTGCTACTGGTGCCGGATATTGCGGGTTTGTTTGCACGCCAGATGCTCCGTACAGCAATCACTTTTACGTGTCTTGCTTGGCGTTTCTGCCTCGCAATATCGTTTTTGTTAGGGCTTCTCGCTCTTGTTTACCGACATTCTTTGTAATCTCCATTTCTTACCGGGATGGTAGGACAGATCTCAACAGATCTGTAGAATGGATACCGACGGGGGTCGTCAACTTGTTCCACAGCTAATCAGCCCCTGCGTCTGGGGCATTTAACACAATTTCCCGACTGTCAATGGGTTTACTAGTTGACAACCAGAACTGTTGATGAGAATTGGACACTTGAGCAAGAGGAAGAGAATGAATGTGCAGTTGTTCGGCCATGTTTAAAACCCCGACGCCGCCTGACGCAATCGAAGCCCGAAGCCCGCTAGAGCCACTGGAACACGTCAAGCCACAGCCGCAGTGGCCGGGTAGTCGTTCAGGGACTCGATTGGTCCCGAACAGGCTCACTTTCGATGGTTTTAGATGAGATTAGCCTGCGATTGCGTAGGAGGTGCTGTAGCTTGTTGCCGGCGTCAGCCTGTAGGTAGGCGACTTTACTTGGCAGAAGCAGCAGCAGCGTCACTACCAATCTACCACCCACTTTTAGAAATGCTAAGGTAGGCTGAGCTGAGCTAGGAGCGGCTTGACTCTCGACTCTTGACTTTTCAGAAACCACCATTTCTTGTTTCTTCCATCATCGTCAGAATTATCGCGACAAGTGTGCTTTTCTGCCCACTCAACTGCGCCCGCCAGCCTTCGCTCCCTTGAAGCGCTGATTGACCGCTCCAACTTCTTCCGACCGTGACGATTTTCTCCACGAGAGCTTCTCCTCCTGACCTCGTTATTTTCCCACCTCCCACGAGCTTTGCGCAGCGACGTCACAGGTCGCTCGAAGCAAATTTGCGAAAAAAACAGACAAACTGTCATTTTCACCACCGCCTCGACAAGAGTTGCAATCGCGTCAGCGACTTGAGTCTACCGTCTGCCAAATCCGACTACGTCAGCCGACGACAACCTCATTGCGGAGTTTCTTGGCAGTAGCCCGCGAGAAAAACCACCAGCGCATTTGCACATAACATCCTGATAGGCATGGCTCGCTCAAAGAGAGGGGTTAGGTTCCCCAACCGCAGCGGCTCTGAAGGACGTCGATCAAGCTTCAGCAGCGAAGATGGTGGCTCTCCCACCCAGCTCAAGTCTCAATCTTCGGGTCAGCTGGAAACAGTAAACGAGGTAAGCAAAAGACGGAATGATAGGACATCTGGAAGAATAGAGCGTCCAGCTCGGGTGTTGCCCAGTACTTGAGAAGTATATGGCTAACCACGGCAACAGAAGCAGCCAGCAGTCAGCGAAAAGCAAGCCGAGTACGAAAAGAAGAAGGCCAACTTCATAACGCGCACTTTCTGGACCTTTGTCATGTTTGCGTTGTTCTTCACCGCGCTCTTCATGGGTCACATCTACATCATCACGATCATTACTGCCGTCCAGATTGTCTCCTTCAAGGAGGTTATCGCCATCGCCAATGTTCCCAGCCGTGCCCGCTCCCTACGGTCTACTAAGAGCCTCAACTGGTACTGGCTGGCAACTACAATGTACTTTCTCTACGGCGAGACTGTCATCTACTACTTCAAGCATATCATTCTGGTTGACAAGGTCCTGCTTCCTCTGGCCACTCACCACCGCTTCATCAGCTTCATTCTCTACGTGTTTGGTATGTCCATCACACTCTCCGCCGAGTTCGACAAGCTAACAAGACCTAGGGTTCGTCTTCTTTGTTACCTCCCTTCAAGCTGGTCACTACAAGTTCCAGTTCACCAACTTTGCCTGGACACACATGGCTCTGTATCTCATTGTGGTCCAGGCCCATTTCATCATGAACAACGTTTTCGAGGGCATGATCTGGTTCTTCCTGCCCGCTGCTTTGGTCATCACCAATGACATCTTCGCCTACATTTGCGGTATTCTCTTCGGACGTACCCAACTCATCAAGCTGTCTCCCAAGAAGACTGTCGAGGGCTTTGTTGGTGCCTGGATCATGACCGTCGTCTTCGCCATGATCCTTTCCAGCATCATGATGCGATCCAAGTACTTCATCTGCCCTGTCAACGACCTTGGCGCCAACGTCTTCACTGGCCTCCAGTGTGACCCCAACCCAGTCTTCCTCCCCAAGACCTACGAGCTGCCCGAGCTATTCTTCCTGCCCGACAATGCCCAAAACTTTTCTTTCACCATTGCTCCCATGCAGCTCCACTCTCTCAACCTGGCCACTTTTGCTTCGCTTATCGCTCCCTTTGGCGGTTTCTTCGCTTCTGGACTTAAGCGCACATTCAAGATCAAGGACTTTGGCGACTCTATCCCCGGACACGGAGGCATCACTGACCGCATGGATTGCCAGTTCATCATGGGTTTCTTCGCTTACATGTACTTCCACACTTTTATTGCTATCCACAAGGTCTCCCTTGGCTCTGTTCTCGAGACCGCGATTACCAGCCTCAACCCCGAGGAGCAGCTCGAGCTTGTCAAGGGCATGGGTCATTATCTCCGAAATCAGGGCATCCTGACAGACGACGTACGTTTGTGTCTCTGATTTATATGGACAAACCAGCTAACAGTGATAGGCTATTGTGTGTGTCGACAAACTCATGGCTGTGTAAAGGAATAAGTTCTCAACCAATAACTCGAGTCCTTGTACAAGATAGATTTTGTTCATGTTCGACTGGGCAACACCAGCCCCCCTTTCCACTCACCCTCGGCGTTTTCCTTCAGTCATAAAGCTTCCGCACGAAGCTGTACGGTTACAGGTGCTATCAGGGCTTGTACGGTTCAAGCCAGCGGATGAGCTGTAATATTGGGTATTGGGCGGCGACGAAGACTTTAAGCCCCGGTTTACAGGCGCGATTGGTATTTTGTAATGAGCAAATCATGTCGACATTTCACGTGAAGGGGCGGCTGTAAAGATATAGACTCCTTGTTGGCATGGGTCAAGTCGTTAAAGCCCCGGTGAGGAACTCTACAAAAGCATTCAACATACAACTCTAGCAGTATCGCCGGCGCCATTCTTAACGTGTCTTAACCAATCTCCCTGTAGTTTGTGCCTTGCGCCATCCCAGATTCCTGTTTTCCATTCTAGTTCCCAAACCCTTCGTACTCGTACAACTCTCTCTTTTTCTAGTTTTTACAAGAGCTTTGTCTCCCAGCCTCCTTCGGCCTCGAAGATCTCTCCTACTGCCTTGCCTACTTCCAGGAGGTGGCGGTCTCGATATCGGGGTGCCACGAGGGATAAGCCAACGGGCATCCCGTGTTCTCCTTTGAAGCCTGGCACGTTCAATACTGGAGTGTGTAGCCCCTAAACGACTATTAGCCAGTGGTAGACTCGTGACGAACGCTTACTTACACTCCACATGGAACAAAAGATGTGACTCCCTGTACTCTCAAGACCAACGGGCGCCTCGTCGGGCACGCTCGGCGTGATGACAGCCGCATATTGCGAAGCAATCCTGTCAAAAACGGGCCTCAAAGCAGCCATCTTGTCAATAGCCTCGAGTTGCGTCTTTCGAGTAAAGTTATCGACATTCTCGACATGCTCGATCAGTGCCTGGCCTATCTGATCTTTTCCAACTCGATACTCTGGTAAGAATGCGGTGCGACCTTCGGTGTGAAGACCAATGCGATAAAGCTCTGGTAGGTCATCGAATTCTGCGGGGAGGTCAATCTCTTCCACGGTAGCGCCGTGGCACCGGAGCAGGTCTGCAGCTTGGCAGAGGGCTTCTTGTGTGCCTGGGCCAGCCATAGGCCACACGACTGTCTTGCAAAGGGCGAATCGTGCACCACGGATGCCTTGAAAGGCAATCTCTTCATCCTCGTCGTCTTGAAGAGCAAAGGCGTCGGCCAAGAGCACCAGGTCTTCGACACATCGCGCATACCACCCTAGAGTGTCATAGATCAGAGCGTAGACCTTCTGGCCCTCCCGAGAGACCGAGTTCCATGTCGGCTTGAACCCGTAGATGCCGTTGAACGAGGCCGGGCGGATGATGGAGCCGCCCGTCTGCGTGCCGAGAGCCATGGGGGTTTGGAAATCGGCAACAGCTGCGCCGGAGCCGCTGGATGATCCACCTGGAGTGCGTGTGAGATCATGAGGGTTGCGAGTCTTGGGGCCGACGTGGAGAGCGGCGAATTGGGCAGTTGTTGTTTTGCCTGGTTTGTTTTAGTAACTTCAACTGTGGAAGTGAAGAACGGAATATACCGAATATAAGGGCCCCAGCATGCCGAAGGATGCGGACTGAAGCAGCATCTGTCTCAGGGAAGTGTCCATCGTAGAGTGGCGAGTTGAACTGAGTTGGCATATCTGTACTAAAGTAAGCTCCATGCGCGTCGAATACACGGTCAAGAGTTTGGAGACTTACCCTTTGTGTAGATGACGTCCTTTACAGCGATTGGAAGTCCATGAAGAGGCCCTCTGTTCTTCTTGGGGACCCTATCGAGCCATTTTGCTTGCTGGATGACATAGTCCTTATCGAGATACGCCCAGGCTTTGACGTTCTCATCGCGAGCCTTGATTCTCTGGAGTAGTGATTCCGCATACTCGTGGACTGAGAGCTCATCGGCTTGAATCTGGCAAAGGGCCTCAGAAGCAGTGAGTTTCCAAGGCTCTGTTTTACGAGTTCTGGAAGGAGACATTGTGTTTTTTCTTTCTTTCTGTTTCTTGTGTGAACAAGTTCCTTTTACTCTGGTGGTTTTTGCTTTTGCAAACAGCTTAAAGAAGTTCAGACAAAGTCTAGTCTTGTTTCCAGGGCCCCGATGAAGCTAAACAACGGATCATCACCACTTGTCGATTTAATATCCGAGGAAGGGTTTCCAGTTCGCGGAGGTCCTCTCGATGATATAAGTTTCGAGCCCCTTCTAGCCTCAGCTCTCACCTTCGGGCACTAATGCAACGTCTGTAGGCTGGTCGGTGAGAATCCGTCCTATGACATGCAACCCATACGGAGGGCCTCAAGGGTAAAGCTCGTCTCCTGAACCCGGGCACTAATGCAGTACGGGCCGAAGCTGCTAACGGATGCGAGGGTCTCGATCCGGCAATAGATGGACTGGGATGTACCCGCGTAATTGCTCGGTTGTATGATGCACCGGGGATGGCCTTTGTCACTGTGTAACCGGAGGACGGACGCAGCGGCCCAACAGGATACTGAGCCGGCTCTTTCAAGACATGATTGGAGTTTCTGGTGACTATCTGGTGTAAAGACTGCTGAGTAAGTAGACGATGTTGTTGTTGTCTAGATGGTGTGGGAGTTCCCGAGGTACGGCATAAAAGGATTGTTGGACAAGAAAATTCTTACTTCACAGGCATGGGAGGGTGTCAAGCAGGAAATATGTCTCTTCTCGGCTCTGTTTGCCCAGGCACATGACCACACGGTGTGCAACACCGAGGAAACCCTCCAGCACAAGGTCCAACAGGAAGCTACTCCGGCCCCAAAGCTTCCAAGACGCTGCTCGTCCAAGGTTTCAACTAGTGACAGTTTAGCTAACAATAGTCCCGTAACACCCGGTCTTCCGGCTCGACAAAGCACATGGCGGTGATAGGAGAGCCAAGTCTGTAAGGGGGTGTTGGTCAAAGTTTACAAGCAAGAGTTGAGACAGGGACGGATGCATGAGGGGAATGTCACGGGAGGACTAGAAGCTTCGGCGCTTGAAAGATCTACAGAGAACGTGATTCATGAGTTGAACTCTGAGCTCAGCTGGACTGGGGATTTCTGGGGGTTTTGGTGTTTGGTTGGCTTGGAGAACGAAACTAGGGGCTGCGAGCCAGCATCCCCGGTACCAGGCAGAAGACAGCTGAGGAACAATCTCGCATAATGATGATTTGTTTGTTTGCCTTGGGAGGCAGTTTATGCTGAAGTCAAGGATTGGATCTGAGCCTCAGCAGCAGTGGCATTGTCCTTTGCCTCAAGTCGTTCATCAGGATGTCTCCCTAGTAATTGCCTTCTTTATCCATGCAACAACGACCTCTCAAATCAACCAAAAACACATCCTCGATGCTCAACGCGCAGTTCCTAGCCTTGCCACATCTCGAACCTTGCAAATTATCCTCATCTCTCCCTTTCCCCAGCAAAGCATTTCCGCCACACTGCTACACCCTGCACCCCACGAACCTTGACCTGCCCTTGGCAGGAATTCAACTCTGTGCTTGCTTTTCCCCCCCCCTTCCTGTTTAACAACGTCACTCTGTAGGCCCAATCGGCGTCGATCAGCTTCTGGAAGACCGGTGAGCCGGGGGTAGTGGCGTCCACGTCCCGTAAGCCACGCCGATGGATCGATAGCGGCAAGCCTGCCCTTGTCCTACGCATGAGGCTGAGTTGATTAAGTGTCGGTGAGTTAACGGCTCGGACTTATCAGTGTAGCCCAGTGAGGCTAGATGGCGGCGGCGGATATCTCTTACATGCTGCTGGTCAAGTGCCGGACTGCTACGTCGATGAAAATATTGAATGGAAGCTGCAGATGCACGATCTCGAGAAATCAAGGTTTGGGCAATGATGAGCTAGAGGAGACATGTCGTTTTGTACCATGTAAGAGAGATACTACACATGGGTATGAGATGGCGTCAGGGGTATATACGAGCTGAGCTGCGTAGTGACGATTGCATCTGGTTATTCCTTTGAAAACTTTTAAAAAGGATATGAAAACACGGGCATATTGGCTTGCTGCTCAGGAAATACTGTGGCTGCCGCACTCCATGCCTTGTTCGGTTCAAAGTTCGTATCATCCTCTCTAGCCACCGCATAAACCTGCTCATAGAGCATTGCTAGGCTTTCTTCGACCGCTGGTGCAACTCACGACTTATCCATCTGTACGACCTCGCGAAAGTGGCAACGTGCAGTTTTATGCTCTGCATACTTAAGATACCCGCGACGGACATTGGTCGCAAAGATAAGGCGCTAAGTGCTATCATTTACGACCACAGGATCTGATCGAATCAGTATACTTAGAGTGCCTTAGCTCAGGTCCCAGATCTCCCGGGTAGCTTGCGGCTCGCCCAATGCCGATCAGAGGTGACATCAAAGGTCGCGTGTGTCATGACGGGGTATCATGGAATACCACCTCATAACAGCCTACTCTAAGCGAACAGTCACTTACATGATTCTGAAACCGCCTCCTGCGGATGGGCGCGAGGTTATGTGATAATGCTGCAAATCCTTGATTTTGTTTACCTCTTATCCGTTCTATTCTTTGCCCATGTCTGTTCTCGTGGAATACTGCGACATCCCCATGCCTTGCCACTGATCTATTTTTGCGGTCTAGAAGCTCCCGTCATGATAATTCGCCCATCGATAACCGGAGCAATACACGTTGTCCAATCAACCGAATACTCGCCATCCTTGAGGGGATCGCAGATGCTAGTCTTGACCCCAACCTTGAGCGCCCACTTTGTGAAGAACTTGCGCATCAGCAGAATCTCAAAGTCGAGCTTTGTACCATCAGGATCCTCAGGGTCTTCCACCTCGCCCTCGCCCTTCTCGTGGATCTCTTCGTCGCTGCTATCGTTTTCGTTGTGGGGCTTCACGTTCATGCTAAAGCGACGCTTGAGGAACTTGTTCCAGGGATCTTTTGTGTCCTTTGTCACCTTTTCGCTGCGTTTGTCCTTGGGTAGCTTCTCCTCTACTGACTTGAGATTGGGGAAGTCGACTTTGAAAGTAGTTCGGGTGGGCGACACGGGCGTTTCGCAAGTCTGCGCAACCTTTACCCAGTGTTGGTCAAGGTTCTTCCACCTTCCTACTGTAAGAAGACCCATAAAGTACTGGCGTAGCATGGCCGAGATGAGGATGCCGTTCTCTTCGTCGATAATCTCCTCAGCCTCTCCTCCTTCAGACTTGACCAGCAAGCTGGTGAATCCATCTACAGTCATTGTTAGCGCCCTGGAATTTATATAATCATCCCTGAATACTCGCCTTTTCCTCGTCCCATGTATCCTCTGGTGCAGAGAACATAAAGCCTCTCAGGTTCGTACGGCTTTCCGCCAATTTCTGCCCACAAAACTCTTTGCCCTCTAGGCTTCGAAGGGTCGAACTCGAATCGAATGTTGGACACCTGAGGGAATCGACCTTCCAAAGCAGGGTACATAGCTACGCTGTTCTCCAGTGCGTCGAAAATGGCCTGGCCCGTCACTCTTAGCAGCACAACAGGATCCTCAAAGGGAAAGCACGTCGTGATGTCCTTGATACGGATGGGCCCGGGAGGATAGATCTGGTCGGCACGAATAGTGCCTGAGGCCATGATGGTGCAATCGGCGTTGTGATGCTGTCGCATAACATCGCACACAAAGTTTCCGATGTTGGATTCCTTGAGACGGACTGTGTTGAAGCGAGCATCCAGAGGTGTAGCCGTGTATCCAACAGGCTTGGCTAAAGACTGGTTCAGCTTCGAGGTGAGTTCTTCGACGATCTTCAACGACGGCTCGTCCTCCTCAATGGACGAAATGATATCTCTCCGCCAGATATCAAAATCCCACTTGGAAGAGTCATCTTGCCTGCGGCGAGCTTCAATGTAGCTCAAGTTCTTGAAGTCGGTACCAGATCGCAGCACGTGAGTTCCATTGATAAGACTGTGGGCGTAAAAGTGGTCGTGTCCTCCGAGGATGATATCAATGAGGCCTTCTGTTTGCTCGGCCAATTTGTTATCATTCGGTTCTCGCATATGGCTCAGACAGACGATAATCTCTGCGCCATCCTCTCGCAGCTTGGGGACAAGCTCCTTGGCGACAGCAGTGGCAGATCTGTACTCGAGGTTGGGTGGTAGACTATTGATAGTCTCGAGCCACTCTCGCTCACCAAGACCAATGAGACCAACCTTGATGCCATTCGAGGTGGTGATCATGTGCGTCTTCTTAGCATGGCCCACGGGTGTATCGCCGCCAATGTCATGGTCAATGACGTTGGCAAGCAGCCATGGAAACTTGTTCTGGCTCGAGAGATGCTCAAACTGCTTGACGCCAAAGTCAAAGTCATGGTTCTACAAGTTGAGCGTGGTTAGCCTCCAAGACGGTCAAGGGTGGTATTGACCTACCCACCCCTACACAAGAACAATCCGTTCCAATCAAATCGAGGACGGGAACCATGTGTTGACCTAGCGAACTATCAGCTTATCTCTACTTTGAAGATATAAAAGCCCAGGAGGCCCGGGAAGTCAAACCTACCCTTGGTCACTGTACTCTCCAAGCTGGGGTTAAAGACATCTCCAGAAAAGAGCGTCAATGCTTTGGGCTGGTCCTTGTACTGGTCGCCCTCCTGGTACTCGCGGCACACCGTGATGAATCTTGGCAAACCACCAACAGGCTCAGCACTCGACGGGTCCAAGTGATAGACGTCATTGTAGTGAATCAGCCTCAAATCTGGAGGCGAGTCGACTTGACCTTGACGCTCGACTCGACCTGAGGCAAAGGTGACTTGAGGTTCCGCAGTGGGCTGCTCGGCCTCTGCGGGGGCGGTATCTTTGACCATTTCAAGCAAATGTTGATGATGCTGATGCTGATAAGTATCTAGGTAATTGAGTAACAGGATGTTTCGAATCTTGTGAAGAATTAAAGACCAAGGACAATTCTTCAAAGAGCCGAATGATGACAGTTTCAGAGGAACAAGGCGCAGCTGAAGTGCTCATGCTCTCTCCTCCCGTCTCCTCTCTTCCTCAAAAGTCCAGCGCTAACGGCAGCTTGCAGGACGGCCCCAGGGGATGGATCCAGCTGCCAGTGGGCTCACGTGACGCAATAAATAGTCATGAATGATCTGTACTTTGTGTCTGTTGATGATTTGCTGGAGATGAGAAGCTTTGATCCTTATTGTTTGGGGCCATAAAATAACAAGCGCAGCATGCAATAGATCGAAGAACGCGGAAGAATAAGACAGCTTCCGGATGGTGTCGGTGAAGAAAAAGTCTGGCAGCCAGTTACATTGCTGCGTTGTTGTCACACTCGAGATGCAGATCAATATGAAGATCTTTGGTGTGCATTGGCGGACTGTTGTCGCATTCAGGACTTACTAAAATTAAGCTTGATAATTCCAATCGTTAATAACAGCCTTTTCATAGGTTGGCAACATGGGGGCGGACCCCAAGGCCAAGGTACAATATCAAGAACGACATAGGGTAGCGGGCTAGTCTTGGGTAAAGTCACAGCAATCAATTCTGGTGATGCTATTTTTATCAGACTATGAGCAAGGTTGAGAGGCACCATCTGGACTAGTTGATGTCTACATAACTTGAACATTTTCGATGCCACTTCCAGGTCTGTTGGGCTCAGCTATAGAGCTGGCAACGTTATAGCCAGTTTGCTACGAATCACTCTTTGACCGTTTACAAGGTAACTACTGCCGACCGTTTATGAAACATAACATGAAAACCTCTTAGTCTCCGACCTAGAACACCACCTCTGCAAAACTTGTTTCGCGCTGCTTCAATATCTGGGCAGCGTGGCATCGACGTGAACCTCAAACCGCTGGTCCAAACCCCCGCCAAGATTGATGGACCTCAGCGTGATTCAAACTATAGGGCTGGCAAACTTATCGGCAAAAGAGGCTGCAACAAATCCCGACACAGACACCAGTTTCATTACAAATCCTTATGCCATGAAGACCTTATCGCAGCGTGGTATCAGTGGTGCTTCCAAGGTGATCATACAGGCTGTCCAAGATACCGATCGGAAGGTAGAGTTCCCTGTTGCAAGTCCGTTTCGACCGTCTCGACGCCGTTTCTGCCACTGTCCTTTTCGCTTCATTTGGCGCCCCCGTCTCAACATCCACAAATTCTCACTAAGAGGAGTTGACCAAGAAAACCCGAGTCAATCGCCGTCCCCTTGATCTTGGCAGTAGACGATATTCGCCAGGCGAGGTTGAAAGATCACCAGATGCCATGTTTCATAAATCTTGGATGGAAGTTTGGTGAAAAGCGACATCCTAAGAGCCATGAAGAGTTCCAATTCCAGAAGAGAAAAAAACGTCCAACGCAGCAATGAAATGAAGCCATCACCGACTCACAATGGACTGACGACCGACAGGGACGGCAGTCAGCACCAATCGAACCGAGATCTGGAGGCTTGGCGGGGATGCGAGTGCGCCGAAAGCTAGTGGGCGACACACCATGTGGGACAGGGGTGGTGCCCTGAATGCGCCCCTGGCCCAGGGCAGCTTATGCCCCTAGCGGTCCCCTGGGCCTGATACGGGTGGTAGGCTCATGCGGGTTAGAGTGGCCGTTGACAGGTCTAGGCAGTGTGCTTGGCGAGCCAGGACCGGGAATTGGTGAAGGAAGATATCCCAGCGGTTGATGGTTATTCTGACTCTCTTGGGGATGCGACGGAAGGAATATTATTTGACAGATGTATTCATTTTGGACAAGACCTCACTGTAGTCAACGCAGCGTGGTCGATTACACAATCCTAGTCAGCGATTCAAGCTCCCATCTACAAACCCCCGTCTACAATCCCCCACCCTCCCTCCCTCCCCTTCCCACCCTCAAACCCCACCACCCACCACAAC